>QHHJ01000007.1:0-187769 GCA_004367495.1 Fusarium scirpi | reverse complement strand
CTCCTCCTGAGCACACCAAGCCCACTGGAGAGTACCCTCCCCCTGAGGAGACCACCAGCGACTACACTCCTCCTGCTGAGTCTACCAGCGAGTACCCTCCTCCCGAGGAGACCACCACTGGAGGACACGAGGCTCCTTACCCTCCTCCTTCTGCTACCAAGCCTAGCCACACGAAGCCTATTTACACCAAGCCTTCGTACACTAAGCCTGGTTACCCCGGAACCACTGAGATGACCACTTCCACCATCTACACCACCGATGTGTACACCGTCACCAAGTGCCCTCCCGAGGTCACCGACTGCCCCGAGAAGCCTCACGTCACCACTGAGACCATCGTTGTCGGCACCACCGTCTGCCCCGTCACCGAGGAGCACCCCGACAAGCCCACCAACGTCGAGACCATGCCCAGCTACACTGATGTCAAGCCCAGCTACACCAAGCCTGCTTACACTGCTCCTGAGCACCTCACCACCACTCACTTGACCACCTCGACCATCTACACCACCAAGGTCACCACTGTTACCAAGTGCCCTCCTGATGTTGTCGACTGCCCTGAGAAGCCTCACACCACCACTGAGACTCACATTGTTGGCACCACCATCTGCCCTGTGACTGAGACTTACGTTCCTCCTCCTCCTCCCAAGGGAACTCACCCCGCTCAGCCTCCTAAGGACACCCACCCCGTTGTCCAGCCCCCCAAGGAGACTCACCCTGTTGTTCAGCCTCCTCACCCTGGCAACGGCACCTGGACTCCTCCCAAGCCTCAGCCTCCTAAGGAGACATACCCTGTCCCCGTTCCTGTTCCCAGCAAGCCTACTCAGCCTGAGCACCCTGGCAAGCCTGAGGAGCCCGAGAAGCCTCACCAGCCAGAGCACCCTGAGCAGCCCCAGCCTCCCAAGGAGACCAAGCCTGTTCCTCAGCCTCCTAAGGAGACTCACCCTACCTACCCCACTCCTCCTCAGCCCGAGCACCCCGAGAAGCCCGAGCAACCTGAGAAGCCTGAGCAGCCCCCGCAACCCGAGAAGCCTCAAGAGCCTGAGCACCCCGCCCAGCCCGAGAAGCCCCAGGAGCCTGAGAAGCCTGAGTACCCCGCTCCTCCCGCTCCCACCAAGCCTGCCGAGACTGCTCCCGTTGTCCCTGCTCCTTCCAAGCCGGCTGAGACTTACCCTGCTCCTCCTGCTGCTACTCCCACTGAGCCTGTTGAGGTTATCAACTCTGCTGGACGTGTCGGCGGTAGCATCTCGGCTGCTGTCTTCGCTGCTGGTATTGTCGCTTTCTTCCTGTAAATACCAAGAGCTTCTTTTTTTAATTCAACTGCTCGGTACGGAGCAAACGAGTATATGACGGATTGGGGAAACTTATATATACGCTGTGTATCGTTTTGATATGCACCTATTACCTGCACCTATTTATTACCATTCTAGATAAATAATTTCTTAGATTAATATAAGACACCGTATCTTAAACATTTGATGCCTTCTCTTACTTGCTTCTGTTGCTTGGTGACGAATGATAATGCTGAAGACATGTCGTCTCAAGCGACTGCCACTTCTCGCGCTAGTGCTTGAGAAATGTGACTGATCCTTTCATACTTTGAACGGGGTAGGGCTTCCGTCAACTACCCAGACTTGGTACGTGTTGGGACGAAAGATTCTGTAAGACATAACAATTGCAGGCTATCTACCATCGTCTGGAGCTATGTACAAAACCACTTGCTTCGGTCAATCTCATTGATCTTGCCAGTAACAGCTGGAAGTTTCTTATAGACGAGTGGTTGTCTACTGACAGTCATCGGTGTAGTTTAAGTTGGCCTTTCTTGGCCACACCTCATATTTCGAGAGTGATAAGAACGATACTTACATAACTTCTCTTCCTCGTTAGCATAAAACTTTACCCTTTTACGTACGGGTGTATAAACCACACTTATTGTGTAGTTTCCTAAGACTGTCCAGTTTAACATAGTTGCTCCACACCTTTTGGGTCTAGCAGCAACCACCACCACAACACCACAAATCACATCTACAACCCACATCTACAGCTTCAACATAATTTAACATCAGCCCAATGAATCTAACCATTTTGCGCCTCACTTTGCTGCCTCAGGGCCTTCTCACGTAACGTGATCAAATTCCGACTATATAAACCCTCTCTTCTCCCTTCCTGATCTCTTCTCTTCCTTTCCTCTTCCTTTCATCATCATCAGAGTCTTCTGAGCTCTTGCGTCCTGATATCCTACGATATTTCAAGAGCTCGCGATCCGGATTATATCCACCAGCTGTGGGGCCGATCACGATCAAAACCTCTACTGTTGCAAAGATCTACACAACTGGACATGCGAAACAACTCGAATCAACGAGAACACTACTGTCACCTGTGAAAGAGACTACAATAATCCGGAACGGCACCGTCTCGAATTCAAAGCCAAGGTACCACCTTTCCGCTTCTACCAAACGCTCCACTAAAGCTTCTTCATTGTCTCAATCGTCCTTTCGCCCTGCGCCCCTACATGGGAAGGAAACGGGTGCTAGACAATATAAACATACAGAATCGTCCTGCTGCTATTCGGACCGGAAGAACAAAGCCCGGGGTGTGCAATCCCAAACTGTACCGTTTGGAGTTGTGTATCTACTCTTCCAAGATCATAGGAAAGATACCTACCAACTACAGGCACGATGGCCCCGAACCGTCCTCAAAAGGAAGAAGCGGAAGAGGCGCAACGGAAGTTCATGGCTGTGGCCCGCAAGTTCGATACGGAAGAAAAGTTTGGGAACCAATCCCTGCCTGAACTGTATCAGGCTCACAGTACCTACAAACACACTCGCCACGATGCCTACCCTACTGAGTATTATGACGAGGCCTTAGAGCAACTGAAAAAGCAAAGGGCCATGGGCGTGATGATTAATCATGCATGGTCCGCTCAAGCTGGCCAAGTGGCTTGTCTAGCTCAGTATTGTGGCTTCAGAGACGCTCAGGAGCTTACTGCGTACGTTGACATGATTGGTAAGTATCATAAACCGCTTTCATCCGACTTCGGTGCTAACTAAATGCAGTCCCCGATATCGTCCACGAAGCAGCCTTCATTGCTTCAAACCTAGAACGAGTCACGAATGCTATTTTATCAGGCAACAAGCTTCTTTCTTTGGTGTAGAAAACCCAAGAAGATGCAACAGACAATGTGATGAAATTCCAGAACTTCGTGGAAGAAAACCACTTCTACGACCTTGGAGGACCAGAACATGAAGGCTAGGTCAAACCGTACGATTTCACCGAGGAATTCGACAAGCCCAGCCCAGCCAAGCTGATTCAAGCATATAAGGAGAACACCCAGATTCGTCGATTCGTGGACCAGATCGTCAACCATTGTCCCGAACCGACTTTCGTTCCAGTAAGGAACTGGCACTTCCGTCGAGGTACCTTTACGGACCTTGAACTTTGCCCTGAGGCATTCATCCTATGCCATGCCGTTCAAATCCTTTTATTTGCGCCCCAGAATTGGTGTCGTGATCGCGTCTACTCTTGAGACGTAACCAAGTATGAACATCGATTCCCCACTCCTGACTTCATTGGAGGAGGGACCGAGAAAGTCGTGGCTGGTCTATTCTCCATGGAAGATCTCCACCGTGCTATCCTACTATTATATTACTTGATCAGTCGAAGGAAACAGGTAAAATGGATTGGGAAGGTTCCTGAGGACGATGGACTGTTACTGGATTTCCCAAGATATTACGGCCCGGATGCTGAAGCCACCGGCGCTGCCGCCCAACACCCCGAGGATGGCGACCGAGTTCAGACCGCAACAGGCGTCTCGCAGCTGGGTCAATACTGCGTTTTCCAGTAGAAAAAGCATCCGGGACTGAAGGCACATATCATCCAGCCGATAAGATGCTTTGACAACGGCTAGAAGATCGGTCGTACGGATTCAAAGGTCCGGAATAGTGAATAGACTTCCCCGGTCAAAAAGGGTGACGAGAGATGAGGAATTGGAGGGGGATCTGAGAGATATTTTGGTGGGGGTGGAACGGTCGGCAATTTGCTATTATCGAATGTTTTGGAGGCTAGCTATGCAAAGGATCTCTGCGCTTATGATATTCATCATTCGAGGGGAAATCTGGTATCGACATGATGCCGCAGTGGACGAAAGAAAGAAGCCCATCACAGATAGTAAAGACAGAGAGTTCAATAGGACATCAATCGTCTAAAAGAGTCTACCAATTCTCAAGGCACGACATTTCACTTAATCGAACTCTGTCCGTTGAGTCTGGCGGCATATGGAATCGCCTAGAGCCAATATTTCCTACGTTAAGTATTGCTCTATTGGTCCCATTTCGTCTTTTGATCTTTCAAATGGTGATAATCCGGAACGCGAAAGTTCGAGATTTCAGCTCGTGGTAATAATCCGGATCGTGAGGGCTCGAAATTCGTCTGCCTTCAGACTGGATAATGGTGTCATCAATGAATAAGGCAAAGACGCACCACATCATTTAATCGACGTCTGTCTGCTCAAGTTCGGCATGATAAATCGTCCCAAACGAGTACCGCACCGCTATTTTGGTAAAAACTGGCTCATTTAAACTCTTCAAGATCCTTCAAAGCCTCCAACTCCTTCTCAACCTTCTCCCAAAGTCCCGCGACCCGATACGCACAAAGCCACGTGTTCTCCCTAACATCCTTCCCAACAACAACAAACCCCTCCGGAAACTTGAACGGAACTTGACAATGCCCAATATACGAGGCATACAACGGCTCGCTCCTCTCCTTCACAGCCGCAGCACTAAAATCTGCCTGAAACAACCCAGCTTTCGTCCAATTCGTATACGAAATCTGATACGTGTTGCCGTTACCGAAGAAGACGGGCAGAGGAGCGATAGAGTCTAGAACCATGGCTTGATATGCTTCTACCTGTTCGCGCGTTCGCTGCTCGTTGAGTGCTGTGCGTAGTTGAAGAGCTGTTTTGCTGGTTGGGTTGTGTTTTATGGTGCTTGCGGGGAGGAGGAGGTTTGTGAAGCCGAAACAGTTGGAGACGAAGGGTTTGTTGGGGTCGAGGAGGTCTTTTGAGAGGGATTTGCGGAGGGACATGCCGATTTGGATTGTCACTGGTCGATCGGAATCTGGAGGGAGGTGAGATAGTGCGATGCGTGTCCACCAGGCGACAAGAATGTCGTTTTCTGTAAGGTAAGGATCCTCGACTCCAGCAGCGATGAGTTCTTCGAGGGCTGTAGCGTGAAGTCGCTTTAGGAACCAACCCGGTATGCAGACCATACGCGTCTCTCTCTTGCCCAACGCAAGACTATACCCATTCCAAGCCACATACTTGGCCAGCGAAGCCATTCCCATCCTCTCATGCGCCAACTTATGTTCTTCTTTCGGATGTCGCCCGAGCTCTTTCAACGGATCGTAATCATAGCCTTGCTGCTCCGGTATGGGAAGTCCCTTCATAGCACAAACCCATCCATCCACCAAGCCCTTCATACCGATCGCATCACACGCAAGATGTAGCCAATGAAGTGTTACGAGGGTCGCATCTTTGAATGAAACGACGTGAAGGCCTAGAGATGGTCGGTCTGTGAAGAGATAGTCGTCGATGGAGGTTGGACAGTCGGTACCACAGGCAAGAGACACTGTTTCTTCCGGGTCGCCTACTATGGAAGGGTGGGAGGATGGTTTGGGCAGACGGGAGGCGATGGGGTGGTCGTCTTTTGTGATGGTGGTTAAGTTGACGTGTGTGAAGCCGATTGCTGGTCGTTCTTTGGTGAATTGCGCTGGGATATGGTACTCAAGATATCCATCGTCCTGCAACTCTGTCAGTGGCTCTCAATCAAGACTTAGTGACAGGGATAATACCTTTTTTCTCAATCGTCCACCTAACTTCCTCCACGTCCTCTCCGAAACCAACCTCTCCAAACTCTCTTTCAACTTGTCCGGATCCAGCACGTCATCAAATACCTTCAAATTATACAGCGCGATCCTTCTATACAACGGACTATCATCCCAGACATGTAGAGGAATGACTTCATCCGTGGGTATGCGCGCAGGAGCGACAGGGCTGGTGAGGAACGACATGATTTTGAGACATGAAGTGTCTATAGGATCATTTTGGTAGGGAGATGAGGTATAAGGGTTCTGGAAGGGGAGGCTCGGAAAAGACCCACCAACGGTATTGTTGTGTTGGTTCAAGGGACTTACCTATCTAAGCGATGTAACCAGGACAGTGGAGCAGCGTTGGTTCAACGGCCGGGGAACAGGGTTTCTTTTCCACGCTGTGAGCTGATGATTTGATTAGAAGCACTTTTGATATGCTGTTGGTTCCCGTGTTTGCTGGTAACCCATGTGTACCTCTTTTGGTGATGTGACAAACAACGTCAAACAATGCCCACTACTTTGCATTGTTCCCCAATCCCAATCTTTCTCCTCTTCACACTAAGCATCTTCTGCCAAAACGGACAGGTTGAAATCGTAATTTCTGAGCTATCATTCCTACTACAGTAGGTAAAGAACTGACCAACGACGACAATTCTGTCTCGGAAGTCACTACCTATGATAGTTTCATTCTTCATTCCCACTAGCATCATCCCAGAAATTCCCATTTCCCAACGCGAAGCTAAGGTTGATCCTTCGTTCCAGTGAGGCAGCATTCAACTGACATCCCCAGTACGAATACCACCTCGTCGTTTGAACCTCTCGGAAACGCCCCACATCCCTTTCGCTTATCATCTATGCGAACCATATAGTCGGTGCTGTCCTTTTTCTTCGAGGACAACCAAAAAAAGGTTTAACACGGGATGGCTGTGAAATCTTTAGATGGCCTCACAGGCGAGGAAATCGCCAAGATCGCATACGCCCAACACTCGATACCACCTTCTGGCTTAGGAGCCGTGTGCGAAGTTCTGATTTATGTATTCGGCATTATTTGCACGGTGGTCGTCGCGTTGAGGGCTTATGTGAGGACTTTCAGAATTAAGAATGATCAGAAATGGAGGCTGAATGATTACTTGGCCGTCATCGGATTTGTAAGTCCTCTCTCTCCCTCACCTATTCACAACCAGAACTAACAGCTTCTAGCTCCCATATATCCCAGCAAGCGTCCTTGGCATCCTCTCAGTCCACTACGGCATCGGCGCAACCGACACAACCCTCAACACCTACCCAACCCGCAACTTCCTCACAGTGCGCGGCATGGAATACCTTATCCTCTACGAACTGATCTACTACGCCTCCTCCACGCTGACGAAATTCGCCATCGCAGTAACAATCCTTTACATCTGCGTCGAACGTCGCTACAAATACATAATGTACACAATTATGAGCATAATGGCCATAACAAGCTGTATTTGTGTCGTATGGTTCTTCGTCAACTGCGTTCCCTTTCAAGGATACTGGAATCCTGGTGTGGGCGAGTGTAAATCTGCGGATGGGTTCTTGAATCTGAGTTATGTGGGCACCGCGGCGCAGGTGGCGAGTGATTGGGCTTGTGCTACTACGCCGTTCTTTGTGGTGTGGAAGTTGCAGATGACGAGGAGGAGTAAGGTTGCTGTTGTGGCGGTTTTGGGATTGGGGGTTTTGGCGAGTGTTGCCGCTTTGATGAGAATTATTTCTTACAAGTATATTGACATACGAAAATATCCTGATGATCATTATGGTAGGTCACATATGCACCTTCATGGGATATTGCTGATGTTTTTAGTTGCTCAAGGCAGACTTCTTCTCTGGTCTGTCCTGGAATCTAGTCTGGCAATAATTGCTTGCTCGCTACCATCGCTCAAGGTATTCGGTGGTTGCTTGGCTAGATCTATGAACCGTTCAAAAGGAACGCCTAAACCAGTGAGTAGCTCTACTCTACATTGTTCTCGAGTGGTACTGACAGCATGGCAGAAACTGCCATATAATGGTTCAACGCCACTCCACCCACTTAGTCCTAGTGGACACATGCGTACTCAAGCATCAGGGAAGAGGAACTGGGATCGACTCAACGATGATGACTCGAGCGCAAGACGTATCATAGTAGAGAGTCAGGTTGAGGTGGATAGCCGGTCTATGCATGATTCCTATAAAGCTTCGAACAGCACGTTACGCTAGAGTTTAGTTAATAGAGCATAATATTACGCAAATAAAATTGGATAGAGCATCGTGTTGGAGCAAATTGATGCAATCATAGGTTACTTACTAGGCACATGCAGCAATTGGAGATGCTACAAGATACCCTCCATCGACATATATACAAAAGAGTCCTCATGACAACAAACCAGAACCCGTTAGCCCGAGCCCCCTCGGGGATACTTGAACAGATGCCATAAAACAGGACAAGGTAGTTGCTTAGCAGGTATTGGTCTTCTTGGGCTCACAAGCACCGTTGTTCTTGTCACAACCCTGGTATCCCTGGCACTGAACCTTAGGGTAGCAGTTGTTACTGTAAGTAGCCTACACAAATTAGCAATTTTCACCCACACCGTCATCAGATAACTCACCTTATCACCATAGTTGAGGTTGATGCCCATAAGCTCCCCACCATTAACAGCAGTCGTTCCCTCCATATGCACACTCCTCTTACAGTTGTTCTTGCAGTTTCCACAAGATCGATAAACCTTGCCATAATCCTTGGCGTAAAAGTTAATAATGTTCACATGACCGCAGCCATTGTGCTGAATGATTTTGTCTTCGGCCTTGAAAGCGCCACCGCCAATGATGTTGGCTGTGCCGCCGCCCTTGATTGAGATGGCGTCTTCACAGACGTCCTCGAACCAGACGAATTCGAGTGTGCAGGAGCCCTTGCAGTAGACGCCTTCGCGCTGGTTCGCGCCGATGATGACGTTGCGGAGTTTGGCACCTTCTTCGAGAACGAAGACTGTGTCTTTTTCACCTAGGGACACTGTTAGTGTGTGAGTGATATGGTGAGTTAAGAGGAGATATACCGCCTTCAGCTTGGCCAGTGCATTTGACGCCGCGATCGTACTTGACCCAGCCTGCATCAAAGGTAGTGCCGCGTGGGATGTACTGAGGTGCACCGAGGGTCTTTGTGCCAGTGTGCTTGGGAAGACCGCCGCTGTAGCCCAGACAAGCCAGGGTCGAGGGAACAGTAGCTAGAACAGTGGCGAGAGTTGAGAAATGCATGGTGAAGATTGAAGTGCCAGTTGAGTCTGAAACTTCAAAGTGGATTCTGAAGGGAAATAATCCGGCCTTTTATGATCTTCATTGACCACCATTTGAATGCTCCCACAAGGCTTGGCCCATCGCTCTAGACCTCTACCCTGCCTGCCAAGGCTGAACTCTCCAATTGACAGTGAACAGCGACTTCAATCACTGGGGTGGTACTCGTCTATAATGCTCACTAGAATTCCCTCCAGTAGGAGGTCCGTTGTATGTAGTATTCCAGAGTAAGTGTGTCAGTATCTAGTAACCATTGGTGGAAACAATTGTGGACTCAAGGTTCAAGCTTCTCTTTATGCTTATAAGACTCCGAGCTCCGACTTCTTGATCGGGAAGGTCGAGTCTCATTGGAGCGGATTATTGGTTGCTTGTAGAGCATTTAATGGAGATAGGTGCGCTTGTTGACACGGGACGAAGGGCTGTGGTCCTTCATCATGCATGCACTTTACCCGAGTCGCGGAACTCGGACGGCACATCGGTTTTGACGACATCTTCAATCAGCAATCTTTCTCGTATCCTCAAAGATTTGTCTCAGATACCTCATGTGATCTATATAAAGTCCTATCAACTTCTTTTTCTGACCATGAGTATTGACTTCAACCTCGGAAAAGTGCAGCTGCTTCGGATGACATGTCATTCACTTCATAGCAAACAGCTGTTCCAACCAGGCGGTGTAGATGTTACCTTATCATGATGCTTCCACAATGGCTTCTCTGACTACCAGTAGCCGGTTGCAAAAAGGAGTCTAAACATTACTTTGTATAACTATCTTAAAGTTTGACTCTATTGTGATAAAACAGTAGACACAAAGAAACAACCACATAGAGTTACAGTTCTCCGTACTTGCTATAATCGCACTATCATCAACCAGCCATAACCTCCTTCACAGCAGGTCTCCCACTAACCCTCTCCCACCACTCCCCCACATTCTTCCTCCCAGTAACAACATCCCCAAACCCACAAACAAACAACCGCTTAACAAGCGGAACATAATACAAATCCACCAACGTAAACTCATCACCAGACATATACTTCCTCTCTCCCAACATCTTCTCCGTTACATCAAAGAACGCCTCCACAGCCTTTAACGAATCAGCCACAACTTTCTCATCAGCGGGTAAGCCAATGAACTTCTTGGCGAACTTCTCAAAGGCGATTCGGCCGGCTGGCTCTGCAAAGTACTGTGTCTCTACAGATTGAGCTTGATCGAAAAGAGCGCAAGCTTCTAGATCTGTTGGTGAGGGTAGGAGGGGGAATGAGTATTTACGGGACAGATAGGTGCAGATTGCTCGTGATTCGTAAAGAGTGAAGCCATTCGGGAATGTTATTGCTGGAATCTTTCCCCACGGGTGACGAGTGAAGTGATCCTTGGACTAGCTTATGTTAGGTATGGCATTGTGAGGTAAAAATGGAAGGATAGTTACCTTCTGTTCGCCCTTTGCAAGGTCAAGTAAGACAAACTCATAGTCGGTGAAACCACCTTCTGCAAGGGTCAGACGGACTCTATCCGTGTTGGTCGAGCCACGAGCGCCGTAGAGTGTGAAAGCAGGCATCTTGGGAGTTTTGATGAGTTTTGAAAAAGATCTCGGAAATAACATGGAAGAGAGAGATGACTGATGATGAGGTCTAAAAAAGCTCTTCGTTCACGATGGTTTATATAAGAGATAGATATTGAAGTTCACTAATCCGCACATTTCGGCCTCGCGCTCGCGTAATACCGGTCTTTCAAACTTTTCCATAGTCCATTTCAGCGCGAACTCCATAATCCTTCATCGTGAATCCGTCAGTGTGTCAGAGCACAAGCCATGAACTGCGATTAGCCCGCTCGCTCCCTCACCCTAATCGGGTTAGTGCTTACTCGTCGATCATATCCACCAAAACCCATCCTGGATCCTTCTAAACTCTCACCTTTCATTCGTCTGTTCGCTCAAGTTCCCTTTTTCTTTTTCATCAGACATGACAATGCGGAAACAAAGTGCGGGTGGGAGAAAGACCAAGACGGGATGCGCGACGTGCAGGTCAGTGAGGGTCACAAGGGTAGTGGGTGTATACTGACTTGATAGGATCCGCAAGATTAAATGCGACGAAGCTAAGCCGTTTTGTCAGAAATGTGTCAAGACGGGTCGGACTTGCGATGGATATGAATCAGTCTTTAGATCTTTCGCCTGTCCAGCTCCCCGAAGCGAAGCCAAGACAAGGGTCTCTCCAGAGTCTACAGCCGCAACTACGCTAGACGCTACATCCCTTAATCGCTACTTCTCCACCAAAACAATCTTCAACGTCGACGTCAGCTGCACCCAGGAAGCCGAACAAATTCTTCAAGCAAGTCGAGCCGATCCTTCCATCCGTCACGCTCTTCTCTGTCTTCGAACTCTTCGCGAAGACCTGGAAACAACTGGTGATAGCCCTGAACAGCAGACGTTAAGCTATAATTATGGTCTTCAACAGTACAGCAAAGCATTATCAGGTCTCGCATCAAATTTGTCATCACCAAGTCCTGAGACGTTAAAGTCTGCATTGCTTTGCTGTCAGGTGTTGATTAGCGTTGAGCAAGTCCGGGGGAGTTTCTCTGCTATGGGGATGCATATTGTTCGAGGGTTAGATATTATGCGAGAATATCGTGCGAGACCATATCTGTTGCAAGATGTTTTGATACCGGCGAAGCATAAGGACCTTCCATCTCTGGACGTCTTTATTATTAAAATGCTTGCTGCGCCTTGCAAGTTTACGGAACAGCCGACTGCTGAAGCTACCATGATGACGCCACCTGCTGAGATCACTAATGATCGGAAGATTGCGCCGAACATGCGAACTGGAATCAGAAAGACCGCTGAGTCGGTTATTGGATTTCTTGATCATGTTTCTCTTGTCAAGTCCAGAGTAGTAGCTGATGAGCTCCTATGTGACAAGAGGCGTCTTCTCGATTTGCTGGAAGAATGGTACGATGCTTTCGAAGCTGCTCAGCCAGTCGATGAACCCAGGAGTGTTAACGACTGCTTTTTAACATTACTATATCACATCCTTCGAGTTGTACTACTTGGAACTTTGGACCATGGGGGAAGATTGGAAGCTGAGAACGAAAAGATCCAGACCCTTACGAATGAGATTAACGATCGTCTCAAGGGTTATGATATGCGGAAGGGTATAGAAAATGGACGGAGTGAAGCAGGGTCCTGATACTCCACCAAGAACGCATATCATTCTACAATATGGATTTCTAAGCCAGTTTACCAAACCGGGGCTGAGCAATTGAGACAAATTGAAGATTTCTAAGCATGAATTCGTCGTCTTCGCGGTCCGTTTTAAGACCACAACTTCCACAGCAGCGGTATGTTGAGCGAACAGTCCAATCAGAGTCTGAGACGACAGAGCATGAAGCTAAAATTGTGAGTCTGTGCTGAGACCCATCGTGAGAATATGGCGCTATTCCAGAAGAGTATCATGAGCGAGCCGACCAATCACAGCTCAGCTCAGACTCTGAGCTTCATGATGATTGAAATGTATAAATGAGTTGGTCTTCCAATCTCTTTTCATATCAAACAAGACAGCATCTATAATTTTCATCATTACAAGGACCTATCCCAAACTTCAGATCTTACTTTACAAAAACAAGTCCGCCTCTTCGCTGTCACAAACAACATGCACTTCCTCCTCCTAGGCGCAACAGGTCGTACAGGCAAACATGTTCTCTCCGAACTCCTCTCCCAAAACCACACAGCAACAGCTCTCGTCCGCACAAACACCCTAACCCCCCACCCAAACCTCACCACAATCATCGGCTCTCCCCTCTCGAAAGACGACATCCGCAAAGCTGTCGCCACCAAACCTCCTACAGCAGCCATATTCACGCTCAACACACCCCGCAAATCAGATAGTCCCTTCGCAGCTCAAGTCGGCGCCCCACGCTTCCTAGCAGACTCATGCGCCAATCTCTGCGAAGTTCTATCTCAAGCTGGAGTTACTCGTATTGTGGTCATGTCTACGGCTGGCGTGGGTGATTCTTGGAGGAATTTGCCGCTTTTGAGTAGGGCTTTTATGGGGTTGACGAATATCAAATATGCGCTTGAAGATCATAATTTGTTGGATAAGGAGATCCGGCAGACGCGGATGGAGTGGAGTCTTGTTAGACCTGTTAAGTTGGAGCATGAGGATGAGAGTGTGAAGGATGTTGTGACGCTTGGAAGGAATGGGGTTGGGATGAGTATGAGTGATAGTATTACGCCTGCTAGTGCTGCGGAGTTTCTGGTTAAGGTTGCCGTGGAGGGGTTATATGTTAAGGAGGAAGTGGTTATTCGAAACTAAGAATTGGGTTTCATCACGATGGAAGTAGTTGAGACGAGGTGGAACTCGATTTAGATTTATGTGCGACAAAGGGAATGGTAATCGATTGATAGCTTGCCAAGATGGCGTATATACACTAACCATATATACTCATTGTATCATAACTCATCTCCAACAAGAGTTTCTCCATCATATCCAATTCTCAGCACATCTAGTAGACGTTGCTGACGGGAGTCTTGATCAAAGACTTAAGACCAGTTCGTCCATTCATCTCCTCATTGATAGCCTGAACAAAAGCCTTGGCAATCAAATCCGCAGCCTCAGGACTGGTGTGGGTGTGATCCCTTGGGTACAAGCTGTTGACCTTCTGGTTACCCAACTTCTGGTACATCTTGGTAACAGCAGCAAAGTGATCAACCCGAGTAACACTAGAGCTAGCCAAAGCCTTATGCGCAATAGGAACATATCCCACAAATCGAGGCGCACCAGGTTCAAACTTGCCAGTCTCCCACTGGTTGTTGGGAGTCTGTGTGCTAAGCACAACATGAGCGCCCTTAGCAGCGAGCGCCTTTGCAGCTTGTGAGATGTAGAAGACGAAGGTGTAGACCTTTTCGCCGGTCTTGTCAGAGGTGCAGACTTCCTTGCCTGTACCGGGACAGTCAGATCGACCGTTGTCGTTCTTGTTGGGCGAGCCGCCGTCGTTGTGGCCGAATTCGATAACGACTACGTCGCCGGGCTTGACGAGGTTGATGATTTCATTGAAGCGGCCTTCGTTGGTGTAGGAGCGGGCTGAGCGGCCGCCGATGGCTTTGTTGACGGCGTTGACCTTTAGGTATTTGCCGATGTAGTTGCCCCAGCCGTCGGTAGCACCGTCGTTGGCGCCGCTTCTTGCCATTGTGGAGTCACCTGTAGCTCATTAGGACATGTCCATGGGAATTGAGGAGATTAAGACGTACCGGCGAAGTAGACTGTTTGACCAGCTACGACTTGGAAAGCTCCAGCGGCAAAAGCCGCGAAAGATACAGAGAACTTCATGGTGGGTGATGTTCCTTGGGACAAGACAAGACGAGAAGACACAGGAACTTGGCGATCTGAGCCTCTATATCTACTTGATGCATCGCATATCGTCAACACCCTGAATTAAGTCGCTATCTACACGAAACAGGAATGTACCGATCTATCCTCCGAAGCTACCTGATTCGGGCCTCTCCCCGCAATGTCGACAAGGATATGACCATTTCCACCAGTCACAGGAATCAAATCGTTAGTCTTGTAGGGTTCAGCCCGGCACTTTTGACCCCAGGATTAATGCACTTCGGAGAGAACTAATTGATGAAATTGGAAGCTGGTATGCAGCTGCCACGAGGCGGCCCTATGATAGAATTATGCTTAATGCATTAGCCAGTTCCGGGGTTGTTAGTATGAAGGCCAAGAAGTAACGTTGGTTTCTGGAAGAAATCTATTCGTTAACATCCGAAGGGGTGGTTGGTGAGCTCGGTGCGAGATGTACCGAGCGCGGGGAATCTGTAGATCATTTCCTGCTCGGTGGTTGAGATCTATAAGCAGATGAACTACCCGGCAGGATAACATGTCTCAGTACCGGATACCCCGGCCGAAGAAAACTAATCAAGCTAAGAAATTGACAGCCTGTATGGCCATAGATAGGAATTGGTCGTGTAGGTTGTCTCGCTTGTATTTCGTCGCTTAACAACAGAGAGGTTGGTGCATAAATTGCGTAGGAAATGACGGTGAAGAAAGCCTCTGAAAGCACAATTCGAGCGTGGAGAAGGGAGGCAAGGAATCTTCGGGTGTATACATCCAGCAGAAGAGACCAGGATGGGCGATAGTATAGGCAGATTCAAACTCTTCTCTCATAAAGCGTGCCACAACCTCATCGGCATCAGGCTATACGGGTTTGAAGGCTTTTCGCCTGCCCGGTTCAGTAGCACGTCTTCCAACATGACCCATTTCCGCAGTATGACTACAAGTTGCATCTGAATTTCAGTATTTCCAGGGTAATACAGACCCAGTGAATGCCGATAAGAGTCCCTTCGCCGCCGAGGATTGATTTGTCGTCGCTCGACTATGTTCGTAGAAGAAAATGCCCGATGAGGTATATATGATCTTGGGAATGCTTGCGCATCTAGAAAGACTGCACAGTACGTGTGCTAAGCATGCTGTTCATGTGAAATGTGTGGATTATGTTGTGAAGGAGAGAAGATCTGGACTAGTGGGGGCTGTATTATCAGCCATCCATCTTCATCAATCTTCATCACAACTTGGGAGGTGTACCTATCATTCGAAACAAGGTTGATCTACTTACATGCGACTCTCGACCTAGGCGATTAGATGCGATGGTAGGAAGGGGTGGTGTAGTGGCCGGCTCAGTGGAGGATCTCAGGAGCTTGAAGTTGGTCATGTCTGTTGGTTCCCAAGTGTGCGCCATACTCCTGAACCCGCTATGGGATCAATATCTGATCACCTTACTCCTGAAGTGTTCCAGGCTTTGTTCAGCGATCGTATGTTTTCTCAGTCCCTAACTGGGAATATCTTCCATGTCGACATTTAGAACCGCGTTGCAATGATAGCCGAACGATCAGGGCAGATCTCCGAGAGTCCCACGAAAGATTTGAGCACGTACTACTGCGGAATTACCTATCATATCAATCCTGGCAACCCGAGTTCTGAGGTAGCTTGGTTTCTGCCTGTCTGCGTGTGTTCTTCTTCATTGTTGTTTATTGTGTTGGCAGGACTACTGGATATCTGTAAAGTTTCGCTGAAAGATCCGTTTCACGAGATCGTCTCATAGATTACCTCGCCTCTTAGCACCCTGCTGGGATCATGATGCGAGCTTCTGAGTCCTTCGGGAGCCTTCAGAGCGGTTTCCTCCAGTGACTCCTTGTGGATGAGGCTGGGCGGAAGGTCCAAGGCCCCAGATCAAGTCGTCTTCTGTTGGGGTGCGTTTGGTGACGCGCTGAACGATGTGCTGAGAGCTCTCTTCTTTGAGGTATCAGGTGATCGCTCTGCGGACATAGTGAGCGATAGTTAAGGCAATAGGACTTTTGTAGAAAGATGGGGGAGGAAGTTGGGTGACAGTTCGCCAGCAGAGTTGATCAGCCTCCTCTACTGCCGGGACATAACCGCTCGAAAGTCCCACAATACGCCAAAGTAACGAAACCTGGAGGCCCAAAAGCAGCACGACCCTGGTTTCAGACCGTGGCTGTCGGGAGCAGAGCCATAGGTAGCGGGATCGGTGTGTTCTTGGATGTCTGGGTCATCTATATTCTCCATGACCTTTCCAGCATCGAGGTTTCATATATTCTGCTTCCGACTCTGGTCTCTAGCGCTCCTAGTTTGGTGTTTGTGTTCTGTCTGAATGCTATATGATACTCAGACCGTCTTTGTTGACGAGATAGTCTCGAGTGTTGACCATCCCCGAGTCCCACATTACCACCAGTTGTAAGACTCCGGGACCAAGATGCTCCGGCGAAGGAACCGTGATACCCTCTAGGAGCTGAGTGACCGCATCGCACATGCCCAAGAACGCGGCCATCAGCACAAGCAGTGCACCGTCGCCAATCCTATCATGTCTGGCTCAATCCCCGGCGATGGGCCGGTAAAGGTATTTCGTGCCTCAATATATTCGCATCATAATTCCAAGCCAGATGACAGCGAAGTCCAAGGCGCGATCCACACGATACCACCAGTTGGTCAGGATATCGTGGAAGTAGAACCAGATGATATCTATAGCCACAAGGATACAAGTGCCGATGATTAGTTTGGTCTGAAGTCTGGTCAACGCCATGGTGTGATGATATGGGTTGAGGTGTGATTGCGTGTGTGGGTTGGTGTGTGATGATGAGGAGAAGGTGGTGTAGGTGGTTGATGTTGGTGGAGAAGAACAGGACCAGAAGGTAGCGAGGAAGGTATTTTATACTCAGCTAAAATCCTGTGTTAGGGCAAGTAAAAAGAAAAAGGGTCCGCGTAAGCAGAGGGTTATGAAGCTTTATTGAAAGTGTAATTGTATTGAGAAAAGCTTATCTGAGGGATTAGGAGAAGGGGGGCGACGGGGTGTGGGATCGGGAAAGCAAGGTAGGTGGAGGAAGATTGTTCGTCGCTATCACCTTGTTCCAGTGGCTTGTCCGATAGCGAAGAACGAAGCATCTCTTATGTGCTTCTGATCCGGTTCCAGTCAAGTAAAGAAAGCCCAATACCACATGACAGTTCTTTAACCTGGGAGGGAGATGGTTCCTGCCATGTAGGATTAGCATTTGAGTCATTGGTTCGATTCACTTTAAGCTTAGGGAGGGCGATTGGGTTGTCCCGCGGGGCGGGCCGACGATGACCCACCTTTCCCGATACGGCGAGTCTGCGACCAACGTCCACCCCGACGACTCTCTTCAATCAAGCAACCAAACAGGACTATTTCATGCAAGTACTTGATTCAATCGATGGAAGAGATCATTCACATTGAGGTACGCAAGAGTAGGTTATCAAATTATTGATCTATTGGGTATATGCAGATAGTAAATATCTGACTGACATAGAACTGATCATGAAACTATCGCTACCATTCTCAACCACCACCCTTTCAAACGCTCATAACGCATTAACTAGACTATTATTTATGGCATTTACCACTCAGCACCGGGCAGAGCAATCTCAGTTCCCTTGAAGGAACCGGAAACCTTGCCGAGTTCGAGGGCGGCGTTGATGACACCACCGAAACCTTCACCAGCGATCAATCCAGCGGCAATTGCGAAGGCGTACATCTCAAAGTGGTTGTTGAACCACTTGCGCCACCACCAAGCGGTGATAGAGCCGAAGAGAATGGCGTTGGCGTAACCAGAGTCGGGTCCAAGAACCCAGGCGACACCGACAGACATCCAGTTGGGGAGCCAGTCTCGGTACTTCTCGCGGGAACCGACGAGCCAGAAGTGCTTGACGATAGCCTGGACAGCGCAAAGGATACCCATAGCAATGGAGAAGTAGGCAGAAGACTTGGGGATGGGGATGCTGGGCATGGTGACAGCGGTGGCAACAGCCTGCCAAGCAGCGACGGAGGGAGCAGCGAAGGGGCAGATATCAGCAGGGTCGTCGCTGGGCTTGAAAACACAAGGGTAGGCAGACATGAACAGGACGAAGATACCAGGAGCCAGGAAAACAGAGACAAGAGTTCCCATGGCCTGGGCGTAGAACTGCAGCTTGGGGGGAGTCTTGAGGAGGAAACCAACTCGGAAGTCGCTGACGAGAGAGTTGGCAACATCAGCAGTACCGGAAGCAATGTTACCGGCGACAAGGTTGATTCGCTGGGCGGCCTTGACGTCGAAGTGACCCTTAGTGATACCACCGTAGACAAGCTGGGAAGCCTTGGCGGAGGCAGTGAGAGGAGCACAGTCAGTGACGGCACCTCCGTAGATGGACATGAAAGCGAAGACGACACCAAGGATACAGGCGAGAAGGGCAAGACCAGCGTTCATGTGGAATTGAACCTCGGTGACAACCATGGCGAGAATGAGAGCAACGGTGGTACCAGTGACCCAGACCCAGGTGGGGACCTGGTCCTGAGCAGAAGCGAAGTCCTCAACACCACCGTCGGCATCAGCCTTGGCAGCCTGCTTGGCGAACCAAGAGTTGTGGGTGCCACGAGCGACAAGGCGGTTGTTGATGGAGCGAGCAGACTCGTGGACGGCGAACTTGAAACCGTCGTAGACGACCTTTCCGTGGAGGAAGAACTCGATAAGAGAGTAGACCATGAGAACCATGACACCGGGCCAGAGCATCCAGTATCGGGGAGAGGGAACGTAGTCGGGTTCGTCGACACCGGTCATAACGCTGAATCGAGTGATGCCTTCCCACTTGCCCTCACCAACCTGGATACCAATGCACTCGCCGTAGTGAACCAGAAGAGGTCCGATCAGACCCCAAGCAACAACGGTACCACCCCACCAAGAGAAGGCAGCGTTGAGACCGACGAGGATACCAGAACCGAAGAAAGCGGGAGTAAGCTGAATGTACCAACCCCAGTTCTCAGGCTCAAGGAGTCCAGTGGCGGTGTATCCAGACCAGGCGTAGAACCAGGTGAAGATGTGCCAGTTGTGCAGAATACCATCAGCATACTGTCCGACACAGATGATGAGCAGGGCAATGATGAAAGCAATACCAAGAGACTTGATCTTGCGGATAGCATCATTAGCACCAGATCCAACAGCGTGCATAGATCGGATGGTCATGGCAGTAGCGGTGGGAGTAGGGAACACAAGGTTCAGCTCGCGAGCAACATTGATGATGAAGAATCGTCGGAGAGGAACAGCAGCGAAGAGACCGAAGAAGGCGCAGACGAGAGTGATGGTGAGAATACGGCCGAAATCCTTCTTGGGGTCGTCGGAGAGAAGGTCGAGACGGTACATGGCGGGCAGACCGGCGACGAAGACTCCGGACATACCACCGGCTCCGGTGGCGGCGGCTTGGACGATGGAGTTTTCCTGGGGTCCGAATTTGCCTCCGAGGAAGGGGATGTTGGGGAGGGCCTTTGTGAGCATGAGGATGAATCCATAACCGAAGATGGCGCCGAACATGGTAGCAGGGAAAGTGAAACCAGTCTTGAGACCTGCAAACCGTTAGCACAACATCACAAGCAGTATCAGAGGTGAGATAGCTTACCCAGGTAGACGTTGGAAGCGTTGACAAGAGAACCAAGCACGATACCGACAATGACGGCACGAGCAGTCAGAGGGTTAGGCTCGTGCTCGACACCCTTGGCAGGAGGGAAGCTGGAGAACAAGTCGGTGATGCGCTCATCCTCGCTGTCAGCCTCGGACTTGAGGTCCATGTCGATGTTGTGAGGCTCCTTTTCATCGTAGCCAGGCTGAAGGGTGTCCGCGGGGACACGGTCCGGGACGACAGTTTCGGCGACCATTTTGGCTGTTGATGATTCAGTTCAATACTTGAATCTTTGATCCCCAAAAGAAGCTGGCTGGTAGAAAAAGAGACCTGAACAGTTGCGCGTGGGCAGTGGGATATTTATCTATGTCGCAGTGCATCGCGGTGCAGTACCAACATGGGGCAATATCCTAGGCCTTTCCTCCTTTCGGCGGCGGTTTCAAAAGTGCCACCATCAAAGATCCTCGGTACACGACTTCCCAAAAAAGAAAGAGATACAAACGATCCTTTTTACCAAACGTTTAAAGATTGGCGACCAGTCTTATCTGTGGCGTCTAACCCAATTGGACAAAACCAGCTGCCCGAAATGGAGTGAACTTTTGTTTACATGGGTGGTAAGGGAATAGCTCCACCCCCAGAGAGAGGGCAGGCGGGTGGCACCGAGAGGATAAACGGGCAGAAAGAGGGAGGGAACGCCACTGATTAATGGATGCAAGGTTTATGGTTATCTTGATGGTTACTTGATGCATAATTGGTGGTTATTAATTGGGCAGTCGATTGGTGCACGTCAATTGTGGTGGTTAATTGGTGCGACTACTACGCCAATACGTACAGTGGTATTAATGCCCAGACGTCTAGATCTCTTGACTTTTTCGCCAAGTAGCCAAGATAATTACTCCAAAAACATCACGCAATCCCCCAAATAAAAAGTCTAGACCAGAATGACTCTTTTAAAATCTCCTGATTAATGTCCGATAACGCAGCTCCGGAGAACGATATCATTCCCCAGGCCATAACATTTTGTCCATGTTATTACAGCGCTGTATCAACCAACAACAGCCTAAACCTAAAGCAGTGTCTTTGTCCGCGCAGGGATGACCAATTGACCTTTACTCTCGGGGAACCTTTGTTACGCTTGGCGGGCCTGCGGGGACCCTTTGTTAGTGTTGGAGTAAATAGGAAGGGCCTTTTTGTTAGCTATCTCCAACGGATAACGGATGCGATACGTGGGGCTCTGTTGGTTCCGACTGCGGAATAGGATTGTCGTTTAGATAAGAGATGTCTGTATCTGGTGTTTTTAATCATTGTCTGGTCTTACTGTGGTACAAGACATCACGAGACATCGTAACGTCATCGATATTCCACACACTCTGTGATATCCATCTAATTAATTCTTTCATTCATTCATTAATTGGCAAGCCACTGCATCAATTCGCTGCAATGACCACAAGATCCTCCCCCGCATTAACTGACATCCCTTGGCAGGGCCCTAAATTCCGCCTCATGTGCCGAGGTCAGGACTGCCAAGGACAAGGCCCTGTGCTATCCCTTTCCCAGCGGGACTTTGTGTAGGAATCAATCACACGAGCGGCTACAAGACGGACTTTTGTCAAATCCACTATACCTGTTTTCGCATCTGCCGTCTACGCCCTGTTCTGTACAACGACCCATAGTGGACGATTTCCGCGATCGTGATGATATCTCAGCTTTGGAATCTGGGGGCAACAATTGCTACCCTATGCATAGTACTCTACATTTGTTTGTTCGCCATCGCAGTAGATCATCACCACAATGTGCCATTGTTGAAGTGTTCTGGAAATCGCTGATATCCGAAAATTATTAAATAGAGAAACTGATCAACAAACCTTCCACGATCATGGATATCTCGGCGATGGGCCAAGACTGGGGCGATATGCACAATTGGATTGACATTTAACACTGATGGTAGGGTAAATGGCTATCAATCGTTCGCCACGCGAGAGGGAAATGTCTATTTTGGAAAGATCCAAGGATGTTATCAGGGATCATAATCCCTGTTGATTATTGTGGTGATAAATGGTCCAGGTCATGGGTTAGTCAGCTTATTGTATTTTCGGATTGAGATATCGCGTAGCCTCAAGGGTAAGCAGGCATTATTTTCTGCAATGTTCAGAAAGATTTGACTTGACGAGATACTTCACAGATTGAAAGGAATAATTGAACAGACATTATTACAGGGTAGACTGGTGTCTGTTGTCTTAAGTTTGCAAGACCAACTGCCCAAAAATACCAATATCGACATTCCAACGCCGCTCCACACGCGAGCCAACACGTCCAACAGGGCAACATTTCTCGATCATCCCAACTTCCTCTTTTTGCATCCAGTTTCAGCTGCCCCTTCACATGCCATGCACGCGACCCAATTCCAGCCTGTCTGATGCAAAGTCCACTCTCGCCCCTATCAACCCCATATCATTTCTTCCTAATGTGGCCTGGTTCAGTTTTACCCCAGCCTGTCAAAGGTTCCTGGGGGAGCTTCCATTTTGGGGCACACCTCGGTGACCTCGCGTCGCCCCACTCGATAAGTTGGGTTGGTAGATCGATTTCTGGCGTTGATAAAACGTTACTGATGATCTATGCATGTTTGTACATCTCGACGTGCGTTGATAGGCTGGCGATGTCTGTTGGTAGGGCAGGAGGCGAACGGTTTGAAGCGGGCCTTGATAAACCGATTTGATTAAGAACCTTTTATTGCCACAGAAGTTCCCGGTGTGTTGGGTCAGGGACTGCGGCGTGGTGACCATCAAGGTTGGGTTGTTTGACCTTCCGGATGTCGTTATTGTCACTTATCTGGGTATTGGAACTTTGTGGGGGAGCGGAGAGCGTGACATAACGGCGGATTTCTAAGCACTTTAGAACTTTTGTTCCTTTGAACTCAGTTGCTGATGTTTCCTTTCTATTTTGAATCCTTTCCTAAGAAGCAGGTCTTTCAAAGTATACAAACAAAAACAATAAAGCGATAAACGCAGATTGTGGGACCTGAATATTTCTTTTTGTCATGTTGGATTCTGTCTGCTGGGACGTTGGCGACGATAACCGACTGAGGTGTGATAAGTGTTATTCAGATAAGCCTTGGACCATCTCGATCGAAGCATGTTCAAAGGAAGCAAGTGCTTACTCTTTCGCCTAGAAGAAACAGTCTTATCTTTCACCTCCCTATGTTCAGAACATTCAGTATCCTCTGAACAACACTCACGATAAGCAGATACTCTCCAACCGACAAAAGCGCCTCCGACCGATCTCATCAAGCCACCAAGCCACACCCGCCCGATCTAAATCTTTAACCCAAGCCCCCTAAAAACAACACTCTTACAACGCTCCAAATACTCCCTAACATCCTCCTCCGTATGCCAAGCATCATTGAACGCCGCACTCAACTCCATCTCGCCCCGAAAGGTCCCCAGAAACAAACCCAGTCCATTTCCAAGCTCTTCACCTGTAACCCACGGATTCTGTGCACTGAAGGATTTAGTCTCGGGTGCTATGATACTTTCGACGCGGCCCATGCTTGAGATTGATACTGAGGGATGGGCTTTTGGTGGAGGAATGGGAAGGGGGCGAGGGGATGGGGAGAGAGTGGGTATGAGATGGGAGAACATCGTTGGAGCGAGGATGTAGAACTCTTCGTCCTGTTTAACGGTGAGGTAAAAGTCCTTTATAGTATCCAAGACGGTAAGGAACTCGTCTTTGCGGTTTGACGGACAGAGATCCATATCTACCACCAAACTCTGCCCTGAGACAGAATGATACACAGCAGCAGGATGCTTCGTAGAATTAAACGGCTCAGAGCAATTTGATCGCTCGTTTTGAAGGATGTAGTTGATATACCGCACTTCCTTCGTCTCGGTGGGTTCATCCTGAAGATCGCGCATTACAATAGCTGCTGCTGCATGGAAGACATGTGTTGGCGTTGCTTTGACATCCTTACAGGAAGCTAGCAACTGTGAAGTTTCTTCTTTGGTGAGGGTTAGTGCCACACGTTGATGACGACCTGGAACAGTCGCTCCTTTGCGATAAGGAAGAGCCAGAACTTCAATGTTGGGATCGGACGCCACTGCTTCTTTTTGCGCAGCCATCGCATTTAATCTGTCCACTTGAGCTTGTGAAAGCTTATCTGGGATGTTGGCAGCGATGCGATATGAAGGACTCAAGTTTGCAGTTTCACTCCCATCAAGACTAGGAGGTTCGTACGTGTCGCCCTTTTCGTAAGCTTCTGCCGCGAGGGCGATGAAGTTGTTCAGAAGCATGAGTGTTCCGATACCGTCGATGATGTCATGCGGAGAGCGAAAGACAAGGTCTCTTCGAATAACTCCTTCTTCACCAACAAGATGAAGAACGAACATGGTTGGTATTTTCGGTGCTGGTGGATCTAAATTCGCAAACTCATTTCCTGTCTGATCATTCGTGATATGGACGAGAGTCTTCTCAACCCAAGCACTCTTCTCATTTTCTGTTTTAAGAGTCTTGTATGTCTTCATCCATTCTCCATTTGGCTCTTGAGTAGCTTGTGAGGCTAGTGTAGGGTGGTTGTATCGTAGTGCAAGCCATGCTTTGCGCAAAGCTTCATCAACTTCGCGCTCAACATTGTTCGCGGCCTTGATGGACAGGGAGAGGTGGCCTGTTATTCCAAAGAACATGCGGCCACTGCCTTCGTAAAGGATTACCATTGATGTGTAGAATTGTTCCAGTTCGTCGAGGGGACGTTGCCACACTCCGGGCTGGGATTGGTGCCAGTTGTAATCTTTAAAAGTCATCTTTGCTGGTTTGGACAATATTTGACTCTAGAATGTAGATGAGATATAAAAAAAGAGAAAGGATGGGGATCATGAGTTCCCCGAGTGATCGGGGTCGTGATGATATAGGTTATTCTGGATTGACGTGGAGGTGGTTTTGCTCCGCTCTCGGACTTTCGGGCCGTCCCCCAGTCGTTCGTCTTCATCATCGTCGTCCAATCTTGTTGTTCAGAATGCTAAACTAAGGCAAAACCAAGGTTAATTGGCATTTAAATCCGAAAGTTGGACTAGAGGTTGGAATAGTAATTCATGAAGCCAATAAGATGATGGACGAACTCTTGGTGTGGAACAACGGCGGAGGGACGCTTGGCCCAGAATGGTAATAGAACCAGCAGACATGATATCAACAGACTGGCCTTGGGACATCAGAATAATTGACCATCACAAGCAAAAGAGACGAAACAAGCCACTTTATTTAATTTTAGACCAGCCCTTAGGCTAACTACTTCTAGCGCCCTAAGTCTTAGAGGACAACTCTTCTGCCACCCAGTAGAACGGACATCGCGCGAAAGAAAATTTGATATCATTGCGATTTATCCTGTCTAACCATAGAAACACCGTGTACAAGCCCTCTTACAAATAACCCAATCTCTCTAATTCCCCTTCTTACGAGGAAGCAAAATATTCCTAGCAGCCCTCTTCATCATCTTCCTCCCCAACTTCTTTCCCCGAGCCTGATACTCCTTTGAATCATTAACATGCGGGAAAGGGCAATCCGGCACCTCCTTTCCCAGAAATGCACAAAGCGGCTCCCATCCCTGCGTCAACTGAAAATCCAAAAGTTGTTCCTGAGGCACATTCTCGCGAATCAAAGCGTTATGTCGCACGTATGCATCCTTCATATGATCAACAGTATGATTCGGATCTGGTGCACCTGTCCAGCCTTGATGCATTTTATAACTCGCTTTCGCACTCTCCATACCAGACAAATCCCCAATTTTAATAGCGAATTTTCTCAAACGTGGATTTTGCGCGGGTTCGAATATGGGAAGAGCGCTGTTGTACCATTTCTCAATATCGCGCTCCACGAGAATGACTTTAGCGTCAGGGTAAGGTTTGATAAGCGATTCAGCGAATAAAGATCCAATGTCAGATACCGCGTCGTACTCGGAGAATATTTCATCCCAGTCCGATCGACCGAAACCTTTGCCGTTGTAGGTTGGAATGTTGGGATATGTTGCGTCGGCTGCGCGGTCGAAGATGGGCCATTGCCATTGCATGTCGTCGCGTTCAGAAGCTTCCCAGCCGTGATGCACGTTTGTGTAGCCGAGAATTTCGAGGGCTTTCATCAGGGAGGCTGTGCCTGTTCTTACGGCGCCTAGACAGAGAATTGGGGGTGGTCGAACCACTTTTTCTGACAGAGTTGTTGTTTCTGGCGATGCAGCCATTGTGTTGGTACCGGTAGTTGCCATGATGTTTCAATGCTTCAATTGGCAATTGACGCTGCAATTGAGATGAAAAATGTGCAGCAATCAATCTAATAAGTATTCAAAGGATTGAATCCTTGCATGAAAAAGTCAGATGATCGTCATTTCCCAAGAGAAACTAAGAGGGCGCAGCGTAAGCAAACATTCCTTTCCAAGGAAGACCCTTGCTTTGCTAGAGACATACCTAAAAACGGGACGAATCCATCGCTTATCTTTAGCAGAGACTGTTGCAATTGTAACCCTTAAAAAGCAAAGTAAGAACCTTGGCGGAAGACTGTTTTATTTCAAGTTCGTATTAAGAAGATTGATAATTTCTGGCGTTGATTGACGGAGCCCGAGTTGTAGTGAATGGCTGGCGTTGCACAAAATTGTCAATAGATGAGTGCACCTTTCGGAAATTTGTATCTCACAACCTAGATCAGTGGCGTCCCTTGTCCAATGTCGATGAGAAAGAGAAAGACAATGGATTCTTATAATCTTGGTCGTTGTTTATTACCCCTCAAGATTGTCACAATGAAGATCTGGCGCTTAACTAAACCACTAGAGCTGACAGATCGCCACGAGTAGTTGTGTCTAACGGAGCCATCCGATGACGATCAAAAGGGACCAAGCGGCTGGAAAATTAATGAATTGTCAAATTATCTAACAGTACCATCGGTAGGAACTCATGAAATTGCACACCTCGCTGGTACCTTTTTTAGTATGTAAGCGCTATTTCAAATTAATTATCAGATAATTTAGTGTCGCTCTGCCAATAACGGGTCTATAAATGCTAAAAAGGTATCCACGAGGCGTGCCCGATTTTATGAGTTCCAACGGAGTACGGTACTCCGTACTCGAAAGTCTATAACTCTCTACTTGTGCAGAATAACCTCAACAGGCCAAGCCAACAAATCCTCCCAAGAAGACCCCCTAACCTTCTCAACAATAGCCACAATAAGCGTCTCAGCCCAATTCTCGAAAAACCAATACTCCGACTCTCCCCAGTACAAAAGAATATCATAATAAGCAAGAATAACCAGCGCTAAAGGATGTCCAGATACAGCCAAGTCCAGGAAATCTCGCGAGACTTTCATAGGCCATGAGAATATTACTCGTAACTCTGGAGGCGACGCTTTGTTCAGATTCGCCAATGCATCGTTCACGCTTGCTGTGATTGCTTCAACAGCGGACGTGAGAGCTGCCCTGCATTGATCTTCCATGAAATCAGAAGATATTCGTTGGGAAAGTTCGGGTAATCTTGCGCTTAATCCACGGAGGAGATAACTCGTCGTATGCAAATTCGACGTTTCGCAGAAAAGTTCTTTCAAAGGTCCATTTATCAGACCCGCCGCACCCGGTGAATTCAGTACTGCTTCCATGCCATTCACCAGACTAAAAATCTCCATAAGGCTCTGAACAGGTAACGAACAGCTATGACTCCTAAAATCATCGCAGTTGGGAAACGCGGCGAATTTGTTCACCACGATAAATGTAGTGCTGGCGTATAACGCGTGGCAGTTTTTGGAAGTCACTTCCTCGGACAGTGCTTCTCTTATGCCGCGGATAGAAGAATTAATATGCTTGGACGCTTGAAGAAGGTAAAACTGTCGACGTTCGGGATGTAGATGTGCGAGATGATACCCTGAGAACGCAAGAATTTGACGTAAGAAGAATGGGTAGGATAAAGCTTCTTGGGGCATATGCTGTTGGAACGTCGCTGTCGTAGCTTCGGAGAACATCATCGTTTTGTACGTAGAAGTCGTATAGTGCAGCATTAACTCGGCGGTAGAAACCCAACAATCCGGTTCATCCAGCGGATTCGAGAATAACGAGCCTGATACCAAAGATGCAGGACTATTACCGGATAAGCTCGGATTCGGCGGTCTCAGAGATCTGTGTCTATCGGAATGATAATCCGATTCTGAATGTTCAAGACTGCAGGGAACTTTATGCCTAACACAAGCTGAACAAGGAACTTCCTCATCACACTGCATCAAGTCAGTGATGATCACGAGTCAGAACAGGATAGTTTAATCACAAACCTTGACTCGGCGCTTTTTGCAACGCGTGCATCCATTTCGGGACTTTTTGTACCCCACGCGAGTGGACTTTGACTGGTCGTCCATTTGTACCGATGCGTTGGGAGTGGGAATGTTCGCACTCGTTGCGAGAAAGGTTGGGAATTTTGGGGGGATGAGATGACGGAGAGTTGGGTCGACCCGATCCCGAGCTTATGACGAATGCGAAACCGAGGTTGATTGACCAATTGGAATGGGAGGAAGGGGAATATAGGTGGAGCTTCTCGAAACGTTATTTGTATGATACTTGCTTACACTTCACTTGGCTTAAGATAAGATACGAATTGGTGATTGAACCAGATGTTATTTATTTACCACTGCTTAAGCTTTCTAGAATATACAAAGAAGAGTCCAACTACCGTCAACTACTAACTATCATCTAGTAAACAGATCGTCGAAAGTGCATAGAGCGACGAGCAGCCCGATGAGCTCGCTTACACTTGACGCCCTTAGAAGGAGTAGGAACAGGCGTAGGAGCAGAGATAGGGTCAGGGAGAGTAGAGTTGCTACCACCACCAACAACCTTGAGAGCAGCAATCTTCTCAGCCGCATGCTCAGCGCCAATCATGATGATAGCCTGGGTGTTACCAGTAGGAAGATCAGGATGGAAACTAGCATCAACAACGAAGAGGTTATCGGTGCCGTAAACCTTGGTGTTGAGATCAACGACTGCACTACCGTTTGCCTTGCGGCCGTCGTCAGTGCCCATCTTGGCGCTGCCCATCCAGTGATCACCGCTGATCATCTTGGTGGAGAGGATATCCTCGACAGTAGCACCGGGGGTGATGTAGGACATGGTGGAGTTGCTACCGCTGGTGAGGTCAAGCCAGTACTGGACAAAGTCACCCATGGCCTTGCGATCCTCCTGGTCGATCAACCAGGGCTTGGTCTTGAGGAGAGTGTTTCCACCAGCTGCGATACCGAGTTCACCAACGGTGGAAGTTCCGTGGGTGAGGAATGTGCGGACAGTAATGACACCGTCAGCCATGGCAGAGGCAGTACCCTGGAGGTAACGAGTGCGGCCGTCAGCACCCTTGGCGGATGTCCAAAGGTGCATGCGCTGAGCAGCCTGAGTAATGGGGCCGGAACCTTGCATGTAAAGATCCAAGTCAGAGGCAACAGGCTTGGTGGCGATGTCGTTGAACTTGTAAGCGGTAAAGTTGGTCTTGGGCTTGAACTGGAGAACGACCTGAGCATGATCCTGAAGGTGGTGTCCGACGGGGAGATCGATGGTGTCGGCAGGGAGAGTGACACCAGTGCGAGACGAACCTTCCTTGACAATGGCCAAAGCATCAGACTTGCCAATACCAGCATTCCACAGAAGACGGGGAGTAGACATAGCTCCAGCGGCGAGGATGACCTTACCACCAGCCTTGACATTGATGATCTGCTTGCTTCCGTCCGCAGCTTGGGTAAGAACACCGGTGATCATGCTACCCTTGCGAATAGGCTGGATAACCTTGGTCTCGAGCTTGAGAGTAAAGTTAGGAAGCTCCTTGGCGAAGGGCATGTAAGTACGGGCAGGACCAGCACGCATGTTATCCTTGATAGACCAAGAGCAACGGGAGTAAACCTGGTGCTTCTCGTTAGGAGACTCAATAGAGTCAACTTCCTTCCAGCCCTTGGCACTGAGGTACTTCTCGAGGACCTTGTAGGTCATATCATCGTAGTACTTTCCATCGTCAGAGGGAAGAGTAGTTCCAGGGTTGCGCTCGTAAAGACGGTCAGCGGCAGCAGAGACATCGTTCCAGCTCCAGCCTTGAGGCCAGCGGGAGAAATCACGCTCGGGTGGATGGATGAAGTTGAGACCATTGATGGAGGATGAGCCGCCGAGGAGGCATCCAGCTGTGGAAGCGGTGTCACTGCAGAACTTGGTACCGGCGATGCTGGTCATGCTGCTACCCATGGCGGGAATGTCATAAGGAGTGAGGGTGTTGTTCCAGGGAAGTGCTTGGGCGGTGTTTCCGAGAGCGACGGTGTTGGCTGGGCCGCGCTCGATGAGAAGAGTGCTAAGACCCTTCTCGGCAAGACGTTCAGCAGCGATGATACCAGCTGGGCCACCACCGACGACGATGACATCGTAGGTGATGTTGGAAGTGGTAGGAGGGATAGTAGAGTTACCAGGAACAGGAACAGTGCCATTTCCACCGCTGGGGGGAGAAGAAACAGTCTCCTTAGCCATAGCGGCCCAGGTAGCATACTTGGAAGATGCAGCGCCCTTGATATCGAAACCAAACTGACCAAAGCCAGCACCGTGGTAAGAAAGCACAGCCTGGGGATCAGCAGGTGCATCGACAGCGACAGAAGACCAAGCATAACCCAGAATAGGCGACGGGTTCAACAAACTAGTAACCTTGTCCTCAACACAGCCCTCACAGAGGAAAGTATACGACACATGCGTACTGTTGACAAATGTACCCTCAGGAATAGGCGTCGCCTTAACAGTAGAGTTGGTATACTCCTCCGGGTTGGCATAAGAGCTAGCCAAGCGGAAGCTAGTAACAATATCATCCCCATCAGGATATGCGACGAAGAGCATACCACCAATCATACCGCCTCGGAAAGAAATAGCACCCCATCCAGCACCCTTCTCAGCGGGAAAGACCAGCTGGGCGATGAGGTCCTTTCCGAGGGTTTCGGGGACGGCGAAAGCGACAGAGAAGTCTTTGTCGACGAAACGCTGGAAGTCGATGCCGGTTTTGGGGTCGGTGTAGGCAGAAGATCGAATTCCTTGGGCGCTGGACAGGCCCAGGAGGGCTGCCATGGTAGAAAGAGTGAAACGCATGTTGAAAAGAATGAGTGTGGTAGACCACCAGGGTCGTTAAAGAATGGATACCGCTTGCGGTAGAGTAGAGAAAGATACCGGGCTTGCGGTGGAAAGAATGAACAGAAGCGTGGCTTGAGGAGAAGAAACTACATTGATGGATGGGATGTAATATATATTATGCTATCTGGTTTTCTATCCTGGTGTATGATTGCATGTTTGATGGATGACGATCACTGTATGCAGGAGACCTTTAATATCCCGGCACGTTAACTGCTTTCGGTTGACATACGTATGTTTCTCCGGGCGAAATTGCTTTTGACAGGAACATTTACCAGGATTCAACTCTCTCAAACTGGTCGCGTTTCCAAATTTCGTGATAAAGAACAACTCGATTCCTTGAGTGGATCATGGCAAGGATACTGAGATCCTGGTCAGTTGGAAGCGCACCAACGATAACAAAGGTGCCGTTTCAAATGGCCAGGTTCTGATTGGCGGATGTTTTCGTTCCTGAATGTTAAAGTTGAGGCTCGAATTTTGTTTCGGGAAGGATTTTATTAAGGGTGAGAGGAGGCTCTGTGGAAAAGCAATGTGAGGGAATTGTGATGGTAGGATTGGCTGATTGGGAAGAGAGCGTGATAGGAGAGCATGTTTCGAATTAATTGATCTTGAGCCTTTCTTGCTTATGGTCTAGAATTTATCGCTCTGTATGCGAGATCAATTCATTTATCGTACCAGAACACCTCAGCCCTTGCCATTCTTCTCTGCAATCTCAGATCGAGGTTTAGATTGCACCAAGACAACTGCCGATGCAAGCATATGGCGCATGCAATATCACCACCACGTGGGGGTCATGTCAAGCAGCAACCAGAAGTACTTAATTACTGCCAAAACCCGTGATGTCAAATTCCCTTCGCCAAGCACAGGACAAGACGAAAAACAAGCTTTGTCTCCTCAATCCGGAAACCATTCCTCTTCCTCCGTAAGCGAGTGTGGATGTATTACCCGACACCTGAAACAGCCTGCCGATCACTGCCCACATCGCGAAGCATGACGGAGCCAAGTAAGGAATTATTCCAATAATTACTCGTAAATACTTGATGACTACTAGAAGAGTTGTTGAGGGTTGCTGATGAATGCCAAGAGGGTATATAAGGTGCTTGTGGCAACGCGACATCCTTCGGTGGGTGAAGTTGAAGCGCGAAAGCTGGGCCATAGGAAAGCTGCTATGGTGCTTTCGGAGAGATGTTTGTGGTTTTGATGGGCGATGAGGATGTATGCTTCTGAGCAAAGAATGGTTGATTCTTGGCAAGGTGAATTTGTTGTCATGAGTGTGGGTATTGGAGCAGGAATTTGAGGACTTGGGAGTGAGTATGTATTGCCTTCGTAAGTCGTAGTTTCTGACGAGTATGCTGGCGTAGGGTATACAAACATGGGTGATGGAAACAGGGTAGGCGATGTGATTGATAGCGACCCGAGCGAAGCATCAGAGGCTAGTTGATGGTTCATGTTAAAGACTTGGTCTCTTCCCGTAAGTGAGTCGCTTGTATTAGCAAGAGATGAATCCAAGCTTCCGAGACCTCGATCTCCGTCATCTTGCTCCAAAGCTTTGATCTGTTCTTTCAGACTTGAGATAGTCTTTTCTGCTTCCTCAAGTTTCCCCTCTAACGTGGCGATGTAATCTCTCCTCCGAGCACGATGTCGACGTTGGTTATCGCGAACTCGATCTCGAGTATGTTCATCCGAAACTCGATTTATCTTTCTTTGAGGCATGGCGATTTGTTGACGAGGATTGATATGTCATCGATGAAATTCATTCTGGGAAGGTGCCGAACCAAAATGGTGACATATCGATTTGCAACCTTAGTAATCATCGAACCCGTGATTGGATAATGTGCGGTATGGTGCTAGACAAACAGATGTGATTGGCATTCTACTTTGGGGGTTTCGCAACGGTGACACATCGACATGTCAACGTGAACAGCATATAAACCTGCCACTGAACATTGAACACTGACTGCATTAACTTATCCTTCAAACTATTGACCAACAGCATGGATGCCAAAGAAACATATAAACAGGTCAGCGACCACTACGGCTCGGTTTCCAAGAGCGCTACCGGTAAATATGAACAAACCGTCGCAAAGGCCTTCGGATACACGGATGAAGAACTCAAAGATATTCCCGAAACTGCGAATTTGGGCCTGAGCTGCGGTAATCCGACTGCACTTGCGAAGCTGCGAGAGGTAAGTTACTTCAGACTTCGCACACCTTCGCATATATCTTAACTAGCTGGCATCGCAGGGCGAGACCGTCATTGACCTTGGCTCCGGAGCTGGTTTCGACATCTTGACGGCTGCTAAGAAAGTTGGTCCATCAGGTAGGGCCATTGGCGTGGATATGAACAAAGTAAACCCTATAACCACCCAACCGAACACAAATCTGACTTCAATCTAGAACATGATATCCAAAGCCAATGCGAATAAAACTCTCATGAATCTCTCAAACGTCGAATTCATCGAGAGCCCCATTACCTCCATCCCTCTCCCTGACGCCACGGTAGACTGCATCATCAGCAACTGCGTCATCAATCTTGTCCCTGCGTCAGAAAAACAGCTCGTCTTCAACGAGATGTTTAGACTCCTCAAGCCTGGAGGACGTGTTGCAGTCAGCGACATACTAGCCCGCAGGGAGTTGCCGGATGAGATAAGACGAGACGTCGCTTTGTATGTTGGATGTATTGCTGGGGCTAGTGTTGTTGGGGAGTATGAGGAGTATCTTGAAAATGCTGGTTTTGAAGGTATTTTTGAATGGCTTTATTGGTACTGATAAGATGGACTAACGAGTTTGTAGATGTTCTAATTGTTGACACGAAGAGCGACTTGAACGTCTACTTCACTGCAAGCGAGGGTCAGTCTTCCTGCTGCAAGAGCGCAGGTGGAGATCTAGCTCAGGACTCATCCTCTTGTGCTCCTTCGAAGTCGACGAGCTCACTGGAGAGAAGCGATCGCGGGTCAAATGATCGTTCAGGTATTACTGATTTCAATGAGTGGGCAGGTAAGTGTACTAGTATTCATATTCTAGCCTGGCGGTTGACTGACTCTCTTTAGGCTCATTCCAAATCTATGCTGTCAAGCCTGGAGCGACATAGACATAAGACATATTTATGTGGTTATTCCCACAGGCTATGTTTGGGGGTCCTGTGACCGGAGAGATATTCGGGGTTTGAGTCTATGGTTTAAAACCAATAAATCTTACTGCTTTTGCATTTGGGGTCTTCCTCGTAATAAACACGTTTTATCTACTCGCCTCTTCCTTAACCCTCTTCTCCTCCCGTTCACTAAACCGATCCCCAAAAAGATCAAAATGCGGCCTCATAACAATAGTATACTTAACAAGCTCCTCCATACAATCCACCAACCGATCGCGATTTCCACTAGCCATCATCCGACTTCCCTCCTCTTCAGAAGTAAATTGCGTATAAGCTTTCGGTACGGAGCTTTGGTTGGGGATAGCAAACATGCGCATCCAACGACCGAGAATACGGAGAGAGTTTACGGCGTTGAAGGATTGGGATCCGCCGCTGACTTGGGCCATGGCGAGGGTTCGGCCTTGGGTTGGTCGGACGGAGCCGGTTGAGAGGGGGATCCAATCAATTTGTTGCTTGAAAATGCCGGTCTGTTAATCGTTAGCCATTTTTAACTCATACCATCATGCTGTTCAGTGACCCACCAAATTGCCGTGTTGTTCTGGACTGATCCATACGTGTCCATCGCTCCATTTACTCAAATCTCGAAGTTCTTGAACTTTAGGATGGGTATGTTGAACATCGTCTTTTTGAGGAAGACCAGCAGGGTTGTAAACTCTAACATCGCAACCAAGACGGAACAGGATTCGTGAAGCTTCAAGGGCGAGGAGGCGCGAGTATGATCTTGGAAATGTAAGCAAGAAGAACAGGACTTGATTTTCAGTACTCACCGGCTTCTCAAACTGCCGTAGAGAACAAGAATTCGGAGACGATCAAGCTTCTTGTCTAGAATTTCTGACTGCACCATCTTCATCGCTGTGCTGAGTTCAAGATCAGCGATCCAATCGTCAGAAAGCATTTCTCCTTCGAATAGATAAGGGCGGTATTGATCTCGAATTGCGGCGTCATCTTGGTCCCGGGCGACAGCAAACGATTTGTGTTTAAAAGATGGATCGGCGGCAAATTCGACTGCTATTCTCCCAGCTTGGGTGTTGTTTAAATCTCCGTAGCCACTCATTGTGCGACGTGCTTGTAAGATATACGGTTGTGGAAAAAAGACACTTATTCGAGCAGTGTTGAGTAGTGGACGAAAGATGACACGCATTTTTCACAACATTGGAAATATAAAGTGTGGATCCGCAGAGGGTCAGGCATTTTATATGATTTGGAGGATCGGGGCTAGATCAAAGTGGACTTTGAGCCCGAGATAAGCATGCGTGTCCGGACTTGGTTATGGGATTGGTGAATTGCCTAATAAGACAAGCTGAGTAGGTGCCCAGGACACAGTGTCCTAAATATGAACATGGACGCCGTGAAGGAACGTAATTTATTTCAGGGCATGGAAATAGACTCAGAATCCCAACTTTAGGTGTGGCTGATTACACTTTATTCTAGCACCAACAGAGAACCGTCCCGGAATTCTGGTAACGTCTTGAGAACCCGTTATCGGGGCGGAGAGAAAGTTTTGAGTAGGGCATGGTCAGGGGCCATGTCATGCCCCTGCTACTATTGGCTGTAGAACAAAGTCTATGGATGGCGTCTTCGGCATTCTGTCATACCCGAGAGATGATTGGTTGTTTGAGCTGTATGAAAGAAACTGCTCATCGGCAGTTGCATTTATCGGATCTTGTCTAAATGAACTGGCTCAAACCTTCCCTCTACTGTCTTTGACGGAGAAAATATGCAAAGTTTCAGCGCATTCTTCAGATACTCATTTGGTACAATGGACCCATTCAAATTTCATCTACTGGCTAAGAACAATCATCCTCTAAACCTTTGATGTAGAATCAGCTTTACCTGGCACTGTCTCCGTAACTCCCGAATCCTTCTCTTGCAAAGGCTGTCCGATGATAGCATCAAAGTTCTAGTACCACATGTTAGAAATATTGCATATGATAGACTGAAGTAGACTTACCGGGCCTTGGAAATTCTTGCCCCGGATGAGCCAGTAGACAGCGAGAAGGAAGTAGAACCCTCCAACAACAGGAGAAACGTAGTCTATGACATATTAGTCTCTTTAGTCTGATGATAGAAAGGAAAACTTACTCATGGTGTTGGCAGATACCGGAATTCCAGCAGGGAAGCAGAAGAACTAAACCAGTTAGCCTCATGTCTGAAGGTCCAGCGTGATAGGCTTACAATAGAAGTAACAATGACAAACGCAGCAGCAATACAATTAACAACAGCACCAAACCTCAACCCCATCCTTGCAGGAGTCTTCTTGGTCTGATACTCCCTCAAAACACCCCGTCCCCTAACAAGTAAAGCAACAACAGGGCTCGCATAAGAAACATTTAAGAAAATAGTACAACTCGCAATATACGCACTGAATGCCACAGTAGGACCAAGATACAAAAGACCAAACAACAGATTAAAAACATAGCAGAAAATGATCGTGCGGACGGGAACGTCAAGTTTGGGGGATATATGCGCGAAGAACTTGTGGCAGACGATGCCGTTGTCGCGCGCCATGGCGAAGATCAATCGGCTGGCGCTGGTTATGCTTGCTGATGTTCCGTTGATGAAGCAGATGCTTAGCATGAGTGCTAGAATGGTGGCGGCGGCGCGGGATGAAGTGCTTTGGAGGAAGAGTTCTACTATGGGCATGCCGGTTGAGCTGGTGAGGATGGTGGTTGGGTCGGTTAGGCAGAAGAGGATTACTAGGATGAAGAAGAGGCCACTAAAGATTCAGTATGTATATGTCAAGGGGCGGTGGGATAACTTACGTGACACCGCCGATGACTACGGCTAGAAGCATAGCTCTTGGTGCATCCTTGGAAGGATTGGGCATCTCCTCTGTAAGATGCAACACAACGTCAAAGCCAATAAGTGACAGAGCTGATTGTAACAAGCCAAGGATCCAAGCGACGCCATCAGACCAGCCAGTCTCGTTGTTAAAGCCTGTGAAGACTTCTTTCGCGTCTGTCTTGGGGGACATGGAGAGGAGGATGATGCTGATGATGACGACGGACAGGACAGACCAGTATACTGCACCAGTATTAGACAGACATGTGTGGTAAGATGGGATAGTACGTACAAGCACAGTCATTCCATCGACCCAAGATTCTGTTTCCCCAGATGTTACCGACCGTGCCGAAGGAGAGGATAGCGACGAAGAAGAGGTATGTTTTCCAGGCGGCGGCTTCGTAGGCGTTGTTGGAGGCGACGACTGCGGCTGCTGATATCAATTGGGCTGGAAGAGTTAGTATCTATCGACAAGTAGGAGGGATGGAACGTACCGGCGAAGAAGGCTTGGGTAGTGACAACAGTCAACCAACCAGCGATGTTAGTCCATCCAACAAAGAAGCTCTTCTCCCGTTAGCCATTGCATCATCAAGGAAGAAGGGACATACCATTGGTCTCTTCCATCGAGGTGTACACAAAGCGTACATAAAATGATACTGTCCACCTACAAGCAATCAGCAACAAAGACATGTTTCAGCATCGATGACTTACCAGCAGTAGGCCACAAAGCAGCAAGTTCACCCAAACTAGCCGCCAAAGCCAAATTACAAAAGACACAAACAATAAACCCGTAGATAAACGAAACTTGGCCTCCAGAGGGAAGGATATACGCCATAACACCTGCGAGTGCAATCCACGTACTGCGGGGTTAGTTAGTACAGTGACAAAGGAGTGACTGGGGAGATGAGTTACTTGAGGATTGCAAACGCCATGGCGACCATGGTCAGTGTTGAAAGGCGCTGCTGCAGCACGCCTTCTTGCGTAGAGGAAGTCATGTTTGGAGTCTCTCGTGTATGGTTTGGATTGTTTGCGAGGTTTGGGAGGAGAGGTTGGTTCATATAGTTTGTTAGGTCACACGGGATGGCGTGTGTTAGTCTAAAGACGGTCGTACACCGATAAGACCAGCAGCACAACCCATTTTCCTGATCCTCTTCGCAACTACAGACTACAGAGGTAATTGACAGTAGATATCGTATCTGAACTGCCGATAAACCGATACCAAAACACTGTATCTTGATAAGTCCAGACGCTAATGACTCTACCCCAGGTTTTGGGCAGCTGGGTGAGATCTCCACTGAATATACCGGAAACGGAAGTTTTTCGAGAACGGGGATGTAGCTGATTGGTTACCGGGTTCTGGCGCGTCAACACCACCACATCATCCAGATTGTCAAAACCTTGGCCCTTACTAGTGGATTGCGGGGGAGGCGATCTAGATTGTCACTTCTCGCAAAATTACCTATTCCGGTAAAGATAGAGGGGAGATATGTTATCTAAGATCTTCATCTAGGCTGGGGCGACGATGATAGCTCGCGTATTCATCTAAAGCCCCGTTGAGATACGGTAGCAAGGACAGCCCGGGGCGCCGAGGGTGGAGTTTTCTCGAAAAATTACTCTTTTGGGGAATGGTGGTTGAGATAGACATGATACGATGAGGTTCATGAAATGCAACCCGGGCCGAGGATAAAATGAGTTGCCGTCCTCTAAACCTGCTGTGACTGCTCTTACTTTTCAAGGCTTTTGACAGTGTCTTAGTTGTTTTGTCAATCGATTCTACTGCACTTCACACAATGTCTTCCAAGGACGGATACTCATGGACAGAGTCCCAAGGCCTCAAGGCCGGTGTTCCAACCATCGGCGCAATCAGTCCTCCTTCAAACTTGAAAGACACCAACACGAAGTATGATGTTATCGTTGTTGGAGCAGGATACTGCGGTCTCACCGCAGCTCGCGATGCAAGCATTGCCGGTACGTTTACCATCCCATCATCATGAAGCTTTTCTAACAGAATCTAGGACTCAAGGTTTTGCTTATTGAAGCCCGTGATCGCATCGGTGGTCGTTCATGGTCATCAAACATAGAAGGCTACCCCTACGAAATGGGCGGAACCTGGGTACACTGGGGTCAAGCACACGTCTGGCGTGAAATCCAACGATACAACATGCAGAACGAACTTGAAGTCTCATACGATTTCACGAGGGGAATTAACAAGTATCTGCTTGCCACTCCGGAAGGAATGCAAAAGTTCACTCACGAAGAAGAAGTAAGTCAGTCCCTCATGTGTTTGCGACAAAGCTGATAGGAATAGGACGCACTCATGCAATCAGCTCTCCATAAACTAGTCAACATAGACGGCCAATCCGGCCGCGAAGCAATCATCTTCCCACACCAAAGCAAACTTGATCCCATCGCAGCGAAATACGATCGCATGTCAATCGCCGACCGTATCGCGGAGATCAAGAACGATCTTACATACAATGAGCGCATGGGTCTTGAAGCTTTTGTTCTGCTATGCAGCGGTGCTACGCTCGAGACTACTAGTTTCTACGAGTTCCTTCACTGGTGGGCTATGTGCAATTATACTTACGTCGGCTGTATTGAGTATCTCGCCAAGTACAAGTTCAAAGGTGGACAATCTAGCTTTGCGATTAATTTCTTCAAAGAAGCTTTTGCAACCGGGAACTTGACGTATTCGTTCAGCACACCTGTTGCGTCTGTCAGAAACTCCTCCGCCGGAGTAGAAGTCACATCTCGAACCGGCCAAAGCTTCAAAGCATTGAAGATGATCAGCGCTATCCCATTAAACATTCTCAATGACGTCAAATTCGATCCTCCCTTATCACCGGGGAAGAAAGCAGCTGCAGATATCGGACATGTGAACCAGTGTATCAAAGTCCACGCCGAAATCTCAGATAAAGACTTGAGATCGATGACGGGTATTAGTTATCCTCATAATAAGCTTTCTTATGGCTTTGGAGATGGGACTACGCCGAAGGGGAACACGCATATTGTTGCTTTTGGAGGGGAGTCGAACCATTTCCATCCTGAGGAGAATATTCAGGTTACGAAGGATGCCTTCCAAGGATTTACGCCCATGAAGATTGAGAGATTAGTAAGTTGAACATTGTATACCAGAGTGACTTTTTGCTAATGGTGTTAGGTCTTTCATAACTGGTCCAAGGATGAATTCGCCAAAGGCGCATGGTTCTTTTCTCGACCTGGTTTATTGAGTGATCATCTCGGCGACATGAGAGCTAGTCAAGGAAACATCATATTTGCATGCTCGGACTGGGCTTTGGGATGGCGTAGTTTTATTGATGGTGCTATCGAGGAGGGAACGCGTGCTGCAATGACTCTTCGATCTAGCTTGTCTGAGAGAAGCCATTTGTAGGGAACTGGCTTTCATTCTTTTAGCTACGGCGTATTTATGTCTAGGTTGTAAAAGTTGTTAGGATTAAGACATTAATATGTCCATGTCTTCATTCTAATTTCGAGTTATGAGTTGCTCGTACTATGATCCAATCACCAATAAGACCCGTAATTATCTCCATCGGCGCAATATCTCTCTTGGGAAGTTCTTCAGCGACAGCCTCGGTGATACCCCATCGGCGCTAGTAAACATTAGTGCAACTCAAAATTTCGATTCGAGCTGTCAAATCTACGATCCCTTCACCTTCATCATCACCCTCCCACTCACTATCTGATTTGAAGCTCAGCTTCGAAAGAAACAAAAATGGCGGTAGCGACCAAACCTCAAAAGTCTTCGACTTACCTCTTCATCTACAACACCCTCTTCGCCCTCCTCCGCATAGCCCTCCTCATCAAAACAACCCATCTCTTCATCCAATCCGGCAACAGCGCAGTCTGGGCCGATCTCAACGTCACAGCACGTTGGATAGAAACGCTTACCGTGATGGAAATTCTTCACGCAGCGACTGGCATGGTTAGAGCTGCACCTGCTACAACAGCTCTTCAAGTCGCGGGCCGAAACACCATCGTTTGGGCAATCACTCGGAATTATCCTGAAGTCGGCGCTAGAGAGAACGCGTATAGTTTTATGCTTATCGCGTGGAATGCGGCTGATGCTGTGCGATATTTGTATTTTACTTGTCAGACGGGTTTGGGAAGTGTGCCTGCTGGTCTGACATGGTTGAGGTATGCAAACATTCTCCAAAAGAACAACATATAAACTAACGATTTGCAGATACAACATGTTCATCGTTCTCTACCCCGTCGGTATTCTTTCTGAGATGAAACTTGTTTACGAGGTCATTGATCCTTCTCAAGCTCGTAACCCCATGTATCAGTACTTGCTGTGGTTCGGATTGGCGATTTATGCTCCTGCTTTCTATGTCCTTTTTGGACATATGCTTGCTCAGAGGGCGAAGTTGAAACGTGCCAATTCGAAGAAGCAGACTTGAGTTTGGAAATAGAGGGACAAAATCTTGTTATCAGAGGACGAAAAAGGATTTGGAGGAGTTGGAACTTGGATGCAACGTCTTGAGTTCAAACGTTCTTTTGATTTAAGATAATTCAGAGTGATCTTAATATAGAGAACATTCACTCGAACACTAGGTAACAAGGAAGATACTATCTAAGACTTAGGGCGCTAAAGTTAAAACTATCATAAAATCTGGTCTAAGGTATCATAAAGTAACCAAATTATTTCGTCTCTTAGGCAAATTCTTATGTTGGTCTGACGCTAACCTATCAAGACCCAGTGTTCTGCTCCTTGGTGTCCTCCTTCATCTTCTCGTTCTTTGGCTCGAATCGCTTTGGCTTGCTTCTCTCCTTCCCTCTCGATAGCGGCCTTCTTCTGCGCGAGCTTTACGCCAAGAGACTTATGCTCTCTAGCAGAAGCCTCATCCTCATCCTCGTCAAAGACGAACTCTTCGCTGAGCGGGCCCCCCTCGGTCCTTTGCTTGACACCATTCTCCCATGCAGTCATGCGTGCCATCATTTCCTTATCTGAGTCCTTGCCTTCCTTGACGTCGTTGATGGCAAGCTCAAATTCTTCAGCGAAGGTCCTCCAGATCTCAGCAGGTGTGAGGAGCAAGTGTTCTTCAACTTCCTCGGGGGTCTTGAAGTATTCCAACATTTTGCGACAAGCTTCAGCCAGGAAGATGGAGTTTTCTTGCCAGAATTCCCGTTTCTCTTCGATGTTCATGATAACCTTGCAGGCAAGAGAAAAGATACGGCCCGGGCAGGCTATGTCGTTGGAGTGGTATGACATGTCCTTCTCCTGTATCTCTTTTTCAACGACCCACCCATATCGATTGAACGATTGATGCCATGAAGTCTTGATGAGTTCGAAGATGCACATCCCCCGCGATCCACTAGTCTGGCAGCGCAACCTCAGCAGATAGCTGGCTGGCCCATTTTGTACAAAAGATTCATTCAATGTTGTCGCAGTACGAGACCTTGACTTTCAAGCGGTGGAAAGTCACAGGCTTCTTCTGGTTGATTCTTACCAGGCGCCCGATAATTTGGATGTTTTCAGTCGCCATCTGAATCCAGGCCCATGTGCATGTCAGAGTAATCGCTGCTCGAGTCAACAAGGTCAACTTCGACGCTGCTTGACGAAGCATCGGACTCTCCGTCGGAAAGGCTTCCAGCGTGCGCGCGCCTTTGCTGGTGCTTGTGGCGTCTGTGCCATCACCCTTCTCGTCCAGGTCCGCTTGAGACTGAGAGTGACCACTGGGCGCGTCGACAAGATCAACTTCCACGCTGCTAGATGATGTGTCGGATTCTTCATCACCAGAAACGTTCGGTGGCGTCTGCGCGTGTTTGTCGGTCCCTCCGACGTCAGTGGTATCAAACTGCTCGTCCGAATCCACATGAGAATCGGGGATGGTGTTGCCGTATGAACCAGGTTGTTTGAACAAGATAAAGGTGGCCTCCTGATCAAAGACATCCAAAATCGGAAAGGGTGGTCCCGGCTCATAGGCCCCAGTTGGGGTGTTGCGATGTCGAGTCTCAATCTTGGTGTGAGGAAAATTATTGAGATGTTCACCTCAAGCGCGTCTGTTGGAGTAGACCTTCCTGAACGCCGGGCAACCAACAACTCGACAAATGTTCTCGCCATTGAAGGACCAGTCTGAGGGGAGTGGAGAAGGTGCGAGTACATAGCAAGGTACAACTTGTGACGAGCTTTGATACCCTCAACCTCCATCTTCAAGTCACCTTGCCGTTCGTAGTCATGCTTCGTTGGCTTGTCGATCCCAGCTTGAACGAGGACAGGGAGAGGTGTAAATGACGGCGGAGATCGTGGTGCGCATTTCGGCCACTCTACATGGTCGAGACATACATCCCCAGCGGTTAAAATGACACGTAAAATATGTTCCTTGACTCCATGGAGGTGATGAAAGCCCGACTCGTGTACTCGGTTTCACGCGGCTGATTTGGTACGTCTGGCGTTGTCCTTGTCGTACCTGCTCTCCCCGATAGGCTCCTTCGACTTGGCTCAAGAATTTCCAGAGGAATGGTGGCCCCAAGCGATGACGTGGGACTGTATGCAAGAGCCGGGGCTAGTGATCATGGCCCGGCCTTCGGCCTTTTAAGCTTCGAGCTCTTCTCATGTTCGAAGTTGAGACTAGCAACCTGGAGTAATCTCTGAGCCTGTTAGCGAACAATGATCAGATACCGCGAGGTACGAACTCACGAGAAAGCGACGATTGTTCTGCGCTGTTGTAGAAGTGAGAAGATGCGGTCCGTAAGCCCTGAACCGCGTTCGCAGACGACGCATGAAGATGTCGTTCCAAGATTGACAGAGCACAGGTGTCACACTGGCGCGGGCGTTTCTCCATAGCCTCGAATGCAATACCCGCGGATCATCTTCGCCTTCTTCTCCAATCCTTGTCCAGCCATGTTGCCCTTGTTCGGGTGGTTTAGTTTGGCCTTTGCGAATAATCCAGACCCGTACGGATGATGATCATCGAAAGCAGTTTCCTCTCCATTTTCGCCGTAAGGTCCGATCGCCAGAGGCTCTACCTCTGTCCAGGCTAGAGGTTTGAAATATACTGTCTGGGTGTCTTCAAAGTAGCGAAAACCGCTCCAAGCACCACCCCAGTAGGTACGTCCATGATCATGACTAAAAAAGCCGATATATGGTATGACTCTCCAGTCATCTGCTTCCCAGAAGTCGCGTGGGGCCCCGATGTTTGGCCATACTGCCCACGCTGTGGTAGGACTGTTAGGTCTCCACGGTCGTAGTAGCGGTGGAAGTTGAACTGCCATTTGATGGCTTTGTGAGCCTGTAGACCGCGTTGCTCGTGTTCGTCGTCGTCCTTAATAGAGGGGCCTAGCTGTTTGAGTCCGGGGATGATCTACTGAAACTTGCTAGCGACCGGCGCAACCAGGTTAAACTCCTCAAGGCGCGGCAAATGATCAATATTGAGATGTCTGGCAAAAAGAGGGACACGCAAGGAACAAGGTGCACGTCGGAAAGTAGCTAAGTGATCATCGCCGTATAGGTCGTCCAGGGAATCGTCATCATCCGGGTCGATAGGGTTGTTAGGATGAAATAGATGGATTGCGTTGTTGGGGTCACCTATGCCATTGGGGTCATCCGGGTTGCTCGCATGCCGGAAGCTGACAGCTGGTATGCTGTGTATGTAGCTGAGTACTTTGGACGAGGATAGCAGCGCGGTAGCCATCGTTGGAGCGGTACCGCGGTACCGCGTTGTCGAAGATACGCAGCATATATCGGTCGAGATTGATACGAAACAGAGGTCCTTCGCAGAGTAGAAGACGGTCGTAGGGGACAGCCTCGACTGGTCGAAGTGTCCTGATCATGTTGAATATGTGGCTACATGATAGCTTCAGGGGGATTGTCATGTCCTCGGAGGTTGACAAAACAGCCCGGAATCTCAACTCGGGGGAGCCTTCGTCAACCCAGTGCTCGTCGCATGTGTTTGGCGCCGTTCGTGAAGGTCCTAGAGAAAGCTCGATAATGCGTAGTTGCAATTCTCTCGGGGGTCGGATGATCGGAAAGACCATATTCTGCTGCCATTAGAAACCCGCCAGAGCCGGACTTGAAGAAGCCTAATTATACATACCTAGGCTTCGCCTTGAATTGAAGACGACTGTTCATTGAGGTATCGAGGTTTCATTTTGCGCTGAACATAACCCATCCATATTCCGCGATGTTCAGGACGCGGCATCGATGCAAAGGTTTGAGCCTCAGGTCGCATTCGCTGTTCCATCAGAACTTACATGAGGACAATCGTTTTGAAGAGTTCATCGGCACTGTAGTCACCGAGGGCCGGGTGGTCGCCTGGTGCTGGTTCAGGGAATCCGATAGAAACCTTCTGGTCCGAGTCTGGTCGTGAGCTTCGGCCGGCGCGAACAGTAAGAGCTGGACAGCATGGAATAAGATGAACATTTCGGGTGGAATGTGGCCTCCTTGACGTGTAACACCAAAGTATTGAAGAAGCTCAGGCTCCGTGGCAGCGTTCATGGAGTCTTTCAGAGCGTTGCGCTCATCGAAGTTCTGCTCGAAGGAAAACTTCAAAACATGATGAAGCTGAGGGAGCAAAGGGCGAGGCAAACGGACGCGCTCGCTACGATCAGTTGGCGACAGCTCGTTGAGATACTGTTGCTATGCGGCAAGCTCGCGATGGAACCCTTCGCCATCCTTCAGCACCTAACCAAAGGAAGTGTTGTTGTATCGCTGAAAGACTTCGATTTTGAAAGGAGAGGCCATAACATGAACGGCGGGCCCTACAATGCAGTCGAGCAGCCACGGAGGATCGATCCGCTTAGCTCACGCCCTGGCACTGACACTGGCACTGGCTGGACAGCCGTGCTAGAACGAGAGCTGCGTTTCGGAATCTTTGCACATTCATTGGACCCACAGCGCCCGGAGCACTGTCACAAGGCTGTCATAAAACTGGTTGTCATAAGCACAAGAGACGAAATAATTTTGTTGCCTTAGGCCAGCTTTAGATTAGCACTTAGGCTACTTTGTTTCAGCGACCTAAGAATTTGAGGATAATTCTTTTGTTCCCCACCTGGCACTGTTGGATGATGTCCTGATTGTTGTTGGCTTCCATAAACTTGCCCCAATGGTCGGTACGTAGAGCAAACTGGAGTGGGATTGAGTGCCACTTGTCAAGAAGCAGTTCTTGGTATTCCACTCGAACACCCAAAAGTGAAAACACAACGAAATTGTCCCAAGGCCTCACCGAGAGACATGGAACCTAAGGGATATCATGGGACCTCCCATGGTGCATGATATCAAATACCAGAAAAGCCTCCATCGTTTGGGGTAGTCGTAGCGTTTCATGGGTTTCCCTTCAAATGAACGGTAGAACAAGTGAAGGCCCGTCAGTCTTGCCGATCTGAATCGTAGTCTTGAAGTCGTTGCGATGTTTGTTCTCGTTGAAGCATACCAGCTTTTTGTACACGGTATGAGCGCGCGCACCTGGTATTGCTGGCTTCACGTGGAATGCCTTGATATCGGCAGCGTGACATTGGAAGATTGGGCTGATCCTGTTGCGTCCCACTGGTGACAGCAAGGGCCAACCAGAGGCCCGGCGAGCTTTGTCGGACAGTCAACCCATGAGAACAGCCCTCAGTCTCATCATGGTATGTATACAGACATCGCCCTATACATCCTCGCTGACACTCATCATGTCGCTGGTATAAGAATTGAGAAGCAGAACGAGTGTCTGTTCACCGAGATGAAAGACGTCAGATGGGATGGAGGTGTCCGTCCGATCGAACAGGATGATTGGTACAGCACGGCGGCAGCTGTCGGGTGCACGACGAGCGATGTAGCAATGGGGGCCCTTGTTTGCACGGTTGGAAGTGTTCAGATCATGGTCGGTCTACCGTCCCCAAAGTGAGACTTGAGATTGGCCGACATATGCACCAACGTCTTCGGGATTCATGTCCTTCGTATGGGTCTAGAAACGCACGCAAATGCCCGTGAACTTACGATCCGGGTGATTGGGCGTAATAGGTGGAAGGCTGGCCAAGCCTTGTAGCGTGAACTTGCCATCTGCCATCAGCTTGCACGTTGGCTGAGTGAACCCCTTAATGATAGCTTCGATGGCGTGTGTGAGTTTCGAATCATCGACAACCGTGCCCACGAAGCGGCTCATAAGCCCCCGAGACCTGAGCAATCCTACGTCTGCACGGGATATCGTTGGACTTGCTTTCGTGCAAGATCTCGAATACCACAAAAGCTTCCATCTGCTTGGGCCATCGTAGCCTGTCAGGAGTTCCTTTTCTGACCGAGAACGGCAGAGCAACTCAGGTTCCGTCAGTCTTGCGGATATGCAGTATTATTCAAAGTTGTTGCGATGTTTGTTCTTATTGGAGTATGCGACAGCAGGCTCAACTCCTAAGTCTTCGCCAGGGCGTGACTCTTTGTCACTGTGGCCGTGAGCTCTCGGGTGATGTAGCCCGGAGGAACCCGCCATCTAGGTTTTGACAATAATACATCCGTAGATGTTCCCAAAGTCGTGATCAACAACATAGGGTGGAACCCCCGAGTAGTATGTGTTCTATGGCTTCAGATTCTCTTGGCCGTACATGAGGACGACAACAGCCGTCGAGTACCACCAGAACCTGGGTAGGCAGCCCTACGCTTTGTTGGGTAACACCGACAGTTGGTATGGAGGTGTCCTGAGAATTACTGCGATATTGCCGCGGACAGTTGTAGGACGGTCGTTCAACTTGTCCCGTAGCGATCGGTTTTGATGATTCAGTCCTACGGCACCAAGACTGCATAGTTTTAGTAAGGGTAAACGTTGACCATGGTACTTGCAAACACATACCGCTTGGTTCTGTCCCTCTCTGACGCGTTTGAATGTCGCGACGCCTCAAAGTCCGTCAGGACTCTCGCACGAACCCATCTTCGCCCGGGTGCAAGTGCAGCTTGCCGGCCTTGAGGTACTCTGGTATGGAGAAATTCTTTGAGCTTGAGGGCACCCAGAGTTGAGTTGAGTTGAATTGCCAAGGCTTTCTCATTCTGATTGCGAGTCCAGAACGCAGGAGGCCTGCCTTGCTGAGGTGTGAAGACCGCTCAGGAGTCCATTATCTGAATGCTTTTGCCGGTTGAAGTGAAAGCGGAGTGAAAATAGAATGCAAAATAAATGATGCAGTCGGAACGATGTGGAACTTGGTGGAATGATAATGGAGTTAGTAGACAAAGGAAAGTACAATTGTTTGGAGAAGGTGCCAGTTTGTAAAGACGCAAATTGGTCACGCAATCGAGTTATGTAAGCCACCCTTGACCACTGCAAGCCTGAGAGATGAAATAATTTGAACATTTTAGGCCAGTTTAGGCCAGAATTTAGGCTACTCTGTTTCGTCACCCTGAGTCTTGGGCGGCAATCGTCCGCTGCAAGCCTTAAGGAGACCAAGGAAGGAACAATTGCTTGGCGGAGGGTTGAGTTTAAACAGATGGAAGGTGGTCACGATCGAATGATGCAATCACGTTTCCCAACTTGTACCTTCCTCCTCCAAGTTCCACTTCCTCCCAATGTCTCTTCCTTCTACCAACTCATCTTGACGAACTGCACCACCAACCACAAGGCTTCAGGGACTCTCGCCTTGGACAATTTTACATAAATGTCACGTTCCCTGCCACATCACCCTGATTGATCCAAACTCTATCTCCGAACGAATTACCCGCAATACTTCGTCCATTCGATCGCGGTTGGTCGACTTGCGAGAAAGAACGCGCGGCTACACCAGTCGTCAAAGCTGTATTGCGGTCTTCATCTGGTAACACATATCGTCCCACAATAGCCTTCATCACAGATGCCGCAGTAGCTGCAGCAAAGGCTTGCCAGCCTTTACTCTTGTGGCTGTCTGCGTAGTCACAGATACCTTGGACAACGATGCACGGAACTTGATCCCACGCGCCTGCACATGCGCCATCCATATCGAAAGCTATAAGATTATGTGTGGCAGCAATGCGATCACGATGCTCTCCGCTTTTTATGACTGTGTCGCCCGACCCGGTGCGGCCGATGAAGATCTCAGGGATGAAAGCTCCATCGCTATCTTCAAGGAGTCTTGCAGAACGGTCTCTCACAACCAATTTTTTGACATCACATTCAGCCTCAGCACACAAGGCTTCAGAAGCAGCCTCGCAGAAGCTGTCAGGGTCATTTGCACAGACACTGCACTGTCCCCTATGCCTATGGGTATATGTGGGAGGAAACAGTTTATCTTGCTCTGCTCCAGGATATTGGTACTTGACTTGACCATCCTTCTTCTTGGCTGCTTCCTGCAAGCCTTCTAGGTGTCTCGATGCTTCCTCTTGCAGGCGTTCCCTCATGAGGTCTGTCTCGAAGACTGCAAGAAGAGTTCGGATTTCACTATTGGCTCTTCCAAGTCTATCCTCTACTGTATCCTTCACAGCAAAGTGACCTGGGTATTGTCTGCCATAGTCGTACTGGACGATTGACTTGCTGATTACCACATCACCAAGGAATGCATCGGTACCATCAATATATGGAACGCCGCCGCAGATACCAACTAAAATGGCAAGCTTTAGACCCGTATAACTCGACCGCAGACAGGCAGTCGCTGCCGCTGCGCCAACGGTGCCCATGTCTAGAAGCATAACAATGACAACGTTATGCTTTCCGATGCATCCCGTTATGTAGGTATTCGTATCTCCATCAGCTCGGCCATAGCGATCGCGTCCGTCATCCCAGAAGTGGTCGAATAGTAGGATGACAGCGTCAATCTCGTGGGGCAGAGCACATATTATAGCAACACGAAAGTCTTTGCGGCTAGCAGGTGGCTGCACTTTTGCCATCGTCTTTTGTGCGAGTATCACGTCGTCGGGCTAGATGAAAAGTCTGCCCAACAAGTCTGCCAAAGATGAACGGCCCAGCGCTTAATTGAGGGGTTTGTGTGCATCCTTGTAACATTCGATCACGTGGAGGTCGAGTTCCATGAGGCCAGCATAATTCTCTGGTGGCAAGGGAATTCAAGCCAGAGTAATTCTTCAATACGATCTTCGAAGCAATGTCAGCATCGGCGCACATTAGTCGCAGCCACTTTGGCGACCACACTATCATCCATCAGGGAAACGTCCAAGGGAACGTGTATTATGGCACAGCGCCACACCCGCCGGCCCGTGCCGAAGTGGTCCGCGTGATTCCCTATCCCCGCAATGAGGATCTTGTTCATCGACGAGATATCATTGACAAGCTGGACAAACTTTTGCCGCAAACTGCTTCGAGATCTTGTAGCGCAGCACTCTGGGGTATGGGAGGATCGGGGTATGTACCCACTTATGGCATGCTACCCTACATGAGGGCTGACGGAAACGAATTGAAGTAAAACACAGATCGCCCTGGACTACGCATACCGACGATGCGACACCGATAAGGAGTGCAGTATTTTCTGGGTGCATGCTGATACTGAAGCGACTTTCTTGGCTGATTACAAGACCATCGGAAAGAAGCTTGGCGTTGACGAGCGGCTGAACGGCACGGACCTGCTGGATGCAGTACGCCACAAGATCGAGGGACAGTCGAAATGGCTCATGATCCTCGATAATGCGGACGAGCTGAAACTATTTGGCGTAGGGCAGCAACCAGGAATAAATCCGACGGATGGTGAAAGTCAGAACTTTTACAAGTACGTACCTTGTACTCCACAAGGAACAGTACTATGGACAAGTCGAGATGGGCATATTGGGGGTACACTCGTCGGGGTAACTCGCAGTATCCAAGTTCGGTCTATGGCAATAGATGAAGCGACGACACTCCTGGCAACAACTAGGGGTGACCTGCCAATACCAGAAGAGGTGGAAATAGACAACCTTCTGGAAGAGCTGCAATGCCTACCGCTGGCCGTCTCGCAAGCTGGTGCATATATGCGGCGCATGTCGATGACAGCTGAAGAATACATATTCCTACTCAAGCAAGGCAATTATCGATGGGAAGTACTCAAATTTAGCGACACAGACCGACACCGACGGCCCGAGGTATCAAATAGCGTGCTTGAGACATGGAGAATCTCGACGGAGCGGATCAGAGCGGAGAGTACGCTCTCTTGTCGGATTCTGCATGTAATTGCATATGCGGATAGCCAGGACATACCACACGAACTAATAGCGGCGGCAGCTAGTCCCTTCAGCAATGGTAGCAAGGATGATCAAGCTGACAAAAGCTCCGCCATGCAAGTCTCAGAGCTTGACGTCCGTGTGGCCGTGGCAGGGCTGAAGGAGTTCTCCTTCCTCACCCTGCGTCAAACAGATGATGGGAGGCGAAGCTATGACATGCATAAACTCGTACGAGAGGCTTTGCAGTATGGGCTGAGGTTTTACAGCCCGCAGGACGAAACATTCTACAGTGGCAGGGCATTGCAGGTAATAGATAACCTGGTCCCAATATCTGAACCGACCTCGTGGGCACGATGCAAGCAGTACTTGACACATGCTATACGAGTGGCAGAGTATGCAGGGATAAGCAAGACGGAGATCGAGACAGCGAATATGCTTGAGAAAGTGTCGCATTTTTTGTATCATCGAGGGCAATGGAAAGAAAAGGAATCAGTGGATAGACGGGCATGGGACCTTCGACGAGCGGTGCTTGGAGAGAAGCACCCAGATACAATCAGGAGCCTGGCAGCACTCGGGGCGACATACTTTGCACAGCGCCAATACATCAAAGCTCAAGACGTTACAATAAGAGTGACAAGATTCCGACAAGAGATTTTAGGGACACATCCCGATACGATTAGGAGCATGGAAGTCCTCGGAGCGATATATTTCGAGCAGGGCCAGTATGATGACGCGAAGAAGCTACAATATGAAGCCCTACGACTTCGACAAGACATGCTTGGAGAGAAGCACCCTGAGACGATCAGGAACGTGGCAGACCTTTGGTCAATATACTATCAACAAGGTCAATATGACAAAGCTAAGAAACTGAAAGATAACGCCCTGCATCTTCAACAACAGGTTCTTGGAGACACGCACCCTGATACAATTAAAAGCTGGGCAGATTTTGGGGCAATACACCATGCGCAGGGCCAATATATTGAAGCTCAAGATATCGCAAGAAAAGTACTGAAACTCAGAGAAGAAATACTCGGGAAGGAGCACCCTGATACTGTCATGAGAATGCCAGACTCTGGGGTAACATATCACGCACAGGATGATACACTAGATATTGCAACAAAGATCCTAGAGCTCCGAAAAGAAGTACTCGGGGAGAAAGATCCTAATACAATGAGAGCTATGGCGGACATCGGGGCGATATACTATGAGCAGGGCCAATACGATAAGGCTGAGGAACTATATACTGAAGCCTTAGAACTTCAACGAGAGATACTTGGGGAGAGGCATCCAGATACGATCAAGAGCATGGCAAACGTCGCGGCGACATATCATCAGCAGGGCCAATACAGCAAAGCCTTCGAACTTCATCAAACTACCTTGGACCTTCGCCGCCAGGCACTTGGAGAACGCCAACCGGACACGATATAGAGCGTGGCATGCCTCGTTACAGTCTTCAACGGTTAGACACGTCCACAGAGAAGGGAAGCTACGGGGATTCTTTTTATTTTTTAGGGGCTTTATTCCACAGATTTCAAGACATTAGTTCATCTCTGTTCCTTCTTCGGGATCTACTACTCTGGCAGTGGCATATACCAACTGAACTGCCGTGGTAACCAATGGTTGTTTTATGCGGTGCCATTGCAGTGCCAAGCGGCTGGCAAACAAGTGACTTTTTTCCTTGAACCTCGATCGATCTATCCAGATGCTGACCTAAGTCACGGGCACACACAAAAAGAAAAAGAAAAAGAAATTCCTCATCCTACATGGCTCCGATCACCAGAAGATCTCGATATCGAGCCGAACAAGAACGCAGCTGGACGCCTTCTTCAATCATGTGAAAGGCTTACGACATCGATCTTGCGATCACACCGGCCCCCGATATCAGTTGACCCTCCAGAGAAGCTTGAGGCAGGTCTTCGTTATTTGATGTAAGGGCAACAAAAATTGTTCTCGGATCTTATGACTTTGAACACTGTGAGTGTGAGAGGAGCAGAGAGAAGAGTTGATTGATACAAGCTTCATAACTCTCGACTTACATTAACGGCGTTGATTCGATAGGTCGGTGCTCTCCTCCTTGCTGTTTCGGGGGTGCAGGGAGGTGTACGCTTGCTTCCTGATCCCACCCAGTAAGGGCGACAGGACTGCCAGAAACGAGTATGCAGACCGAATACGGGAGGATAAGATACCGCATGGCCTGACCATCAAGCTCGGGCAAATGGATTGCGCTGAAGCAACTCTCCGGGGGGGCTCCGGAACAAGAGGCTCCCGGCCAAACATCGACCTCGTAACGTCGATTCAACAAGTCGGTGCCCTGCTCCTTGCTGGTTCAGAGGTGCAAAAGCGCATTGGTATTCCCAGCTACAGCATCCTGGCATCATCTGGGAAGAAGTCGCGGATGAAATGCACAGGTCGTGGAAGCAAACTCGTCACTTCCTCCGAACCAGCGCCTCCCACATACGACGAAGAGGCATCCTCTCCACCACCTTCTCCCCGATCGAGCCGAGCAGAAAGCGTTCCCGACAAGACTCCCAGCAAGCTCACGGCAATCTGATCGAGTATTCCTCCGAGGAAGAAGCGTATCAGAGCGAAAGTTGTTATCATTTCCACATATTCGACGTGTGCCGGACGCGCTATTGAGAAGACAAATTTTCGTATGCAAGCATGACAAAGGGCCGGCCTCTCGGAACAAGACAAAGCAAGACAGTGAGGACAACCCCGACACTTAAGAGTCCACCAAGACGAATGTCAAGAATTACCGAGCAAGCGATCTTGACGTGGACGACATCGAGATGATTGAAGGGGACGGCAAAATGCCCAAGAACACGCCGACGGCAATCTCGAGTGTTCCTCCAAGAACAAGGCGAACTGGAGCGTGGGGTTCGTATGGGTCATTGCCAACGATCATCTTCCTCACGGGGAACCAAGATAAGCTGAAGCGTCTCACGGTCCTGTGTGAGGACCAGAAGCATGAGCTCGAGGACCTCAAGGTAAGCGAAATCGACTTGCTATAAGTCTTAATGAAGTTCGAATGTTGATACTAATCTACGTCTCAGGAGGAAATCGATGAGGCAATGCTGCGTCTCTACAAATGGGACAAGCTATTATGGGTGACTGGGACACCTATCCTGAGCTCTCATGAAATCTCACTCTTCGAAATCCTTAACCCCGACGGCCTCCACGACTTCACTGATGAGGACCGCGCGAAGCCTGGGGAATCTGGCGTCGCCTCAGGCACTATTGGGGAAGGCTTGCGACATCGATCACGAGGGCCCCCGAAAGACACCAAGCGCGCATCTATGGGAGGACCGCAATCATTGCCCCCTGCAAGACTGAACATGAGTTCAACCTGATCCTTCGTCTATGAGCACGACATGATGAACGAGATCGGCAACATCAAAAACACGACCAACCGCTACATCGTTCTGCGAATGTTTTACCACAACCCTCACCACAACACTTTCTCTCTCGGTGAAGCCTGCTTCAAGTTCGCTCTGAAGAGATTTACCACGTTTGGGTCTTTGTGGCTGCAGCATGGCAGGCTTCAAACGGTTATTCGAATACAGAAGGCCATCTTGCTGCCATGACCAACGCATTCTCGAGGACATCAAGAGCAGAAGCCCAGCCCAGAATGTGGGTGTCAACGCCGGACACGAGATCGTCAAACAAATCTACCACGATATGCACATACGCCGTACGATGCGGACGCCTCAGACCCTTCCAAACGGAAAGATTTCTTTTCCGGCGATCGACCTCCCTCCCTCAACTGCCGTGGTCGAGGAGACACAGCACGACCCAACGGACGACCTTGAGTCAACGGAAAAGGCACACGCGAAGCGCCTTTACAGCCAGAACAAGCTATCCTCGATCATGGACATGCAAAACAACAGCTCGTCGACGAATGTTACTGGGGAGTCTGATGGCGCCCCGAAGCTGAAATCTGGGGAGCATCGGGAGGGTGTCCTTACCTCTTTCGATTTCAGGAACGACAACATCCTCAACCCAAAGACGCCAGCTTTGTAGGGACGCTTGATGAGATTAACGAGGCTATCGCCATGCTCAAGGACCCAGACCTTGTTCGAACGAACTCGGAGATGGAACGAGAGAAGAAGAAACAGGCCAAATCTTCCCCTCCACTGGTAGGTGTCCAGAAGGTCTACGAGCTGGTCCACAAAGACCCTCACGGTGGGCTTAGTTACTACTATCAGCAAACCTCGGACGACCCTTCGACGCGAGCCCCTAGGGACAGATCCTCATACCTGTACTGGATGTGCTAAAAGAGCCCTAAGACTTGGGCCCTAGAACTCGCATGGAAGTATGTGAGAGACGAGGGGTTACGAGTGCTGGTTTACGTAGGCACTCCACGGTTGCAGTGGTATGTCAATCTTCCCTTGTGACCTGTCTTGCATCTTCAAGCGCTGCCTTGCCGGACTCTTGCTTACAGCTATTGGCCCTTTCGCAGCATCACTGTCGGACTATTCAGACTCGTAGGATTCGACACCGTCACCGTCCGACCGGATCATGATGCGAACGAGAAGAACAAGGTTATCGCTGCAAGGAACGACCACGAAACCTTCGTCGGCAACGTCAACACAATGAGGACCGGCGTCAACATGCATGATTGTTGCTCAAAGGGCATGTTCTTGAATCGACTTCTCAACGCAAAGGCCACGCTTCAAATCATCAGGCGCCTGGTAAGGATCAACCAGAAGAAGCCTGTGGCTTTCCAACGTCTCAGTCAAGAACTCATACCACGACAACATGGAATGAATCTGTTGCGCCAGCCGAACGGTTCTATCAGCTATCTAGGCTCGTCATCGCAAGCCTAAGAGACGAAATAATTTGTGGGGTTTAGGTTAGCGTTTAGGATATTTATTTTCGTCTGTTCTGACACATGAACATGCCTTCTGACATGGATCAGAGGGATCCCTGAGCAACACCAACCATCTATCTACATCCCTAATAAGAATACCAAGGACATACACTGCAACCAACGACCTATACCATGCTGCTTGTCACCGACGCCGTGCATTTGGCGCAGGCAGTGATGACTTTCATCACTGCATTCATGCAGGGGACGCATATCCGGGTCATCGTCTTGATATTCTTGGTATCCTTTTTATATTGTTGCTAGTTGGCGAGCTTTCGTATCGTTACTATGTTACCTGGGATTGAGTCAAAATCAACGAAGATTGATCACGACAGGGAGTCGCCTTCTAGATAGGTCTTGCATAGTACTACGTAGGCTTCGGATAATGACAGTTAAGGGTTTTACACATTTGAAGCATCATGACTCCGATGAATTCACATGCATGACAGTCATACTGGGCGGCTCGATAACAGCACAGCGGGGGCCTCAGAGCATGGAATCGAAAAGAGTTGAAAACAGATGGTCTCAATCGTGACAATATGTCTGCTGGTGTTGCCGGAGTATCTTCCTTAACGGGTTTGCCAACGCCAAGGGCATGCTACAGATATCGAATCGGGCGTCTCGTGCGAATCAACCAATTTCTCACCGAAGATGTCTTCGCCGAGAGCCTAAGGGACGAAATACTTTGTGGAGTTTAGGCTGGCCTTAGGATAGTTGCCCTCCTAAACGTTGCTCCGGACTTAGATGAGATTCAGACTAGAGGCATTGGAATTCATAAAGACTTTTGATTTTATCCATGGATGTCTAGTATAGAGGAGAACTCAGTCCATTTCTCAGCACTTACAAGAGACGCGGTTCCTCAGGTTATGGTTCATAAGAAGGATAAGCTTCAAGCCGGCGCGATCACCCAACTCCAGGCCTAAGCCTGTGGCATCAGCTCTCCCAACTATTTCCTCAACACCTATCTCTGAAAATACGCCTTCTTCTTCAAAAGCCGCAAAGAAGTACTGCCGCTTAGAATGCTTGGATCCTTGACTATTTTGAATTTTCTTGAGCAGGTCCATCAACTTGGATTCTTGACAGACGGACTAGAGCTGCATTATCATGGAGTCTCTATACCTCTCTTGATTTTCAGCATGAAGACTCAGTAAACAACATCGTGTCACACAATATGACGATGACGCTTCCGATACTCCCACAGCGATTCCAGTTCACCTACCGTGCTGTTCCTTCGACGTCAAGTCCAGCCAATGTTTCCAAAAGACTTGGGTAAGTGTTGCAATTAGCCATCTTGACAACTTGCGTAGATTCTTGTGGAATATTCACGCCGATTCGGTATGCGAAGTCTGAACCCAGAGAGGAAAACACCCGCCTTTCCATCAATTCAAAGCTTCCGGGTAAGAGACTTCAACATAGTAACACACGATAAGGGCATCAGGATGCCAGTGCTTCCTCGGTCGCATACGCATGCTGTTTCTTTCGACAAAGATCAAGGTTCAGCGCCGTATCCAAGTAACTCGGCTTATCATTCGCAATAGCACTCTCGGCCCGGGACGATTCTTGTAAATAGCGACTCCTTTAGGTCGAAGTTGACGATTGAAACTGTAACATGCAGAAGGTTCTGTTGGCGTGTTCACATGGAAGTGTTGACCGGGCAATATCCCTTATGACGACCGTTGCGTCTCCAGAGAGTCGGTCAGTCGTGGGATTCTCATCGTGAATTGCCGAGACAGCGCATCGACCATGATTGACCAATTCGATCATCGTATGTGTTGTCTCAGATTCACCGATTATCGCATTGATGCCAACTGGTTCACGACCGTTTTCTCAACGCCATGGGATGCGCAACCTTGCCTCAATCGGTTCAAAAGTCAACGCAAGCTTCGGGGCTCAAATCCAAGAATAGTCATCCTTTGCGACGTCTTGGCAAGTGTTCGCTCAACGGGCTGTGCAGATGCATTGGGTGGCTGATTCGTCCACGGCGCTGGCCGGCGACAACTGTGGCGGTAAGTAGCCGTAAACTGCGGCGCGTAAACTTTTTGGGCGCAGCAGGGTTCGACCGGTAATACCGCGGTAAGGATGAGACAGGCGGTTATCGCAATTAGCTGACGGGCTACCTCAACAGCATTTCTTTCAGACTCAGAAGAGACACGACACGTGTAAGGCCAAGCAGCCCTTATGAACGATCCATCCAGATTGTGCCTGACAAGATTCAAGATTCAAAAGATAATGCAATAACAGATTCTTTCTGTTAAGAAGTGAAGGTCTGATAGGGCATCATCACTTGTGCCAAGCGGACCCTTTATGCAGGAGTATCAACTCAGCCATAAGGACGCGCAATTGCCAAGACCCAGCTGTACCTTAACCCTTGCAAGGAGTGGATAGCCCAAGACCCCTTAACATTTAGGTTTTTTTTAATTACAGTCAACAGAGGACCTTGTTAATTACAGCAATTATGCCATTTTAATACGGGAAAGCCATTGTTATTTGTCAACTCGTAAAAGAACGGGATGGACCGTTCCTGAACTAACGGAATAGAGACAAGTAAGAAAGTGAAGCTGTCAAACTAAGAAACAACACTGGTAAATGGCTGACCAGTAGTGACTGCTTGCCAAGACCACGGTTAACTCGGCGTGTGCTCACGGGGATAGTGTTATTACGCCAAGGGATCACAGGCAAGAGCCAAGAGGGGATACAGATCATCAACAGAAGGAATACGGTCGGGTACGGATACCCCAACTACCGTCCGGTCTCTGTTTGAGTCTGAGCGGTACCCTACCCCCTGCAGAAACCCAAAGGCATGGTTATATCTAACAAGTGCTGCCCGCCTTTTCTGTGAACTTGACCTTTACATAACATTACTTTACACCTGTACGGATACTCTACCATACCTACATAATGTCTGCTCCTTACGACCCCAACCAAGGGTAAGCGCTGCCCCCAGGACATAATTTTGATGGTATACTGACAATTGCAGCTACGGTGGCTACCCTCCTCCTCAGGGATACGCTCCTCAGGGCTACGGTCCTCCTCAGGGTCAATATCCTCCCCCACAGCAGCCTGTAAGTTTGACTTGACTCCCAAGTAAGCATCGCCAGACCACTGACAATTCCCAGATGCAATACCAGCAAGCTCCTCCTCCACAAGAAGAGAAGAGCCACGGCTGCTTTTACACATGTATCGCCACCCTCTGTTGTTGTTGGGTCTGCGGTGAGACATGCGAATGCTGTCTTGAGTGCCTCGACTGCTGCTGTTAATCGTCCCCTCTCAAACAACCAACTTAGCCTTGCATTTAAGCGCATGGAAACAAACGAATGCATTATTATTTTATTTGTTACCCTATTACCTATTATTTCCTCCTACCTAGTTAGCTGTCGGAGAATAACGGCCTGAACATCAATACCACACACAGTCTCATTGCCAAGCCATGTCGTGTTTTTAAACTTCAGATGAAGAAGTAGTTCCCGTGAAGACAAGACGGGATGATCGTTTTGCTAGTGCATGTTTAAACTATACTTGGCGGTTCTCCAATTCGGCACTTTTGACAATTGGCGTTGGTTAAGCATTGGAAGTACCTGAAGATCCATATCAGCATCAATCATCACAATATCGTGAGAAACGTCAATCATCCTAAGCTGTAAACATACTCTTCACTCTGTTTATCTTTAACCCTCGTACAATCACAATAAGGCGGACACGTCGCTGTCGGTTTCGCAGTCGTAGAAGACGCTGTAATCGCAGGCTCTCTACAAGGTCTACACCTCGAACTCGTCAAACACTGAAAGTATCTGTAAGCAGGTGGTTAACAAGCCGCCCCATGATGTATATCTATCAAGACAATTGAGGCTCATACTCGGGACTTTTCTTATCCTTTATTCCCGAGCAGTCGCACTCGGCCGGGCAAAGAGTGGGCGTGGGGTCGTTGACGATGATTATCCTGATCAGGCTTGTGGAGATGGTTTCGGTGTAAGTGCCTGGTGGCATTGTTCTGTAGTCTGTTGTGTCTCTCTTATTGATTACCAGTTGGTTTGGCTTGGGTGAGAGTTCGCGAAGGACTTCAACCAGTGTATTTGTCCTGTTGTGGTGTGGGATTGCTTGTGAGATGGGGGTGAGGATGAGGAGGGCTGCGACGCTCTGCAGAGACAACATGATGAAAGGCCGACAACAACCTCATTCGATAATGAAAAGAGTTATGCAATAGCGATTTATCACTTCTTGATATAGCTGACACAGTTTCTCCATAGACCCAGTGGTCTGGCTCTGGGTTTATGTAGTCATCCTTCCCAGGCAATCGACCTCACACAAGGCCCTTCACCTCTTTGCACACGATCCTGCACAACAGAGACACTATCACAGCAGATACTACAGAAGATGCCACAAGAGACTCTACTACAGTAGATGCAGCTCACCAGATCTGATCTGGTAAATACACTCAATCGCGGGGAAACGCCAACAGGCTTGTATCACCACCGCGTACCGATGGTGGGAAACACGTGTAGAGTCTTGACATCATGTTTTACTTGGGACCGGCCGGTGTCAGCTGAAAGAAGCAAACATATAACTCAAAAGGATAGAGCGAATAGAGTAGCATTGAGTGATAGTTTTGCGTCTATCAGTACGCTCATGATGGAGGCTAATTGAGGCCAGCGGGCAATACTGAACGCCGACAGTTCGCGACGATGATAGGGCATGAAGTATCAACTAAATGTATCAGCTGAGACGTTAGGATCTGTTTCAAATGACAATTATTCCAGAAGACGAACCCCCGGAGCAGAAGGGCGTCTCTCTTCAAACGCCCCGACCCCAAGACAGGTTCAGAGCAAGCAACACCAAACAGACAACTGTACAACCTCGCCGCGCGGCCGCATCTTTGTCCAACGCCGTTAGAGTCTCACTCACTCTTATCTTCAACTTCTATGAGAATGCCAGATCCGATCAACGAGATCCCTATCAGGTTACAAGAATCAGCAACGACGCTACCACGCTAAATCAATATTGCAATCATCTACAACAGGGTAGAACACCATCTGCGATACTCGCGACGCCTACTCACTTTCTTCCCAAGATGCGATTGGCCTCACCACAAAATGTCTCGGCCAAAACCCTGGTTTGACAACATAATTCACCGAAGGCAATCACAAGCGAACTCGAGTTGCCAGCTGCTCGTTCTTGTTTCCAATTCGCGAGATCTGCTCATAACAGAACGTTTAACATCTATTCAAAACCTCTATCCAAACTCTCACGAAGGAGTAATCCCTCTCTTAACATCCCTCTTTTTTCTTCTCAACATAAAATCCCACGCTTTCTTCGCACCAGCATCTACATCAACACCACGCTTCTCAACTTGAGAGAGTGTAAAGTATAGGACTGTCCAGATGATGACGCACACATCCCAGATGTGAGTAAACCACCAGTACACTTGGTTTCCTAGTGGACACGTCGCGTACTCGAATTTCCACTCCCACGTCTCTTGGTCGAACCAAAGACTCAACAGGCCTGCATTTCCGCCAAAGTCGCCCATCATGCTGCGCACGGTAATCTCGCGACGGCCCGGAATGCCTTCTGTGCCCGGAATATGCTGCGCCTGCGCGTCGGACCACTTCGCAACTTGCCATGAGCGCTGCGACGGGTCTGTTCCGTTCGTTTGGTTGATATAGTGGTACGTGTCGCAGCCAGCGTGGTCGTGGCCGTTGAGCATAAGACCGTCGCGCCCGTAGCCACCGCCTGGGGCGGTGCTTTTTGCGCTCATGCCCCAGATACCTTCGAGGAAACCTCTCGTGGCATCGACGCTGAGTTGGTTTTGTTCTTTGAGGCCACCGCCGTCGGCTGCGGTGTGAAAGTCGAACATCGGTGCGTCGACACAGATGCCTGCGGGCTTATACATGGGGATGTGCGTGAGGATCAACGTGAATTGTCCCTTGTATTGCACAGCGCCTGACGTAGCGATAACATCGTTGATGAAGCCGTATGTAGCATCCTGAAGAGGAAGAGACTTGGCAGGTGTATCGAGGTTCATGTCGTTGACACCAATGATGCGAAGCTGAGGCATAACTCTTGTAGACTCGGGGTTCGCAGGAGAGTACAAAGTAGCTCTCGTCTCAGGATCGGAGATAGGCAGCTCAAAACGAAGTTCGTAGTTGGTCTTTCCAAAAACTCGTTCAAAACGCTCCATCCGCTCTTCAGTCAAGTCTCCAGCGTATCCAATATCGTGGTTTCCTGCCACGTTAAGCATTCTCTTTCTCCAAACCTTCTGCTCCTCACTGCCATCCAAAACTCCAGCCAATGTATAATCGTTCTTGGGGTGTGCCGCCAAATCGTCCGAAAGTCTCTCGGTTCCGGGGAACACACGGTTCCAGAATCGTCGGCCTCGCTTCTCAAACTCCTTGTCGTCGATCCACTGGCTACCGACAAGGTCGCCCAGTACTGACACATGGGTAGGATTGGTCCACCAGTTTACCTGACGGTAGATGTGCGCCAAGTAGAAATCATTTCCCCATAGATCGAAACGTTTGCGCTGCGACATGAGCCAGTAAGGAAGATCCTCCATGAAAATATCAACGATATCATGGATGATCTGTCTAACTCGCTCACGGAAGCACCAATGGCTCGTCTGAAAAGTGATCTTCTTGTACGCAGTCTTGATATGAGGAAACGTCCCCAAATAATTTGTGATAATCGAAGTATCGCCTTCTAACTGAGGATCGCCCAACGCCAGCAGTCGAAAAGGCGCAAGCTTCGCATGATCGGCCGCAGTCGGTTTCGAAGGCCAGTGGAACTTTTTCGTCAAGGAATAGGCCTCCTGGCTATCGCGGGACTCGACGGGGAATGCGCATCCTTGGATGACGGGGAAGAGATACAGGTAGAGGGTGAAAGCTACCGAGAGCGGCACCAGTAGGCGCAGGCCATGGCGGAGAAAAGCCACGACGTTCATGTAGCCGACCTCATAAGCGAGCCGTGTTGGCGATGTTGTGGTGAGAATACAGCCGCCGAAAACTCGAGCGGCGCAAAAGTTGGCAAAAGGAGAATGATGGTTGATGATACCCCTGGAATGCGGATGCTAACGACACGTGAAGATAAAAAAATGGCTTAGTCATGCGACAGGACCCCTTTTAGGGAGTAACGACACCATTGTTTGAGACGGTGTGCTATGGTTTCAGAGTATTATTTGCTATAATTTTTGTTTATTTCCGTATATGATATTGAATTCAGTACGCAGAGACGTTTAGACGTTAGGCGTTACGGTTGTGGTGTTTTACTCACTGGAATACGAGATCCAGGGTCCCCTCTGTCAATCAGCATGTTACTCTATTTGACGATCTGCACCATATCCTTGTATGTTCTGTAAAGTGTTCAATTGGGTATCTACTTTATTTCGTGAGATCATATCAATTCTTGGCTGTATGCCATTTGCGTATGAGTGATTCAACGGGCAGCTTGTCGCCGTTTCGTAGTGAAGCTCCCAAAGCTTAACCTAAATCGTCTTAAGAGTTCCCAACGAGCGCCACGAACACCAGCATGCAACAACAAAACCTGTTATCGTCAGAGTATGGCCTTTGACAATTGCACGCAGCTAGGTTCTTCCGCATCATTCCTCATAAAGTTCTTCCTCCTCTCTCGGCCACTCAATGTCAAAACCCGGATCATCATCTTCATCACGAACAACAGCAAAAGCAATCAAGCTATTATTCTTCAACCCCAACTTCGTCGGCGAGTGCTCTCCACCCCCCGTCTTGAGCTTAACCCAACCTGAAGAGAGATCATTCGGAATCTTCAACGCGCCAAACACAATCTTCGAGTTCTCGTCAACAGGAGTATTCTTGGGAGGCTCGATCCGCGTGGTCAGGCCTTGGGGGTATCGATCGGTTATGACATTGATAAGCTCGGTGGTGACTTCAGACATGGGGGCGAGGGCGTCGACGAAGAGGTAGATAGTATGGATGCCGTGCTTGAAGCGCACGGAGATGTGTGCGTCATCGAGATCAGCCTGAGGACTGGGTTAGTGTTTGGGCGGGAAGTGAGGCGATCAGTATCTTACCATTTTGTCGATCTTGGGAGGTGTAAGTTTGGGGAAGACGTCAGAGGTTGGGATGTCGCCTCTGGACTCTGCTTTGTTCAATTCATGAGGGGCACGTAAGGCATTCAATTCGGCGGGGCGAATCACGAAATGTTTGGCGCGACGTCACGTGTAAGCGCGTAGAGTGCTATCGTTATCGTTATCGATTATGCAGTGAATCATATGAAGATGCTTCAGCAATTGAAGCGACATGACATATGCATGCCAAAGTCCAAGAAGATGGTAGCGGAGCCGCAATGACACTTCAGCCCAGGCACGGACGGATTCACTCGGTTGACGCAGCGTCAGGTAGATATCTTGGTTGTCGGATCATGCTGGGCATCAACCTTGGATCTGAGGGTGACAGGGTGCAAGCATTACTCGTTGATAACAACTGCATTATTGATACGTCACTTTGATCAAGGATGTGTCGATGACGGCTGATAGCCAGGAACCAGTCTTACAGTAAAACCCGAACCAAAGACATGCCCTCCATCAAGCTTTCTAGAAGGGCTGTCAGTTGTCACTACCCTGCACTCCGTCTCTCAGCGGTAAAGTGATTGAAAAGAAGGGTCCATGGAAAACCGTGCGTATAGGCCGTACTAATGCACAAACGCACTGTCCATCATGGCATGAGCCTCCAGTTCGCAGCATCCATCATTCAATTCACATTACCTATTCAAATCCATCACGAGGAGGAGAAAAAAAAGTGTCATCGGGCCTTTGCAGGTTATCAGCATTTAATACCAAGCCCAGCCCCGTCTTGGCTTCATTACCGACAACAAGCGCAAGCGAGCAAAAAAGAAAGAAAAAAAACGCCAACACCGCCGGGATTGTAAACTCCGGACCTGGGTCGTTCTCCGCAATCACCGCCGAGCGGAAGGATCTCCACTAACTGAGAATCAGCCGCGCAGAAAGCCAAGCTAGCACAGCAGAGCCTCGCGTCAATCTCGGCCTTGAAAGGGAGAAAAAAGACACAGCCTGGAAACCAAAAGCATCCAATTGCACAACAGCCATGTCTTCCGCTCCCGCTCCGTCTTCCCGGCCCGGTCTGACAGCAACCTCCGGCGCCGCGATACCCTCAGACCTGGACCTGGCAGCTGCTTTCCCGCAGGATGCTTTCCCTCGTCTGTCCGTCGCGACGCCCACGCGGTTGATGCTGGGCACAATCTCGTCAGCCCTCGTGGGCTTCTCCCTTGGTGCGACACAAGGTGGTCAGATGGCGCAGCTGCGGTTCCGGGCCGAGCACGCACACAAGATGCCCGACACGACAACAGGGTGGTACTTTTACCACAAGAGCAAGAACTACCACGCCATGCAGGGCGGCATCCGTGAGGGCTTTCGCATGGGGTTCAAGACGGGGTTCTGGAGCTTGTTGGCCCTGTCGCTCGAGAGCACGGTCGATCGTTATCGCGGGGCGAGCGACATGTTTTCTACGACGATAGCCACGCTTACAGTAGCTGGCGCGTTTTCACTTTGGCGTGAGTACCTCTTTTCCAACTTATCTGTCCTTTTTTGCCTCGGCTGCATGCATGCATTGACTAAGAGGTAATGGCAATTGCGTGAAAACCCCATATGGGGTATTGCCCGCATTGGCATGGCACTGTTTGATGGAAAGCGACGGGTAGATATTGCAAGCATTCATTAGTGGAGAGAATCAGATGAGCTAACAAGCGCCGAACATCGGCGTGTGCATCTAGATCGCCTGTCATTAACAACCGCCGCCCGGACCGCGCGATACGGGCTCATGTTCGGTCTCGCGTATGGTGGGATTCAGGATCTTGTTGGCTTAGCCCGAGGCAGACCGATCGGATATGTTGAGTTTCTACGACGTCGTGGTACAAAGAATGTCCAAGACGATGATCGCACTGCGTTGTAAACATAAGTTAGGAAGAAATATATGCATATCTGTACAATACAACCACTGTAAATAATGGAAACCATAAATGCTTCATCTCCAAAACGCATTGACTAGAACAGGGAATAGAATCAACCGGTGCAGAGATCACCAGGAATAAAAAATTTAGTGCCCCTTCGTTATCGGGGCAGTCCGAGTTTGGGTCCTCTTCTACTCCTTCTAGGTGGACGCCTCTCCCGTAAACCAGCCCCAGAGTCAGAGGGGGGAGCGGCTTTGCTCGGTCTTTTATGGAGACATCATCGATAAGGAAAAAGCTTCTAGCGAGATCGAATATTTTTTTCTCTCTCTCTTTGCTAGCGAGCTGGAGCTAGTTGGTTCCAGGCCATGCAGAGATGAGCAAGGCAGGGCAAGAGATACGCAGATACGGTAGCAGAGCCCCATTCGTCATGTCCATCTCGGCATATCATCTTATCTACCGATTGCAACGACAGTGACACGTTGGCTGAGCTGTTGAGCATTAACGTTTCTACCCCTTGCTTCAATTGACCACTGACATCAACCTGGCTGAACATCTGTCATATCAATCGTCATCAATTCAAGTCACAAGACCCTTCCTGTTGTCTCATCTTAAAAGCACAAGCCAAGCTTCCTTGTCAATGCCAGTCTCTTTACAGTTAAGAGAATGCTTGTGATGCATCTCCCAGGTTTCCCCACAATGCCCTGTGCTGTGGTTAGCCTTGACTCTGTTGTCTTTTCACCAATTACATAACACGTATTTACTGGGATCGCGGCCTGTTGCGGCATCAAAGAAACATTCAGCGTCTCTTTCCCCAGCTTCTAATCTTTGCCTCAGCCAATTAGCGTCACCGTCTTCATCAATGCACTCCCCCACGCCCCTCAACGGCTACATTCGGTTCTCTCAGATGCAAAGACTAACTTCTAGTGCTGCCACGTGACGGCTGATAAGCTCCGTTCGCCATCGTCAGAGTCCCGGTAATTTGGGGCTCTCTCGCCTTGTCTTTGGGGCCTTGATTTGATACTGGTTAACTTAGTCACGGGTCCGGGCGAGCTCGGCCTTTGCGGAGGAAACAATCACCACAGGCCAGGGGTAGAATAGCGTAAACATGACCATTACCATGACTAGGAGATATCAATGGCGAAAAAAACTAACCTTTGGAATGGGGAAAGCTCACGATAGCGCCACCTCCCTCACACACCCCTAGACTTTACTAGACAGATCCAGGCACCGCAGTCAACCGACAGTCAGTGTCACTGCCAGACAGCCGTAGAGATATAATAAGCTCTCTGCCACCCGTTGCTCTTTCCAATCTCAACCAGATAGAACTAACTTATCTTGCATCATCGCACCGACCTCCTTCACCTGTCGTGCCTATTCCTCCCGTAAACAAACAAATACAACAAACACACACATTGCTTGCCTGGATCCCTCCATACTGATCCAGCCTCGCCTCTCCATCCTCTAGGAACCTTCACAACAACCACCACCACACATCTCATATAATGAGCTCGGCCCTTCGGCGAGGGACTGCCCAGCCCCTTCGCTGGGCGACAGCATCTTCCAGCGCCATCACCATCAACACTCTCCGACCATGCCTCGCCGCCCGTCGTCACATCCACTCTTCTGAGCGACGCACCAACACCATCGTCGAGCAGACCCGCGACCCTCTTCCTCCCGCCGCCAGCAAGGCTCCTCTCTCCGTCCTGCCTCTGATCATGATCCTGCGATCTCTGGCCACCATGACCGTCTCCTCCTCGCCTCTCCTCCTGCCTCCTTCTCTGCACGTCATGGGAATCCTGGCCAACACACACAACCCTATTCTCAACCCCGACAAGAACCCTCTTCTCCGATTCTTCCTCAAGAAGACCTTTTACGCTCAATTCTGCGCTGGCGAGAAGTCACCCGAGATCAAGAAGACTATCGATGGACTCAAGAACATTGGTTTCAACGGTGTTATTCTGAACTACGCCAAGGAGGTTGTTCTCTCCAAGGACGAGGGTAACGACCTCAAGAACGCCGCTATCGAGACCGACGAGGCTATCCAGAACGAGATCCTCCCCTGGGCCCGTGGCACTCTCGAGACTGTCCGACTTGCTGAGGCTGGTGACTTTGTCGCTCTCAAGTTCACCGGTGCTGGTGCCATTGCTCTTCGCCAGCTCAAGGAGCGTCTTGGTCCCAGCCCCTCCATGTACAAGGCCATTGACTCTATCTGCCAGCTGGCTCACGAGCGAGGTGTCCGCCTCCTCTTCGACGCCGAGCAGGACATGCTCCAGGACGGTATTGATGACTGGACTCTCGAGTTCATGCGCAAGTACAACAAGGGTCTCGGTGAGGCTGTCATTTTCGGTACCTACCAAGCCTACAAGAAGAAGTGCCCCGCGGTTCTCTCCGAGCACCTCAAGCTTGCTCAAGAGGAAGGCTTCGCTCTCGGTGTCAAGCTTGTCCGTGGCGCTTACCTCAACTCCGACCCCCGCGAGCTCTTCCACGACACCAAGGAAGACACCGACGCCTGCTTCGACTCCCTCTCCGCCAGTGTCCTCACCCGTGAGTGGAACGCTGATGTCAAGGGATCCGGCCAGTACCCCGTTGCCAGCCTTGTCGTCGCCTCTCACAACGCCGAGTCCGTCCGCAAGAGCCGTGCCATCATGGAGGCCGGCCGCGCCAAGTCCGACATTGCTTTCGCCCAGCTCCAGGGCATGGCCGATGAAGTTAGTTGCGAGCTTGTCGAGGCCAACCAGCTGGACAAGAGCCGAAACCTGCCCGCTTTCAAGTACCTCGTCTGGGGAACCACTGGCGAGTGCATGAAGTACCTCCTGCGCCGCGCGCACGAGAACAAGGACGCCGTCCAGCGCACCAAGGGCAGCCGAGATGCCCTCTGGGCTGAGCTTGTCCGACGATGCAAGAGCGTCGTTGGCCTTGCTTAAAGGAATAAAAAAGTAAAATAAAACAAAAACTGGGAAAGGGAAAGAGAAAAGAGCTTTATATCATTCATGTCTTTTGGGGCTTTCTTTTGTTTTGCATCATGGGTAGCGATCAGGAGTCCGGGGCGTCTAGCATCTCGAAATCCGAGATAGATTAAGCATAGATGAAGAAATGACTTACGTTTTAGTCCTTACAATTATTCCATTTGAATGTGAAAATGATAGATTATTCGTGAACAGAAAGCATTTGAACTCGCTTTTATGATTCAAACACCCCGTAGAGCCATGGCGCCTATAACAAGGGACTCCATTTCCTTTTGCTTGACCTTTTCATCCTTGATATCGTCCAGCCACTTGAGTCCATTCAACTTGTAGTACTTGCGTACTTTCGGTAGGTCAGTAGCGGTGGATATTTGCTCGTCTGAGATGGACAAAGCCTCTCCTTGAACGTTGGTCTTGAGATGCTCCCAGATCTGGTCTTGGGTCAAAGGCTCAGCACCATCCTCTCCTGGGAAGGTAACCTTGACCACAATGAGGTCCTTTGTTGATGGAGAAATACCATAGCGACGGTAGGCATCAGAGATCTAGACAAGTCAGTCCCAGACATATACTTTAGGCAGGGGTCATATTACGTTATTAGACGAACTCATGGCACAGACAATCTCGGAGTGAACGTTTGGCGTCCTCAAAGCGCCATTCACAGCCGTCGACGTAGCCTTGAACACAGCGGATAATAATTGAAGCCGCGAAACAACCTGCTCAAAGAACAATAACAGTCATCAGAATAAGAACTGCCCTAGCTCAAATCGGGTATTCCGACGGAACTCACCACTGAGGCATCAATGAAGGCGTACTCAAACTCGGGGTTCCGAGCGAGAAGCTGCTGGTGCAGGAAGGTCGCATTCTGAACGTCACGGAATAGGGCAACGTAGACCTTGTGCGAGGCTGGTAGATGGTCGAGGGTGACTGCTTCGAGAGACATGATCAGAGAGTGAAGAGCCGACAGAGCCGTTTGAGTTGTCTTGGCGAGTTCTGGTCTTTCTTGGCAGGAGTATTGACAAAAGTTCGTCAAGTTGATCGCTTAGAAGATCTGCTGATTCTGTAATTTTAGTCTTTGGTGTAGCGCGACGGTCGAGGAGATTGTTGTCTGTGCAAGCGGAAGTGAAGTTGCAGGTTTCTGTGTCTTGGACAGGTTTAGTTTAGTGCGGAGGGCGTTAAAGATTGGCCAGGGTCTTTGATCGAAATAACCCAGACACTTTACGACAGTTTAGAGTTGCATTCAGACCACTTTAATGTGTCACCCCAAACTTCGAAGGACATTTCTTCCCGGTAGGAGGGGTAATTTTTGTTAGAGTTGGTGAGTGAGGGGCACCTTTCATTGGAGTCATCCATCCATTCACATGTCGTTTTACTGTGTTCATACTGTATTCGATCTCTACACGACAGAATCTCTCGTTTTCTACACTACTGCACAGACTCACAGTTTGTATCACGTCAACGAAGTGAGGAGAAGCCACTTGACAAAGAAATAACTATGTCAGGAATCATGCCAAGAATATACATTCACTCAGAAGCCCTTGGAAGCCATCTTGGATCGCCTCGTCCGTTATTGTTACGGTTACACACGTGTTCATCGCTTCTGAATGATCGTCGACGGGACTGAACTGCCCGTTGACAATGGGTTCTTTGTCAAAATATCGCCGATGCTAGGCCGCGCCACCATCATCAAGGTTGAAAAGTGCCGTAGCGGGAACAGGATATTGGGAATAATTGGTTGTTGCCTACCATTCAGCCTGAAAGCACTTGTACATGACAGGAAGCAGTTTTACAGCCAAGAGAGATAATTAGAAACATACCAGAATAACACGAATGGCATCGTGTTCATTTAGGGTATAGTAGGGTTGCATTTGAGCATGTTACATGCAAATCATACGATGAGATCTTAACGTCAACTTACTAGAGACCTTCCTCTACCGGTAGTTGGACTCTTGGCTCCGCTATCCAGCTCGTTTTCAGAGTGTGTGCGACGAATCGTCATCGCTGTTTGACGGAATAGCCGAGTTTGTCTCCTTCAGCCACAGCATCATGACGCTTCGCACGGCACATCTGCCTCGTGGCTTGGCTTGTCTTGTCCAGGAAATGGACCAGGTCTGGACCTTCACCACCATGACGATCCCCCTTGAAGCCGCTTGGGCCTTACAGCCAAGAGCCTTGCAAGTTCAAACTCTGAACTCTGGATCTGGTGGTCTGTTCTGTTCTACGGAGAATTATCGCCGCGGTGGTATGGCATGGCTTGCTGAGTACCGTGACTGGCGTACCGTTATTCTTCTAGAAGGCATCTCCGTTTGTATTAACAGTCATCTCGATCGGATTCTGGATGAGATCTCTTCCTCATTCTCAGCATCTAGAGACGTATGCGGTCCTTCCGAGCCACGAGAACTTCACGATTGAGATTCATTGACAAACGCCAACCCCGATCATTTGCAGTGGTTGGCGTACTGTACTGGAGGTAGGTGTATCTATTTTAACTCATGAAGCTAAGATTTAGTGTGGTGAGGGATGGATGGTTACAACTTGCCAAGTATACAACAGATAGATGAGCATTCAGATGGATCTCAACTTATAAGACCGTGACACTGACCAGCCTTATAACCCCTGCATCTTGTCGTCAATTGAATCTATCCATTCATTTACAGAGACATACTCAACTGTTTTATTTGACATCACTTGTTCTGCACAGCAACACATCATATCATACAAATCATACAAATCATACAGCCACTGATAGAGTCTAGACCATTGCTGTCTCAAACCTCCCTTCCAATCCAATTTATCCCGTCTCTTAGACTACCCTCACTTCCATCCTCTGTACCGGGTTCTGCGAGCCGCCCTAGGCCTCCACACAGCCCATCGGAGACCGCTGCGCAGCCTTCAAGGCCGCTAATGCACAGCGCATTCCCCGCCGATCCCATCCCCTGTACAGTGTCGGCAGAGACAGCTCCAGTTACAGTCCACCAACTGCAGGTGCAGCAGCCACGGCTAGTGACTCGCAGTAGAGCCAATATGATGGAGGCCATATCCCAGCGCAACTTCAATTCCTCCTCCATCGCCAACCTTTCCACTCCAACGTCACTGTCGCTGTCATCGCTGCCAGCTGGAAGTCACTTATACTGGCCCTTTGACGCGCGATCCTACTCCGCCCTCGCCTGGGCGCCTGAAACCTTCGCTTACAACTGCAACCTGAACCCTTCTCTCGCCGCTACAAAGGCTTCTGCTGCTGCGACTTGCACCAAACCCACTGGGCGCCGCCCGCGCCAGCCTGCCGCGATATCTCGTTGCACGGCCAGGACAAAGGCCAGAACCGCGTCTCCTGCGAGCGTCGGTTACAAGAGCGCTTCTTCTTCGGCTGCTTCTTCCGCGAGATCTTCACCCGCGGGCTTCTCCCCGCGCCTCAAGCCCAAGATGCCCGGACGACCTCCGAAACGGGCTGCCAGCAGTGGTGAAGACGACGGACCCATCCACCCTCCAGGCAAAACCAAGCTCGCCCGATTAGAAAGAGGACCCGATGACTTCTCCAGCGTTGTCAAGAACCGATTACAGTCCTATACACGCACCGGTCAAGCTTGCGACAGATGCAAGGTACGTTATGGACCTTAGACCATATTCTCCCAGCAACCAAACTAACGCGCAAACTCAATAGGTTCGCAAAATTCGATGCGATGCTCTCCCCGAAGGATGTTCCCACTGCACCAACCAGAATCTCGAATGCTATGTTACAGACCGCGTGACAGGTCGCACGGAGCGAAGAGGATACATGCAGGAATTGGAGAGGGAAAAGAGCGACATGCTTTCCCACATCCGCGATCTTGAGAAGTTACTCGACAACAAGGGCGTCGAAGTCAAGCCTTGGGAGTGGTCGCCCTACGCGCAGTACCCATCAGGTGTGAACTTTGATGATATGGGAAACCCAATTCCCGATCCAAATACTGGCGATACATGGTCTCAGGTCGGCAGCGCATGGGTCAAGAATTCTTCGTCAGACGCCAGCTCCAAGTCGGGATCCAGTCCAACCTTTCCTCGCACACTGGAGTCTCGCCCTCCCGGAAACCATCTTGGTGTCGGATATGACAGCTCTCCTCTGAGCTCAATTGGCGGAACGAAACTGTCCATCCTCGGAATGACAGTCGACCTCGCAAAGTTCGAGGCCCCAGACATGGAGGAGCCACCAACCGATGCGAAGCCATCGACGCCATTGTACAACAAATCGCCACAAGCTTTCCTTCAGTCCATCATGCGTGTCAATCCCCCAATGCACGCCGACATGCCCTCTCGTGAAGACGCCTTCACTTACGCTGAGTGGTACTTTATGACATTCTCTGCCTTCCTCCCAGTCCTCCACAAACCTTCGTTCATGCGCCTAGTAAGTTTTTCTCAAATCTTTGTTACTCTAAATGCTAATCCAATGATAGTTGACGCGCATGTACGACGAACCTAATTTTCAGCCTTCTGTGGCGGAGCTTGTTACGGTGCATATGCTTTTCGCCATCATCTGCTACCAGTACGGTACAAGAAATTGGCAGCAAGTCGATCAGCGCACTCAAATGAACGACCAATCCAACAAGCATTATCATTTCGCCCTTAGCAAATTCTTTGAGCTGTCATGTTCGCGAGACCTGGCTTCGGTCCAGGCCATGGCCATGATCGTTAAGCATACCAGAGCGTTCCCCAAGCCCGGTTGTGTCTCAATTATCGCCAACCTTGCGCTACAACGTGCGCTCGAATTGAACCTTCATCGAGAGTCAAGAAAACCAGGCGAGGGCACAAACCTTCAGCATGAACTCAGGAAGCGAGCTTTCTGGGTCATTATGACTGTTTACATTGCTGTTGTTGGTCGTCGTGGCCGGCCAATGCCTATTACTGTTGAGGAATTTGACGTCGGCTTCCCCGAGCCTATCGCAGACGAGCTCCTGACAGACGAGGGCGTTGACACATCTCGTGACATTCCCTGCCCTTACTGGCCAGGTATCGTCAGTTTCAAGATCATTCCAATCTACATGGAGATGTACTCGAATATTTACAGTGTTCGAAGAGATGCGCGCAATTACGTCAGTGTTGTTCACGCGCTTGAAGCTGCGATCAAGAAATGGGAGGATGAGCTCCCCGGCCATCTAAAGATGGGTCACGCTGAGCAGACTGAACAGACGCGCCTGGCAGCTGTTTACGCCAAGACATGGGCGCTCGAGTTCCGACTCTGTCTGCGACATCCTTCAGTGGCTATGACAAGCGACAAGGCTATGATGGCAGAGAACATGGCAATTTGCGAGGACGTCTCGCGCCAGACGCTTCATTGCCAGCTTGAGATTCAGAAGTGCAAGTGTCTCGACACTACGTGGTACCAGACTTCGATGTACACTGCTGGCGCTTTTACAATGCTGGCTGCCATGTGGGAGCGACGTTTCGAAACGACACCTGAGGCCATCGCCACTTTGCGGGAGGAGATGAACGGCTGGGTCGGCATTCTCGAGGAAGTTGGCTCTTTGCTCGGTAAGTTTCCGCGAATAGCGTGCAAGTCTGTCAGAACTAACGTTTCTCCAGGATCGGGATCTAGTCTTGGTGCTGAAATTGGAACCATCGTTGATCGTACCATCGCTTGGATCGATCATGATATGCGCAACAAGGAGCCCAAGAGCTCTCAGCCATCAATCACACCAGAGATCAAGACAGAGCAGGCTGCGCAGGCTTCGGCTTACCCGGCTTCTCAGATTCCGTCTACAGTGACCAGTGTCAGCGCTCAAGGTGAAGTCTCATCTGCAAAGAGTTACTTCCCAGAGCCCGAAATGAATGGACAGACCTCTTACCCAACACTCACCTACAACGAACCCCCGCAAAATGGTATGGCGCCTCCAACAGCTTACGACGCTGGCGCCATGTTTTACAGCACATCTGCGCAAGCCGCAGTCACCACATCGGCCCTTCCATCGTCTGTGGCGCAGGTGAACCCAATGCTCGCCTTCTCGCAATCAGCCCAGGTTCCTCAGGCCGATATGCTCTGGCAGGGACGCGGCAACACTTGGCACGACTGGACTTCGGCCATCGCTGACACCCAGGATCGGTTCAGTGCATCCACTCTTTTGACGCTCGGAGGCAATACACGAGATGCCTCATCCGGCGCAGGCGTCCCGGGCGTCACAGCCAACCCATCAGCAAACGACATCAATAACATACAACACGGAGGCCAGTGGCCACTGATAATATTTGACCAGGTGGCGCCAAACGGATCTTGATTATAGGAATAGGGACAGGAGCATTTACTGGGGCGTTCTTACGGGGGCGTTAATCGCCACGATTCAACAAAATGGGGGTATTTTTCTGGGCGGCCATATTATGAGATATGTAACGACTGGGGTTTGGGTGGTAAATATGCATCGGCATGGGAAGATATGCTTGGATGCTGCTTTGAACGCTTTTGTGGTATATACCTACCATTTACTATAGACTGTACATTATCAATGCATGAATGCACCATTATTTTGACACATCTTTCTTCAAAAACTCAAGAAATTTTAATTTTGACGCTCAAATTGAACTCAATGATTGATGGTGATTTCTCTTCTTGGTGTTGAACTTCTCATCCTTGTTTAACCGAACCTTCTCCGACCGAAGCTACCCACTCTTTTCTTGTCGCGTTCAATTCCAAGCTCCACGTCCAGGATATTGCGAATCGACCTCTATCAGGAACATCGGTGCAGCTTAATCGCATCGCGCAAGACTTCTGAAGACCTTTTTAGTAACTCTACAGTCGTCGACAAGATGGGCAAGCGGCGCGGTCACCCCGACATCGAGGAGGTCCTGCACCGTCCTTGGTGCTACTACTGTACGAAATCTTGCGCCGTACGCTATTGAACCTCAACGCTGACAGCTTTTATCATAGGTGAACGTGATTTTGAAGATTTGAAGCTTCTTATCTCGCATCAGAAAGCCAAGCACTTCAAATGCGACCGCTGTGGTCGTCGTCTCAATACCGCAGGAGGTGAGCTCAACCTGCCCGAAGCTTTCGCTCGAATTATCGCTAATCTCTTGCCACAGGTCTCTCCGTGCACATGAACCAAGTTCACAAAGAGAACCTCACGCAAGTCGAAAACGCGCTGCCGAACAGACAAGGTCTCGAGGTGGAGATTTTTGGCATGGAAGGTATTCCACAGGATATGCTCGACCAGCACCGCAACCGCATTCTTCAGAATTTCCAGCAGGCGCAGAAGGATAGACAGATCGCGACGGGAAACCCTCTTCCGGGACAGGGTCATCAGCAGAAGAAGATCAAGACCGAGACGCCGGAGGAGCTGAAGCAGAGGATGGCGGCGTTTAGACAAAGGAAGAAGGAGATTGCTGCCAATGGGGGCGTTGATCCCAATGCTCCCCCTCCTGCCCCTCCCGCCGCTGAACCTCAAGCTGTTTTCGTGAGTACTTACGCCCTGGTTCTACTGGAAGACTTGCTAACTGGTATAGAACGCGCCTCCCGCTTACACTCCCCAAAACCCCTACGAGCAACCAACCTTCCAAGCACCCGCCGCCGTACCACCGTACCCCTACGCAGCAAGCAGCCTCCCCGCACGCCCATCATCCGGCGCAGCACCAAGCGGTCTTCCCCAACGTCCCGGTGCACCCGACGACATTGATAACCTGATCCGCATGGCGGAGGCGGGCATCAAGCCGGCGGCCGAAGGAGAGGGAGATAAGAAGAAGAAGGAGAAGAAGGCGAGGATGTTCTACGATGATGCGGAGATTAGTCCTGAGGAGAGAATGGCTGCGCTGCCGAGGTATGCGTTTGTCGGTGCTTAAGAGAGGGGTTTGTTAGGGATTGATTGCATGGTTGGCGTTTGGTTGTAAACTAAAGTTAATTGATGGTTTTTGTGTTTGCAATGGACATGCAGTTGACAACAGAGGTTTCGTTGCATGTGACTGGGAGACGTGAGGTTTTGTTTTGGAGCCCTTTGTCAAGTGCTGTACTCGAACCATCATGAACGGAATCGGGTGAGAGACTCGACCTGATGGATGTGACAGCTCAATGGCCGATGATGACCTGATATCATATATGGAAGCAAGCTCTACTCGTGCCGAAATTCTCATAGTGAGCTGAATGTCGTAAGTAGCCATCATACCCAAATAAATGGTAACAGAAGGATTGTTCTCTACGACTTAGGGTGTTCAAATAAAGTAGCCTAAGCTGATCTAAATCATCTCAGGATGACCAAATTCTTTCGTCTCTTATGCTTTCAGCGGCCAATTCTTCTAACATTCTGACACCAAACAATCTCATCGGCTTGATTCGTGAGAAAAAAGACACAATAACTGGACGAGGTCACATTGTGTTAAGAAAATGACCTATCAAATGAACGAGAGATCTTGGGAAGCATTGGGTTGACCTCTTCTGTCAAAGCTACCCTACATTGGAGACGCACTTCCCCAGAACTCCATATTGGGCCTCAACCATATCTCCATAAATACGTGGTACTCGGCATTGGAGCTCACGTCAGTCAGTGTTTGTCCTCGCATGTTTATTTTGACATCTATTCGCGGGTCTTTGATGATCCCCTGTTTGTTGTCCGTCTTGATCCAATAATTGGTGTTATGATAGCTTAGTGGAAAACCATGTCACACCAGCCTCAGTATCAAAACATCACCAGCCTCACAAAGCAACAGCAAATAGCTCAAAAACAGCTGGCAAGTGGCTCCATCGCTTGAATCAGCTCCATATCTTTAATTGACTGCTCCGTCTTCGTTAAGGCAGATCGATAGGGGGTTCAAGCACTCGCATTGAAGCACTTATAGACTAACAGGGTACCCCTAGAAATAGTGGCGCTAGGGCGTAACCACAGCAACATGACCCCCCAGACCCTCAAAACGATCAGAAAACAAACCAGACGTCACCCATAACCGTGCTTCGCTTCGGCAGCTCTAAACTGCACTCACTCTTTTAAACAAACTACCGGCATACTAACAAACAGGTGCATTATTTTCTTCTTTTTGTTTTTGTTCGAGTTAAAGTCTTGAACTATTTGTTTCTATGATCAAATCTGCTCGACCATAGAGCGCGCCTCTCATTTTAAAACTGCTGTCCCGCTTTTGTTTACTTTATAACGCCTTCCTCACCGATAAACCGTGCTGCAACGCCACAAAAGAGCTTGAGGTGGTGATCTGAAGCTCTGCGATTGCAACAACACCGCGAAACGAGCGAAACGAGGATATCATGGCTATTACGGCCGCTCCAAGCGATTCAGGACAGTCTTCAATTACTGTTGCTGGTATGCTGCACTTTTCTCGGATTGGAGTGTTGCGCTTTTGTTGACCGTTATTTCAGTTCGAGTTCGTCCTTTTACCATTCGAGAAGCCGCGCAATTGTAGGTTTGGCATGGCAAAACGGTGAAGCTTATCGCTAACTGTATGGTAGACAAAAGAACGACAATGGAACGGTCTTTCTCGGTGACGGTTCTTTGGCCGCTGCGCCCACGCCCATGCTTCACCAACGCGGTATTCGAAGCGTGATCAAGGTCGTCGACGACCGTTGTTTGTACGCGCCAATGCAGACCGCAAACACCCAGATTAAAGCTGACTGTGCATAGAGTCTTTGACCCTCCAGAGGACAACCCCGTTCACAAATTCGGTCGCTCAGTTCTCCCCACATCGAAGAAAGTCAAGGACCAAGTTTTCGCTTTTGACCGCGTGTTCGACGACAACACAACCCAATCCGAAGTCTACGAAGGCACCACACGAACTCTCCTCGACAGCGTTCTGGAGGGCTACAATGCGACCGTTTTCGCCTACGGTGCCACAGGATGTGGAAAGACGCATACCATTACCGGTACCGCACAACACCCCGGTATCATCTTTATGACCATGCAAGAGTTGTTCGAGAAGATTGAGGAGCGCAGTCAGGAGAAGGTTACAGAGTTGAGTCTCAGTTATCTTGAGATTTACAACGAGACGATCCGCGACTTGCTCGTTCCTGGTGGTGGGGGCAAGGCTGGTTTGATGCTCCGAGAGGACAGCAACGCGGCTGTTTCTGTGCCGGGGCTGACGAGTCACCACCCCAAGGATGTCCAAGAGGTCATGGACATGATTGTTCGAGGAAATGAATACCGTACAGTATCGGCTACCGAGGCCAACGCTACATCTTCCCGATCGCACGCCGTTCTTCAAATCAACATTGCCCAGAAGGATCGTTCTGCCGGTACCAACGAGCCTCACACGATGGCCACCCTCAGCATTATCGATCTTGCTGGTTCTGAACGAGCATCAGTCACCAAGAACCGCGGCGAGCGACTCACTGAAGGTGCCAACATCAACAAGTCCCTCCTCGCTCTCGGAAGCTGCATCAACGCCCTTTGCGATCGTCGCCAGAAGCAACACGTTCCCTACCGAAACAGCAAGCTCACCCGACTTCTAAAATTCTCCCTCGGCGGAAACTGCAAGACCGTCATGATTGTCTGTGTCTCACCGTCTAGTGCGCATTTCGACGAAACACAAAACACTCTCCGATACGCCAACCGAGCCAAGAACATCCAGACCAAGGTGACGCGAAACGTCTTTAACGTCAACCGCCACGTCAAGGACTTCTTGGTAAAGATTGACGAGCAGATGGCCTTGATCAACGAGCTCAAGGCCCAGCAGAAGAACGCCGAAGCCACGTTCTTTGCCAAATTCCGAAAGCAAGCCGACAAGCGAGAGGCCCTTGCTCGAGAGGGAGTTCAGCGACTTCGAACTGCCTACGAATACTCTGCTACCGAGCGCCAAGAGCGTATCAACAACATGAAGCGACTCAAGAGTTTCGAGCGACGCATCGGTATGCTGTCAGGATGGATTGCTGCTTTCGACACTGTTTGCGACCAGCGCAGTGACGAGGACTCCATGCCTCAGAACTTGGTCGCTATTCGAAAGACGGCCCAGGGTATCCTCGTTGAGTTGGAGAACAGCCGACACCATATTCACCAGAAGCTGGAAAAGTCTGGCTGGGAGCGAGCTATTGACACTGCTCTGTCGCACAGTTTGCAGCAGCTTCAAGGAACAGAGGGCGCCGATAATGGAGAGACCGACAACTTGACTCGCGAAGCTGAGTTGCTCAAGGCCAACTTCAACCGCGAGGCATACAGGGAGGTTCTTGAGCAGGACAAGGCAGGTGATGCTGCTATGGTTCAGATGCTTCTCACTGCCCAATTCGACATCCTCGCATCTCTTCACGATACTCTCGAGATGGATGAGGAGGAAGCCGTTTCTCACGCCAAGGAGATGATCAACCGTCTCCTCCAGACAGGCTTCACTGCTGCTGGTCACGTCGTTAAGCCTGATGGCTCCATGCCTGTGGTTGAGGTCTTCTCACCCCGAAAGCGAGGCACACCCAAGCGCAAGAAGGTTATCGCCATCCACCCCAAGCCTGTGGCACAGCCCGTCTTCATGCCTGAGACTACACCACTCAGCCCGACTAAGGGTTCTCCCCGACGACGTAAGGTGATGGGAGCCTCCAAGAAGGGCATCAGCTTCACGCCGGTGAAGATGAAGAAGAAGGGAGGAGTCCGATGGAGAGATGATGAGACTGAGGAGGGTACGCTAGCTGACTTTGAGAAGACACCTCAAAAGTTTAACTCTCCAGATGTTTCGTCGCCCGAGAAGAGCCTTATCCCACCCCCGATGCCATCCTACCTCGAACCCGAACAGCCCAAGTTTGAAGAGTCAACACTGGAAGACAGCTCCAGCCCCGATATCACCGAGACCAGCATCCTAGGAGGCGCGAAGTCAAGCAGATTTCAAGCTGGATTCCTGTCCAAGGGGGTTAGACACTCTCTTGCTGGCGGCTCACCCCAAGCTCCAACCATGTCTCTTAACCTAGGTTCCGTTTCCCCCGACGTTCAACGAACACCGCCCCTGCGATCGCTAGATGTCACTAAGAGCGGCAACTTTTCTCCATCGCCATCGGGGCTGGGAATTCCACGACCGATCCGACATCTCAACAAGGTACATGACGAAAACAACCCTCCCGGATCTGGATCTGACTCTGAGACGAGCACCATCGATGCGCGAAAACTTCAAACCGCTCTCCGTACCGCCATGAAGGAGAAAGCTCGTAGAGCGAGCATCATGGCCGGCACAGGCGCCTCCAGCTCCAGACGTGTTTCATCCATAGGATCCCTCCCCGAACGTGTACCCAGACCCAGTCTTTCCGGAGCACTCGCCAGCACCACCAACGGCATTTCTCGACTCCGAAGAGGAAGCGTCGAGAGGAGAAGATCTCCCCCGATGGCTTGCTTCGCAAACGACCTCACTATCGACAGAGCCTTGACTCAGGGTCAAGCTAGACGCATGAACATGAGCAGCGCACGACCGGCGGAAGTCAACGGCGGAAGTCCACAGGGCGGTATGGCGAGTGGACCTGCGAGGAGGATTACTATCGGTACTGGCTCGTCAGCTGTGCCTCGCCGCCAAGTTAGTTCCGGGGGTACATGGCGATGAAGAGGGCTGGTTTGTGTGAATTGATTGATGGATTGTTTATGAGCCTGGAGTTTAACGGCCTGGCGTTTGGGCATTGTATTGTATGATCTAGAAGATTGGTATGACGTGGCATCGTTAGTTATTACTGTATGAACATAATTCTGAACGACTGAAGTTGACTCTCTGAGATATGAGAGATGTGTCCCATACTAAGGATGTTGTGTAACACAAGGAAGCTTATGGTGATCACCAAACTGTTTGGTGATAATGACTTGCTAACTCCTTCCTTCGCCTTAGCACTGAATCCTTCAACAACTCCGACCGGCAGCCGCAAACCATTGAAGGCGTTTATCTGGAAAGCCTTAGGAGTTTAGTGAACTGCCTGATCGACTGTAGCGTCCAGTGAAGCACTTGTGAATTACGAGATTCCTTAACCTTGATGAGTTCAAAGAAAGGGGAAAAGGTGGGTGAGTATAAGAAAGAAGTGATCTTTTTCTGATCTCTGCATCTTTATTGTTCTTATAGTCAAAGATGTCTCGTCAGCTTGTTCGTTCGTTGATCTTGGTTGCGGTGCTTGGTACCACTAAAGCGGAACCATTGAAGCCATCGGGGTCTACTAACGTTGGAGTTGAGACGTTGGCTGATGTTGTTTCTACAAGTGAGAGGTAAGTACGTATCTTTGTGTTCAATGAGAAAGGTTACTATTGAGTAGCGACAGTGCTTTGCTCACATCTTTCTGCTCTCACAAACACCAAGACACTCACTGCTACCATCCCGACGCCAACCACCGCCACCGAAACAAAAGATGTCGCTCCTGAAAGCGCCATCTGCGGTGCAAAGGGGTGTCTGTTAGACTCCAACAGCGACTACGTTGGATCGGGTCGAAACGGGTCAGTCCCTGAGTGTCTTGAAGACTGTCTCCAGAAAGATGGCTGTCATTTCGTCGTTTTTGAAGAGGAAATGTCGTGTGCCTTTTGTTCGGATGTTGAACCTGTTATGTATCAGAATACAACGTTTAAGTGGTATGAGCTTAGTTGTTTGTGATGATACGACAATCAGTATCGAGACCATAATCATTGAAGACATCACCACCACTACAAGCACTGAGGATTTCACTGCAACTTCAGCATGTATCGACAACAAACTGACTCCTCCCCTTGAAAGAAGAGTCAGAGAACTGAGGGGGACATAATTGCAATAGTTTGAGAGTCAGATTATTGCGATGAGAATAATAATTTCACTTCTTAGTATCCATAATGCATGTCAGCATAATGATCTCGTAGTGACTATCCGTGTAAACCTTCAGTGCACTGAATTGAAGTAGTCAGCAATCAGCTTGCTTACTCACAATGTCCGTAAAGCAATTAAGCACAACCCATCCATAACTGTAACCAATTGATTGGCAGGTCAGACAACCTGTACAAACGCCGATGATTACGTGGGTGGTAACACTAACATGGGATTGGATTTCGGCGTTTAGAGCCCCGCTTTTGTCACGATGCTTCACCGGTTTCGGTGTTAGAAGATTATTGTTTCGGTCGGAGATAATATAATTGGTAGCTTCATTTGATCTGTGATACAGGACGAAAATTACTTAAAGGCATGGAAGTATGGCTGAGAAGTTGTGTCTCATCATTCTCATCATCACTTGTGTAAAAGACTTCATCTACAAACATTGACAAACAACCGTCAAACAAACACACAGCAACACTATTCATACAAATCCCGAAATCATCATGTCTTCACCAGTTTGGTTCATCACAGCCGCCTCATCTGGCTTTGGTCATGACATCGCTCTTCATGCCCTTAAGCTAGGCCATACTGTCATCGCAACAGCACGCAGCACATCTCGTGTCCAAGATCTTGCCGACGCAGGAGCCCACACTCTAGCCTTTGACGTAACATCCCCCATTGAGGACCTTGAAGCCATCGCCAAAGATGTCTTTGCCAAACATGGCCGTGTTGACTACCTCATCAACGCCGCTGGATTCATTCTCGATGGTGCCGCTGAGGAGATCTCACAGCAGGAGCTGTACAATTGCTTTAATACCAACGTCTTTGGCATCTTCAACACTATCAAGGCATTCCTGCCTGGTATGAGAGAGCAGAGTATCGGGGAGAATGGGCGCCGTGGCACGGTCGTTACTTTTGGCAGTATTGGCTCCTGGAGAGGAGGTGCTACATACTCTGTCTACTCCATGGTAAAATCCTGCATGTCCTCCCTGGCCGAGTCCCTCCGCTACGAGCTCGAGCCCTTCAACATCCTCGCTTCAGTTGTCGAACCAGGCTACTTCCGCACGAGCTTCCTTAACCCTGGTGTCAAGGTCACTACAAAGAAGCGCATGGACGTTTACAATGATGAGAGCACACCTACGGGCAAGACGCGCAAAGCATTGGAGAAGACGGATAACAATCAGCCTGGCGATGTGAAGAAGGGTACAAAGGTTATTGTGGATATTCTAACAGGGACAGGAGTGGGTGAGGGAAAGGATGTGCCTGTGAGAATTGTCTTGGGGAGTGATGCGGATGCCTACATTCGGAAGAAGCTCAGTGACACGTTGGAGATTTTGGATGAGTGGAAGAGTGTCACGGTCAGTACGGATATCACAGAATAAGGCGATTGCTCGCTGTAGGCTTAGCAAACAGAACGCAATAGAATTGGTATACAGCATTGACTGGATGCAAACTTCAGAACAGGAATAAACTTCCAGTCGCTTTTGGATGCCTAAATAGTGTTTGTAGTTATGTGTCACTCAAAACAGGTCACTGCCAATCTCCAGGCTTCATAAAGCTGACGGAAGTTGGCACTGGCAAGAGGTGGCAGCGTAATTCATTGCCCAACCCAGCGGGTACGCGAGCTTCATTTTTATCCTCAGGTTTCAGCTTAAATAAATTCTCGCTCTCCTCAATTCATCTACCAATCCACCTCCGATCACATCAACCACTCTTGACCTGGCCTTTACCTCACCACAACCCGCTTTGCAAAAGTGATCCCTATCTCCAAAGTAAGTCAGCTCATTTTCGCCATCCCAAACGGTACCGCTCGGAATTTCCCTATCAATCTTCGCGTTCAGATCCTGACATCGGCATCAGCTTTCACTTTACACCCACCAGTATGGCACCCAAGAAGGCTCGCAGCAAGAAGCCAGTGGCTGCGGCAAAGCAGACATCAGGCGACAATGGACGAACAGACGTCACAAAATGGCACCACAACTTTCGAAGTGTCAAGCGGATTTTCGATGAAAACAACGAACATCCGGAGCTCGAGTACCCTGACTGGTTCAACAGCAATAACGAGTATTCGCACACTCCTCACGAAGGTCCTGCAGGTGTCCTCTAAGGCTTAGGCTACTAAAATAAAGTAGCCTAAGTGCTAGCCTAAGCGAGCCTGAGATGATTAAATTCTTTCGTCTCTTCGGCTCTCAGCGGCTACTTCTTCTTACACCCCGACACACTGCCATGAGCACATCGACCAAGATGGCACCCAGGAAGACTCGCAACAAGAAGGCAGTCGCTGCAAAACAGACACCAGGCGACAACATTATGACGAGAAGCAACGAACAGCTAGCATTGACTAAATGGCATCACGACTTTATAAGTGTGAAGCGGATTTTCGATAACGATAACTAGCACCCGTCTATTGAGTACCCCCAATGGCTTAACACGAACAGCGATTACTTTCACACTACCCACGAAGGTCCTGCTATGAGCAAAGCGGAAACTGACAGGGTTGCGAAGAAGCAGCAAGACTTCAAGTACCCCAGGGAGATTTTGATCAACTTGCAGTTCAAAGCAACACTGGGTGCCAACGCAGAACTGGCTCCACACCTGGCATTCAAATGAATTCTCGAGATGAATTCGTATGTCGACATCATTGGTAAGTCCAGCATTTTGAGCGAAATTGTTGGGGATTAAATTAATCGTCATGTAGTTGCCGACGTCGTTCACCAAGCAGCACTTGTCGCATTCAACGGTTTCCAGGTGGAGCAGGACACCATCAACGCGGAATCGACAATGGTTTAGTAGACCAACGACAAAGCGGAGGGTTCAGACCTCGAGTTCCAAAACTTCATCGCCCCTATGAGTGAGGACCTTGCAGATCTCCTGAGCGGCCAGACAGATGGCAACGATGCCCCAACCAGAACCCGTCGACCAAACTGACCAAACCCTGTTGAGATCCTGAACGAATGCGACAAAAACCCGCAAGTCAAACTGTTGTTTGACCCAGTGGTGGAACTATGTCCCAAGCCTACGTTCATTCCCGCCCGGAACATCGAAATCAATGAAGATATCGTCAACACCGAATTGGCAATGGTCTAGCAGACCAACGATCACGCGGAGGGTGACGAATTTGACTTCCAGTGTTTCATCAGGACTATAAATTGGAACCTTGAAAAACTACAGAACAAGCAGACCAGCGACACCACTCAAGGGAGGATCTCCCAACCGGCACCCATCGAAATTCTCAACGAATAAGACTCGGATCAGAAAGTAAGAATGGTGGTTAATCGAGTGGTGCAGATCTGTCCCAAGCCCACGTTTATTCCAGTCCTCAACAAGCATGTTACGAACGGACAGTCAGCCAAACTTGACATGATGGCGACCGCACTCAAGGCGTTCATCTTGGTACACGCTGTTCAGCTGTTGCATTTTGCTCCACAAGAGTGGGACAAGGATCGATCTTACAGTAGGGAGACCAGCAGTTACCCTCATTGCTTCCTTACACCAGCTAAAGTCGGTGGAGACATCGAGAAGCGTGTCGCCGACACCTTCTCGATGGAAGACTTGCATCGCGCGGTTCTTCTACTCTATCAGCTGATCTGCCGTCGACTGGGGCGCACTGCCTGGATCGGGCGTCCCGCACCCACGAAGAAGTCGCAGTTCCCAGGATAAGTCAAACCTGAGCTCGCCCGCCTAGCCGATGTCCCTGATGTCCCTATACCCGGCACTGCAAAACTCAGACTGGCCGAGGCTACCCAAGTGGAGAACGCTGCCATTTCACAAAGGGAGCTCCGCGCTCGCGCCCGGTAATTGAGGGAGAAGGAACACCAAGAAGGGCGCATTACGTTCCCCGGAGAAAGGTTGGTGGCTTACAGTTCACAGGCTACGCGGACCATGAACTCGCTCGCTTTGTCGATGTCCCAGATGTCGCCATGTCCGGAACAGCAATGGTCAGACTGGCCGAGGCAGCCAACATGGAGGAATCCATGATGACCGAACGTGAGCTCCGCAGGCACAATCGAGAACGCGCCCGGGAACTCATGGAGCGACAGCGAGAAGAAGGACGCATTCCGTTCCCCAACACAGTCATTCCCCCCGAATTTGATGCCCCATTACCAATCGCTGGCCTGGATGCAGTGGACATCAACACGAAGTTCCTCGAAATGGCGCAGCTGTCACGCATCATCAAGATCCGAGTTCCACAGCAGGCCCAGTGCAGCCCAGAGGATCCACGGACTCGCACATCGAGAAACGCGAAGCTTGTTTACATTTCATTTCACTTAACAAGCGCCAGTGGACGAGATGGAGCCAATCTCGGCGGAAAACCTTCGTGCGGAGATATGGCTCCTGAAATAGCACCACGACCAAACCGACTTTGATGCTATTCTAGCGAAGACATGGAAGACTGTCACTAACGTGGACAAATTTGTCCGAGAAGGTGGCGTGGACGCCTTCCTGGAAAGACAGCGACAGTCTGAGGTCGCGAGCGAGTTTGCTCGAGAGCACCCAGAGCAAGAAGAGGAGATAATGAAGCTAAGTCGCTACCAGTACAATCTGGAGCGCAATCTGGCTTCGGTTCAGCCGACCCAAGATCGACCTCTTAACGACATCTGCGAAGAATACAGTATCACACCTTGGCCTGAATTGAAGCTCTACAGTGACGATAATGGAATGTTCATGAAAACAGCCCCTTCATTGTGTGGCCGGTTTGAAAACTATATATATACTTCTTTCCGCCATGAGTCAGACACCTGCTGTCGTGCGGTTGCCTTTTGTCCAGCCTCTGAAGCCACATCAAGTTGACGGTAAGTTGTCTTCGAATTACTCATTCTTCAAGCTCCGGGCAGTACGGACCTGTTCGCGCGGTACCGTTTGGGATTATTGAACTGACTGGCTAACTTGATCAGATACTGCCACCATCATCTCTTGCGGTATCAGCGGCTACCGCCACCCGTTTTTGTTCAACGACATGGGGACGGGCAAGACCAAGACCTACTTCACAACCATCGAACTTCACAACCGGAAGAAGAAGAGCAAGGCCCGACAGCATGACATCGATACACAAGGGCAACCTGACGTCAAGTCCCCGTCAGGGTGTCAGAAGAATTGGCTGCCGGGAGCATAAAAGACGAAATGATTTGGTCACCTTAGACTAGCTTAGGCTAGTATTTAGGCTACTTTATTCTAGTAGCCTAAGCCTTAGATGATAATTCTTCTAACACCCATCTGGTCCCATCCAACACTCATCTTGACGCCAGTCAATTCGATCTTTCAGAGTTGGAAGGAGGGAAAAGACCATTTCCCCAACTCGAAGCTGTACGTCTACTATGGCGCCAGCGTATCGCAATCCCCAGACTCGGCAGCTAGAGTTATAACACTCGGACCCTTCCTGTGTCTGATGAAACAACTGAATCCTAAGGAGGGTGATCCGGAGGCAACTTCAAGCGCTACCGGTTGGGATTATGAATTCGACATGATTGCAGACCGGACAAGTTGTCAACATGGCCCTCCCGCGCTGTTGAAAAGGACGAGAAATTGTTCGTATCCAAGCATGCCAGCGGAAACTTCGTTGCTGCCATCGAACTAATTGATCCAGGCAATCTCAGGCCACTTCTCTTCTTACCTCTTTCCTCCTTCCGGCAACAACGATAATCCCCAGGACTTGGAGATACATCGGAGCTTATCAAAGAGCCCAAGGCTAAGGTCAAAAACTACCGATGAGACGGTTAACAGAACAAGATGTTGATACTTCGTTGTATAATCTATAGAGTTAGTCTATAAACATCTTGTACCATTGAATTGAGAAGAATCAAGAAAGGGAAAGAAAAGCGATATAACTCTACTACTACGCTGTGGCATTATGAGAAAAAGATTCCCATTGCAGCTAATGATGAGTGCGTGCTTTGCCAGATACACGTGGTGAGCTTATAACATGCATGTGAGTACCGATCACACAGATTGGAGGGCGGATTATTGGTGAAACACCTGAAGATGCATACAAATTACCTGGGAAAGAAATCATAAAAAATGTCGTCCCCCCCCTCACCCCCTTCCCCCCCTTACCTTCAGGGGGGAGTATGCTTTGTGCTGAAGGTAAGGGGGGAGAGACATCCTTTATGATTTCTTCCCCAGGCAAGTCCTATTGAAGGCCAATGCCTATTTCCTACTCTATACCTCCCTACCCTTTTAGATCATTTCTTCGGTCTCCCTTTCTTCCCTATGCCACAGCAACTCACGTGAACCTTGTGCATTTCGATTTGACGAACGTCGTGGTCGCCACATATGCATCGATAAAAGCCACTTCCGATGCAGTTGTTTGAACGTAAGTGATTAAGGTGTTTGTCCTTCCGTGCTAAGTGCCCGCATCGACAGCTGTAACCCATGCGGAAATGGATACTTTTCAAATGTCTTTTCAAAGTTCTTGCGTCTTTAAACTCTTTATTGCACGTTCTCCTACCGCAGCGAAGTGGGCGCAAGCAATTGTGGTGTGTAATTATATGGGTACTGTAGTTTGTAAGTCTCAGATCCTGTGGATGTCAATCTGAACTTACCAGAGAGAATCCACGTTGTTAAATGGAGCCATGCAGAAGTCGCAACTGATCTGAGGCGCAGCTGACGCAGGACTTGATGTTGTGGTCGACTGGCTGTACCCGGGGGATGCTGACGGACTGATAGTTTGAAGAGTATCGATATCCAACGAAGGGGGAGCTGATATTTGTGAAGTGGAAGAGACAAGAGGGAATGTTTGTGGGGCAGCCCGCTCTATAGGATCGGACAAAAGAGAGAACTGTAGGGGAGCAAGAGACGAGCTGGCGTCTGCCAGCCCAGTAGGAAGTGCAAGGAGTTGAGGGTCGATGTTAATGGTTTGTGATGACTCAAGGATTTGTTCCCCACGGAATGCATTTGTGTGAACTTCCTGATGGGATGGAACATTCACATCGCGATGGTCATATCCTAGGTCATTGTCAAAGTCCAACAACTCTATGCCAAACAGGTTCGATGGGACGTTACTCCAGTCATTGGTGGCGAGATCCAGTGACCATTGCACGTCGTCAGTGAGGCCTGTAGGTACTTTGCCTGGAGAAGCATGGTCGTCGCTGCTTATGTTCGGTGCGCCGAGACTATACCCGGCGCTGAACCTCGCAGAAGCGCGACCTTAGGGTTAGGTAAGGTAGGTAACAAAGTACGAGGATACACGGTTTGAAGTAAGATCTGGGCTGGACTGACTCCAGAGGAGTCAAGCCCAGCGGTGTCTCCAGGTCTGTGAAGGAAACGAGAGAGGGAAAAAGAAGAAGAAGAAATAAGGGAAGCAGGCTGGAACATTGGTTAAAATACCCGGCTCGGCTTGGGGCATCTTGCGCTGAAAACCATCAGCTGTGGCGCAGACAAAAGGCCAATTGTGATTCGTCAGGTCACGCATGTATCTGTATGTAGATCTTGGGTGTTTCAAGCTGAATAGGCTGTGAGGGCCAATTATCTCATTCGTCAGATTTGGTAGAGAAGGGGTTGTTCTGTTGATCCGATCCCCTTAAGTATCAAGCAACCAATGAGAAAATTGGCCCTGGGAGTGGCATGATAGCGCAGCTTTCGATTTCAGAACTGCGCGACGGGGTGGGAACTGAGACGGATGTTCAAGAAGCCTACCCAGTAAGATATTTGGCCCTCTAGAGGCCTAAAGAGGTCTTTCCAATCAAGTATTTGGCCCTCTAAAAGGTTTGCCCCGCGATGGTCGTGATGAGGCTGACAGACTTGGCAAGTACATTCAAAGAAACTCTAGTCCATTCATAAAAATGGCCCTGGTATTTTTGTTATTGCGCGGCTTCTAGGATGCATTATGGAGGACAGTTGTCAAAATAAATCCAATGGAAGAAATGGCCCTGGAGACTGACATTGCACCGTCCTCTGCGATATTTGAATGACAATTGCTCGTTGATAGAGCCAACGAGATAGAAGCAAGATATACATAAAAGACAGGACTTACTACACAGAAGCTTAGCTGTCTTGCTAGATCATCTTTTGAACTCAGGCCTCCGCACTTACAATCATATTCATATTCCGTTCGACATTTATAAGCGCGATTATGGACACCAACAACAAAGGTTCAGTGTCTCAAAACAAAATCTCTCCAAACTCATCTACCCAGAGTAATTCATTCTGTGTTAGCCAAGAACAAGGTGAGAGAATATATCGTTAGTATATATTATTGCTCACATGAATGACCAGATACAGCTTCGCCGTTCTCCAGATGGTTGAACCAAAGCACAAAGGATGGGCCGTGGCATGGATTCACTGTCGTTTCAGCAGAGAAGCAGCGTGGTAACTCCGTCGCCGATAGGTCTGATGTATGGAGTATTCAAGCTGAAGCCGGGTCTGTTAAGGAGAAATGAGGAAAGTGTGGAAATATTCACAGCTTTTCAGGGTCTGCGCCGTAGTAAGTGTAGTGGCATTAATACAACAAGTCTCCAGTATCAATTCAAAGACCTATTTCTTACTTAAGCTGACCCCGATCCTTTGTGGCGAACATCTGTCAGCAAATAAGCTTGATTCTGACGTTCGATCTGCAGCGGGAAAGTGACCACAACAATAACTAATCTGCGGCGTCTTTCCTATTAGAGACAGCTTCGGTCAGCTTCGGACAGCGAAATTGTACCGTCGGAAACTCCGGACCATAAGCACAACGTGGAAGGATTAATAAAGAGGACTTAAATACACACAAAGAAGAGGAATTAAGAAAAGGATAAAAGAGCATAATTCCACTGCAACTAAGAAACGTTAATCCCATCTTCCATTTATCAAAACCACAATAGCAAAAGCACATTATCCTATTACTCTCACCGTCGGCAAAATGTCAGAACACACCATCCTCTCAACAGGTCTAAAAGCCTTCTCAATCTTCTCTATGGCCACAGGCACAGCCGACGTGATCGGCGGCCACAAACTGCTTATCCCAGCCTCCGAAAGAGCATTACTTCCAAAATCTACTCTTCAATTACTGGACAACCAACTTCGCTTCCTCGGCGCAACATGGGGTGGATATGGCGCGGTGTTGTGGTGGATTAGTAACGATCTTCAGACAAGACAGGCTCCTTTGGCTATTCTTGGTATCGCTATGTTTCTGGCTGGTGTTGGGAGGAGTATTTCTGGACTGAGTGTGGGTTGGGGGGCTACATGGTTGAAAGTTGCGGCGGGGGTTGAGCTTGTTGTTCCACCGTTGATTTATTTGTTTGGATTTTAGGGATGTTTGATGAGAACTGTACGACTTTAGAGTTATATGGTATCAGAACACTGAGCAGTCCATCTGTATCTCAGTCACGTTAAGCGCTTATTCGATGTTTGGCGACATGATATATGGGTTTGTACCTTATTACACTCTCAACTCAGAAGCAAAATATACGTCTCTGTTCCATGATCAACCAGTTTTAACTCTCTAACTTGTATTAGATAGGGCAGGCAGCTGCTTGTACTGTGATGAACAACTATCAATGTTTACAACAATAGATCGGCAATACATCTTTTGCCCTAGGCCAAGCTCGAAACACAGGACGTCTAAAGATAATTCCAGGTAACCGGAACCATTCCATGGTCAATGCTAGAAACAGCCTGGAAAGCTCCATACGACAGATCCAGCCAATTCTCATTATCCCCACCCTTCGTCAGATCCGCAACAGTAACATCAACCTTCCTGCCCGCAGTCGTAGTAACACGGATCTTCTTCCCACAAAGACTAGTATCGAATCGACGCTCATCAAGAGCTACCACAAAACCACTCTTTGTGTAAGAAGCCGCATTGGCTGGTTTGGTCGCCCGGATAGTAGTATGAGACATAGCCCTTGAATCCGGTTGATGCCTCTTGGGTAGGAGTTGATGGTTGGATGATGTTTGGGTTTGGCTTTACCACTGGGGCGGGCTTCACTTCCAGGGCTGGTTCGGGTTCGGATTTTGCTGGGAGAAAGGGCCCTTTCTTGATGACCGGTTTTGTGTAGATCTTTTGTGGTTCTCTGATGTTGATAGCGTTGCCTTTAGAAGGGGCAGCCAGGACGTCAGGGCTGACGACAAGGGCCATGAGAAGAGCAGAGGCTTAAGAGAAATGCATTTTGATACCAAATTTCTCAATAGACAAAGAATTTGAGGAACAGAATGTCTTGGGGGAAGTCGGTATATTATAACCGTTCCAAGCCACCGAATTCGTTATTCCAAGCTAATCGCGAGTATTGAAAAACTGCCGTTTAAAGCCTGGCTAGTTGTTCAGGCCATCGGTCTCTTCAGAGACTAAAATACGCCGTCTCATCTTGGTTGCCAGCTTGCCCCTGCGCGATCTGGACGCCACCAATTTGAACCATCTAGGGCTGAGATTCCAACTTCCAGTTACACGGTAGTTATACGCCCAATGGAGACCACCACTGGTTGCAATAGCCTAGTCAGAGAAAGGTCAGTTCGGAAACGTGTCACGAACTACGATTTTGGTTAGAGTCTGTTTTGAGAATAGCTGAGTATGCAATCTATAATAGACAATAGAATTTGGCTACACCGCCCTGAACTCAAGGCCAAAGAAGCTGAAAGAAGCTTGAATAAAGAAAAAAACATCGAGGATTAATAATCATACTACACGTACGTTCAAGACATGACAAAGATGCAAGGTCAAAAGAACAACAGTTGATATCAATTGCGAACTACCTAAACACGCTTCTGTTCAAACAGTAGAATCTCCTAGTAAGTGTAATGGAACCTCGGGTTATGCTCTCCCAGCTCCTCAGCCTCCTCCTCAGTCAATCCCTGGATTCTCCAATCCTCCTTACCCTCATCCTTCCTCTTGTTCTGTCTTTTGAACCAAGCCCAGAATGCAAGATAGATGAATGAAGACATGGCTACCAAAGCCATAGAAACGGCATGACCCTTGACGAAACGAGGTCCTTCGTGTGTTTTGTACAACTGAATCATGTTAGTTAGTTGCGTTTCCGTAAAGTAGGGGACTGACTTACAAATGGAGCGGGAATTCCTGCAGAGTTACCAATAGTAAGCTGCAGACCCGTCGCAACAGTCCTCTTTCCATAACGAGGATTGTTACTAGGAAGCCAAGCAAGAGGTAAGCCCACAATAACATATAATCCCATCGCAGCAAGGAAACATCCAAAGTATCTGACTCCCGAAGGCGCAGTACTGACAAGGATAGCATATCCAATAGCACAGACAAATCCAAGTCCAACAGTAAACACAGCTCTCCTCTGCGTTCTGTCTGACCACCACGCCACGACGATATACGTAATAGCGCCCATTGCATAACAAGGAATCGTCAACGCCTGAACCTGGGCATTATTCCAATCTCCCAGACCCCTGATAATCGTAGGCAAGAATGTACTGTATCCGTAGAGAATAGTATCACCGCCAAATTGTCCAATGCAGAAAAGCCAGATCTTCCAGTCTTTCAGACCAGCGTAGACATCCTCTTTATGCATTTCCGTAGAAGACTTCGTGTGGCCGACCTGGCGTCGCATGCGCGCGTCGATGAGTTCGCGTTCGGAGATGGTGAGGTAATGGGCGGTGTCGGGGGAGTCTGCGAGCCAAAACCATACTGCTATGCCGAGGATGAAGGTGGGTATGCCTTCGATTATGATGATCCAGCGCCAGCCCCGGAGTCCTGCTACGCCGTCCATGTGGCCGATGCCGTACGCCAATAAACCGCCGAGAGATCCTGCTATGGCGGCGCTGACGAAGAGGTAGCCAATTCTGAGGGCGTATTCCTTCTTGGTGTAGAACACTGATCATGTTAGTTTGCGGGTATTAATGGAGGGAGAGAGAATTACTGGTGAGGTAGATGGCGAGACCGGGGAAAAGACCTCCTTCAAGGGCACCGAGGATAACACGGCAGGCGATGAGACCCTTGAAATCTTGGACGATACCGGTGAGGGTGGCGACGATGCCCCATGAAGTAGTGATGAAAGCAATCCATCTCGAAGGCGTGAATTTCTTGATGACCAGGTTCGACGGCAACTCGCTTGCGATGTATGTGACGAATCTATTCCATTAGCCAAAGACCCTCAAAACTCATCAGATGAAACTTACAAGACTGAAACAGCAAGTTGATACTAGAAATCCAGGTCAGTCAACTGTACACTGCATCATTCAATCCTGGATACGCACCTGATCACCCACCAACCCAAGATCCTCTTCCATACCATAAAGTCTCGCATTTCCAATATTAACACGATCCAGAAAACTCAGCAGGTAAAGCAACATGACAGGCGGAACAATCCACATGTCCAACTTTCTCAGAAGAGCCTTTTCGGCTGCTGGATCGATGTAGACGTCATACTGGCCTGTACCGCGTTGTTCCTCAATTTCCTTGTCGGGAAGTATATCTGTTGGTTTAGAAGTCATGGCGAACCCTCTACACTGAGACTCTTCACTACTTGTGGATATTAAGAGAGTGAGGATGGATGAGAATGGATGACAGACGAAAGAAGGGATATTTAAGAAATCATGCATCTAGCTTATCTCCGCACTACCCCAGATGCACATAATTATTGGGTAAGACCCCAGGATTTGGAGATATGGCTAGCAGGGATCGGCTAACCATTTTCCTAGGATGGATCGGCTTGTGAGGGGTTTTACCGTTTGTGCATGAGTCGTGGACTCGGCAAGTTGAGAGTTGCCGGGTTGGATCGTCATGATTAGAACATTATTGGACAATATCATCAATGCCGGTAATATTGCCGGTCATGTTGGGAATAACTCGGCTACAAGAATTACCGGATGGATGGACTTGTCATTTCGCTTGGGACAAGACTTTGACTCAATCATGTGCTCCGCAGTAATTGAAGCTGCAGTACGACAATTCTCCAATTCTTTGCTCAGTGGCGTCAATCAACGGTATGTAACGGGTTCGTTAGTTGTGGAGAAGATAACTTGAGACCGATATCTCTCCGATCGGATAAGAAAACACCATGTAATCTCATGATATCGCTTAGCGAGTCATTACAACCTCGGTGGATAAGAGTTACATCGAACGGCAAAATGTTCCTTGCCGTAGTGAAACTAAGATATCAGCTATCGGCAGACACGACAACCTCTTGGCTCAATTACAATTTGTAGAGTTACCTAAACAAAAACTGCTCTTCAATCTCAGAAGCAAATTCCTTCAAAGTCCCATCCTCTGCAAAAAGTACATCCAACCACTGAACCTGGTTCCCATCCAAAAAGCTCCCAATAAGAGGATTTCCCAAAATATCCACGTTTTCATAGTCTATAATACCTGCATCGTTTAATCCTGAGCCATCCATACTCATCGGTGTTTGAAAAGTTTGATCTTGAGCAACATTCTGGGTATTTTCTGTGACCGTGGCTGAAGGAGGTATCCCATCTAATCTCCCTGTCGCTCGTAATGTGGACACTCGCGTTTGTATGTGAGATAACCTCTCACAAAAGTCCACAGCAGGAATATTCCCATCATTCTTTAGAGATCTCAGCACACTTAACAACGTCTCCAAATGATCAGAATTCACAGCTGTAGGCTTCATAACAGCCGACATAATCAAAATCATAGCCGCAGAAAAAATATGATGAGCGTCCCAATATCCAAACGTAGCAATACTCCCATCCAGAAACAAACCCTCGACAATCCTCGAAGAAGCTTGCGCGGCGTTGATGCAGCTTTCTGCAAGAGCTAGCGTTATGGAGGAGACGTTTTGACGAGGTTTGGAGGTTGGGGCAAGTTGGAATTGCGTCTTGAAAAGATGTAGCAGGACGGGCCGCGTGGTTTGGATTATGCATTGGTTGTAGGCTAGATGCAGACTTGCGACGGGGCGCGGTGTGCCGCGTTCTTTGACGCGCATGTCGGGACGGAGATCGTCGTGCCAAGCGCGGAGTTGTTTTAGGATGCCGTGGACTTGATGGATGTAGAGACCGTTTGTAGCTTTGGGTATACCATAAATATGTGTCACTAACCAGTCAGCAACCTCCCTTTACCCATAGATACCAACTTACAGATATTCCCAATGATCCTCGCCAACTTGATATTCGTAATAAGATTCTGCGGATCCAAAAATTCGGCCATCTCCTCTTTTGTGAGTCCTTCTTGACTCGGCATTTCAACATCTATATCTTCGTCTCGGACGGTAATAGGTTGACCGAGTTTCGATGCAGAGAATCGATCGAAGAAGTATAACACCCACCATGTTCGTCTTCGACTTTCGCGCTCGACTGGTGTGAGGGTTGTGTGTCGTGATGCTGATCTGTGCATGCCCAGGCTTTGAGCAATACGCATTGCGATGCCGCTGTAACAGTATGCTGTACGTATACGACCGAGGACATTTGAAGCCCAGGCCTATCAAACTTAGCGATTGACTTCCATGAAAGAGTACATGTACCCACCAACAGTGTCAGAACTTCCACCTGCATCAAAGAAGGCTCCTCATAATAATCCTGATTCTCCTGCAACAATCCCACAGCCCTAACATAATAATTCGTCCCTGGAACACGATTATTATCCCCGACGCCCCTGCGATGCGTATAAATCTCTCCCAAAGCCATAAGCGCATAAAACTTACACAACCAAAGCGAACTCGGTACCATTTCCCGTCTATACACCGCGTCAATCTCCTTCATGAACGTCACCTCCAGAAACAGCGGATGATAATTCCCAATGAAGCGTCTCGCTACATTGAGTAGCAATTTTACGTGCATGCGCTCGGGGAACTCTGGGACTGAAAGACGGTCATAGGTATTGAGTTTGAGATAATTTGATAGGCCGGCTGTGGAGGGCGTGTATGTGTCGTCGAGACATGAGAGGAGTCGATTACTGAAGGCTGCGCAAGAAGCTTCGCCTATGAAACCTGGTTCAGAGGAGCGTTCTTGAATGGGCTTTTCGGGTTGGCGGTCGAAGAGGGGGTTGAAGAGGTTGCTTTCTTCTTTTGAGAGGGAAGGTGGTGAGTCATCTTGGACATTGTTGAAGGGTGTTGGTTCTGGTGTTTGGTTGTGTGTAGAGATAGCTTGAAGCTTGCGACTATCTTCTTCAAGTTTCTTGAGATAACTATTCCGAGGATTAATACAGTCTCACGATGTTCTTGAGGTGCTGTACCTTTCAGAAACGGGTATCTTGCGCTCTTTGTTCGCAGGAAACTCACACTCGTCAGCCCTTCCAGTAGAATTACATGACTGACAAGGCTTTTCTCCCGAACACTTGATTTTCTGAGAGTGACACCTATGACAACTATTCACAATCAGACATTATCCTTGACAATAACAGCAGAGGGATCTCACGCAGCCAAAAGTCTTCTTGGACGTCTCGTGCTCATTTTGCAGAATACCGATCAGTTGGTAAATCATTGAGTAATGAAAATGATTCCAACCTGGGGATATGCGGGTCCGGGGTAAATGACCGGCTTGAGATGCCCGGGCTGGGACTGTGATGATGCTGAGGATGCCGAGTGGAGATGCGGTCGGTAAGTGAAAAGTTGCCGGTCGAGATAACTCGGCTTGATGGGAATTGCCGATGAGTAAGCACCCTGCTAACCACTCTGCATCCACCATCGCCGACAGTGAATCCACTCACTTACACGGGGAAGATCTACCCCAGACTCTTTAATATAATATATCTTCAAACCACAGACCAAATACTCATCATTCATTCTCATTCACTCTCCAATACCCTCTTCCCTTCTCTATATACCCTTCTTCACAATGTCATCCCAAGGCATCCGCATCGCCATCGACAGAGGTGGCACCTTCACAGACGCCTGGGCCGAAATCCCCGGCCGAGACGAACATCTCGTCTTCAAAATCCTCTCCGTCTGTCCAGATGAATACGCCGATGCCCCCACAGAATGTATCCGTCAAATTCTAGAAAACGCTCTAGAAAAGACAATACCGAAGGGTTCACTGCTAGACCTTGACCCTATTGAGTCTATCCGCATGGGAACAACAGTCGCTACAAACGCTCTCCTTGAAAGAAAGGGTGATCGTGTAGCTTTCCTTGCAACAAAGGGCTTTAGAGATATTCTTCTCATTGGAAATCAGACACGACCAGACTTGTTTGATCTTTCGGTTAGAAGGCTTGAGCAGCTTTATGAGACTGTTGTCGAGGTTGATGAGCGTGTTACTATTGAAGGTGCTAGCGAAGCACCAAGTGATGGAGCGATTGACGTTGAGTCTGATGATGCGCTTGTTGTTGGTCAGACGGGGGAGGTTGTTAGGATCATGAAGAAGCCTGATCTTGATGCTGTGCGCGTTGATCTTGAGAGACTCAAAGAGCAAGGCTTTAAGAATATTGCGATCGGCCTCATGCACTCTTACACATATCCCGAGCACGAACTACAAGTCACAAAACTCGCTGAAGAAATGGGCTTCAAGGTTTCTGCTTCCTCTGTTCTTCAATCAATGGCCAAGTATGTGCCTCGAAGTCAATCGGCTGTTGCCGATGCATACCTTACGCCAATGACAATGGCATATCTTGATGGCTTCAGAAAGAACTTCAAGGGTCAATTGGAAGATGAGAGTGCGAACAAGCTTCTCATCTGCCAATCCGACGGCGGTCTCACAAGTTGGTCCAAGTTTACCGGTCTACGCGGTGTGCTTAGTGGCCCAGCTGGAGGCGTCGTCGGTTTGGCGAGGACTTGCTACGATGATGTGGACGGTACACCTGTGCTGGGCTTCGATATGGGTGGTACAAGCACAGACGTCGCTCGATACTCTGGCGCTTTGGAACATATCTTCGAAAGCACCATCGCAGAAGTCACTATTCAAACTCCCCAACTCGACATCAACACTGTCGCAGCAGGCGGTGGCTCCATTTTAGCCTGGGAGAACGGTCTTCTCAAAGTCGGACCCAGCAGCGCTGGCGCTAACCCCGGTCCTGCATGTTACGGCCGAGGAGGTCCCTTGACCGTCACAGACGCCAACTTCCTCCTCGGTCGCATCATTCCTGATTTCTTCCCCCGACGATTAGATCATGAAATTGTCAGGGAAAAGTTCGCTGCTTTGACGGAGACTGTGAATAAGGAGAAGGATGGCGGTGAACCTTTTACTCCTGAGACTTTGGCGCTTGGATTCCTTGCTATTGCGAATGCGACTATGACAAGACCTATTCGAACGTTGAGTGAAGGTCGTGGATATGGTGCTTCGAGTCATAACCTTGGTTCTTTCGGTGGTGCAGGTGGTCAGCATGCTGTCTTTATCGCTCGCGATTTGGGTATCAAGCGTGCTATTATTCCTTGCTACTCCAGTATTCTCTCTGCTTATGGCATGGCTCTTGCGGATGTCGTGGTAGAGAACCAAGAACCCTCCGCCATAACATTCTCAGAACAGGTCGTCCCCGAGATCAAGGCCCGTCTGGAATCTCTTTCTTCAAAGGGCTCTCAAGGTCTTGTAGCCCAGGGCTTCGACGCTGCGTCTACCGAGCACGAGTACTTCCTCAACATGCGCTATCAAGGCAGCGATACCTCCCTCATGATCTCTGTTTCAGAGAACGTCAGCGATGCAGGCGTCGCTTTCACGCAGCGACATACCCAAGAATTCGGCTTCTCCCAATCGAGAAACATTCTCATCGATGACGTCCGTGTTCGAAGTGTCGGCAAGTCTCGCGTTCTCAACATCTCCAGTCCGTTTGAGGAATTGAAGAAGTACAAATCCGATGGTCTTACTCCTGTTCCTACACCCATCTTTACTCGCAAGATCTTCTTTGAGAACCATGGCTGGACGGAAACTCCTGTTTACGAACTCAAGTCTATGAGTCCTGGTGTTCACATCACTGGTCCAGCTATGATTATCGATAAGACACAGACTATCGTGGTAGACCATCTCAGCAAGGGTGTCATCCTACCTGAGCATGTCATTCTCGAGGTTGACAAGGCTGAGAAGCAGAATGTTGCGACTGAAACTGTTGATCCTGTTACGCTTAGTGTCTTTGGTCATCGCTTCATGACTGTCGCTGAACAAATGGGTCACACGATGGAAAAGACTTCCATCTCCGTCAACATCAAGGAACGACTCGATTACTCCTGCGCCATCTTCTCCGCAGACGGCGGTCTCGTAGCCAACGCCCCTCACGTACCCAGTCATCTAGGTTCCATGAGCACAGCAATCGCCTACCAAGCTCAGCGTTACAAGGCTGGTGAATTGAAGCCCGGCGATGTAATCATCAGCAACCATCCCCAAGCAGGCGGTACGCATCTTCCCGACATCACCACCATTACTCCTGTCTTTGACGATGAAGAAAACCCCAAGGAAATCATCTTCTTCGTCGCCAACCGTGGTCATCACGCTGACATCGGCGGTATCGTTCCTGGCTCTATGCCTCCCAACTCAACAGAGCTCTGGCAGGAAGGCGCCGCTATTGAGTCCTTCAAGATGATCGACCAAGGCGTTTTCGATGAAGCAGGTCTCATCAAGCATCTGTACGACGAACCTGCTTCATTCCCTGGATGCAGCGGTACACGAACTCTTACCGAGAACATCGCCGACCTCAAGGCAGCTGTGGCATCGAACCAGAAGGGTATCGAGTTGATTAGATCGCTGATCAAGGAGTTTACATGGCCTGTTGTGCAGCTATATATGCATGCCATTCAGGACAATGCCGCACAGTCTGTGCGCGATCTGTTGAAGCAGTTTGCTGCCAAGTATGAAGGCGGTGTTCTTGAGGCGACGGAGTATAACGATGATGGTATTCCTTTCAAGTTGAAGGTTACGATTGATAAGGAGACGGGCGAGGCGGTATTTGACTTTACGGGAACTGGACCTGAGCATTCTGGTAATTTGAACGCTCCTCCTACTTGTTCCTACTCTGTCATCATGGTAAGTCACTCACATCTTCCACGTCGATTCAACAGCTAACATTTACAGTACTGTCTCCGATCAATGATCAGCACCGACATCCCCCTCAACCAAGGCTGTCTCAAGCCAATCAAGGTCGTCTGCCCAGACAACACCATCCTCTCTCCATCCCCCACAGCCGCAACCGTAGGCTGCACAACCGAAACCTCCCAAAAGGTAGCCGATCTCGTTCTACGCGCCTTTAACGCTGCAGCTGCATCACAAGGAACTATGAACAACCTCAGTTTCGGCTGCGGTGGTACAGATCCTGTCACTGGTGAAGTCACCAAGGGTTTTGGCTACTACGAGACTATCTGCGGAGGAGCAGGTGCTGGTTTGGGATGGAATGGCGCAAGTGCTGTGCACACACACATGACCAACACACGAATCACAGATCCTGAGATTCTGGAGAAGCGATATCCCGTTATTCTACACGAATTCTCCATCCGTGAAAACTCAGGCGGCGAAGGAAAATGGCGCGGAGGAAACGGCTGCATTCGCGAAATGGAATTCCGCATGCCCCTCCAAGTCTCCGTCCTAACCGACCGACGCGTGACAGCACCGTACGGTCTTGAAGGTGGAGGTGAAGGACAGCGTGGACAGAATATTTGGGTGAGGAAGGATCCTGTTACGGGGACTACGAGACAAGTCTCGCTAGGACCGAGAAAGACGTCGCATTTCGGGGTGGGTGATCGGGTTATTATTATGACGCCTGGTGGTGGAGGTTATGGACGGGTTGGAGATGATGATGTTGATGTTAAGGAGAGGGATGGAAGGTCGTTTTTGACGAATGGGAGTTTGGGGGTTAGACATAGTATTGCTACTGGGAATTAGATAGGCGTTAGTATGTAATTGTATTATCTGTTATATGACTTTATATCAAGACTGGTCATCTGAAGACCTGTAAGAGGCGTCAAGCAAAAAAGGTGTCAATGGAAGTCAGAATGTCGCTACTCTGAGCGAAACAGTTGAACATGACAGTGATACGTCAGGTTTGGCCCTCACGAGGGAAAGAATATATTTCAGAACGTGATAGCTATACAGTCATATCTATACAAACGAAATCTATAAGAACAGTATTACCACTCCATGCCGTCCAAGTCTACATACAGCACTCCAGGACCCTCTTCCCTAAGAGAATTTATGTATCTGACTCTTCTTAAACCCGAGCTCCCCCAAAATCCCTGTTCCTCGTCCCCATCCTCCGACAAGCGCATCCTGCATCCCCTTAGGTCCACAAACAAAAACCTTGCCCTCCCTCTCCTCACCCAACACCTCTTTTAAAAACTCCCCATCAACCCTCCCCCTTCTCAATCCCGAACCCTCCCCAGTCTTACTAACCGTATACTCCACCCTGAACCTGTCCGGAAACTCTTTCGCAATCCCATCAAGTTCCTTCTTCAGGAGTACATCCTCATCCGAGTTGGCCCCAAATACAAGCGTCATGTTTGTCTTATCTTCTGGGTTGCGAATAATGCCTTGGATGAGTTGGAATATGGGTGTTATTCCACAGCCACCTGCTATGAGGGTTATTTGTGGGAAAGCGTTGGGTTTCCAGGCGTAGTCTGTTTTGCTGGCTAGGAAGAAGAGGGTGTCGCCGGGTTGGAGGGAGTGGAGGTATGTGCTTCCCTTTCCATTAGGGTATTTCTTGACGAGGAGATCCATATATCCAGGCTCATCTGCGAATATTAGTCTTGAAGTGATAGTGAATGGAGGGACGTACCAGCTGGTGAAATGGGAGAATAAGGTCTCGGCGTAGGTAACCATGATCCCTCAGGCCAAGTAAACGTCAAAATAGCCGCTATCACAAGTCAGCACTCCAGTCCCAACCCCAAAAATTCTCACATAACGTACAAGATAGAGGAAGTCCAGTGATATCCGTCTCCCGAGGCAGTTTGAACCGTAACCTCTTCGTATCAGGAGACTCGTATTCCGAACTATGCAACGGTAACTTCACCGAAGCGAATCCTCCCTTGAAGATCTTTTGGGGGGTATTTGACTCTGCAGATGCTGTGCTGAACATCATCTTTGATAAAACGCCAACACCGATTGCACTAGCTGTTATAGTTGCGATGAGAGGCGCTGGGCGGGATAAGGAGAGACGAAGGGCCATGGCTGAGTAACTTTGACGGGAAGTGATGGTATTGTATCAAGGTGGGAAATATTTTTATCTACCTATGTACTCGTCTTATATATGCCATTCCTTCATTATTTTGATCGTATGTTTTCGTTCCTTCTAGTTGTTTTTCGCATCGGTCTTCCGGACAGCGGCTTCGGTATTGTTAAAATGTCCGTTGACTGGACCCACCTCGGGTCCGAATCTTGTCAGACGGCGCCGATTCCTTCAACCGGGTTCGGACAATTTGTCTAAAGTCCTGTTTTCCGGCCGGAAAACATTTACATTTCCGTTAATTAACTCGACTTCCTAAGAATCCATAGTACAGCCAGCCCGGAATATCACGGATCAGCCTTGTCTGTACATACGCAGTATAACGCAACATCCGTGTCTTGTTCTTACGCTCGTTTATCATACTACGCTACTTATACAATAGGTCATATCAACCTTAATCTCTCATCAACATCCCTAGCTACCTCAATGGCCTTCTTTAAAACATCATTCTCTCCACTCTCTAGCTCTTTTGCTGCTTTCCCAGCCATGCAACTCATATCCTTCTTACTTCCACCCTTATGCCACGTCTGATCAATCATCCAATTCGTCGGAACCTCGAATTCTTTCTGGTCAACAGCTTTGTTCTTGAGTAGACCACCGTTGTACCAGAGAAGTTTGTCGTTCTGGTCGACGTGCGCTATTACGAAGCTGCAGACGCGGACTTCCTTCTTGTCGTTCGGTTTGTCTTGGAGCCAGCCAACCATTCCACCGTAGTGAGGCGAGAAGGAGTATTTAGATCCTGTAGCTTCAAAGCCGATCCACCAACTCTCCTTATCTCCATACGTAATCTTGTACGTAACTTCATTCCTCACCCTCTCCGAATTCTGCCATCCGATATGTATCAATGCCAGCAAGACATCAAGTCTCGCTTTATCAACCACCACAGTTCCTGAATCACCTTCTTCAGAGTACCGTTCCGTCCAGACGAGTGACTTTTCCGTCTCAGGGCTCGGATGTTTAATTTGATCATGCCACCAGTCCTGTCGATCTGCAAAACCACCCTTCCAAAGGAGTCGATCATGGAAGAGTAAAACACCAGTTTCGTTGAACCGATCTTGGAGGAGGAGTTGTCGTGGATCTTGCAGGAATACTGTGTCTGCATCAAGAAGAATGACTTTCTCATAGGAACTCGCTAATGCAGCAAACGGTTTTATCGCCCAGCCGCCATTCGCAAGATCCAGAGTCGTGTCGTTAAAGGCAGTAAGGACATCCAGCATCTCAATCTTCACGCCATTGGCTGCTTGTTGTATTTTCTTTCGTCCCTCGGCTGATAAGTCTTTGTCTCCTGCGTATACGACTTGGATAGGTAAGGACGTCTTGTGTACTCGTGTTAAAGAAGCGATGAGATGGCACGCGAAGCGGAGGGTTTTGTCGCCAGTAGGAATGACAATTCCAGCAGACCCTTTCTTGACTTTCGAGACGCTTGTTGTTTTGTATGGCAGTTCGAGTCTGTCATATATATTGGCCAGAGGCGGCGAGAGTCCGTTTTTCGAGTTAAGCCATGGATATAAAGACTCGATCAATCGCCCGATGAGTTCAGCCGTCTCAAGCTTCTCGTCTCGACCATGGCGCTCCAGTTCTTCGATCCATGTTCGTATCAACTGTGTCCTCTGTCCCAGTTCCCCGAATATCTCCTTCGGCTCTTCTTTCAGCGGGTAATTGAGGAAATATCGTGCGCCTAGTTTGGTCGACTCTATATTATTCGTGCTGGACTTTGGATGTGTATCTATCTTCCGAGATGGCGACGGAATAGGGAATGATGCATCGCGATAGCTATAGAACAAAATTATAAGTATCCAAATGGAAGCAATAGATGCTCCGATCTTTATGGACTTTGCGCCGAGAGACCGAAAATTGAACATGGCAACATAAGGACGAAGAGAAACATGACCGCGGGCAGGCGAAAGTAATAGATGATTCTATATCAGTTATATTTCTGTTTCCTGCGTACATGGATCTTTGTCACTGCATTCCATTCATTGCTTCTAGAGTCCGTGATTGACAAAGCGAACCTGATAGCGTTTAGATAAAGGGACGCGAATGCACTAATACGGGACATTAGCCGCTAGTCAAGGCACCCAAATACGAGTTTCCATAATAAAACACTACTAACTTTGTTCTCCCACATCGGAAGGGCCGCGTCTGTAGACGCGTGTCGTAGGATTTGATCACTGCTGGCCGGAGTTGTCGAAGGATTCAGTGCCAAGGCAAGGGAAGAATGTTAGCGAGTCATGATCACCAAATAGTTTGATGATAATAACAGCGGGATTAATTTTTGGGTTATTCTGCCCCTGCAGTAGAGAGCATCTCGATGGCTATACCACGAGGTGGTCCTTTCACTGACAAGGCAACTTGATGATCAGAATGAAGGCAGATTGGTGAGTCTAAACTACATATTATGACTACACCAGGTCATCGCTCCTGGAATCAATATTCACTGAGTTCACTGAGCAAAGGACTTTGCAGTTACAGTGTAACAGTCTGATGCAGATATTGGGTGTCAGAGTTATTAGCAACGCCTAACGCCTTGTGAAGCATCATGTTATGGGTTATAGATGATCTTGGTCAAACTTCCACTGCCTCTTAATACAGTCTCGCCGGTATCGTGATAAAACAATATTAACAGTCTTGATTGCAGCTTTGACCATCACTGCTTCTTCTGTTTCATTATCTTCTAATCTTTTAGTTATTGCAGCTATTAACTTGGATTGTCGTGCCTGAAGAGGCTCCATTGTTTGTTCAGAGGGAACACAACGCTGTAGCATCCTTGACAACAGAACACACTGCTGCAGTCAGCCCTCAGTTGGTGAATCAGGCATTCAACGTGGTCAGCATCAAGAAAAAAAAGACTGATTTATTTTCGCATCACTAGTTATGAAACAAATACTGTCTTTAAATGGATGTACTACTCTTTTCTTCAGCTTGGCATTGCCCCTCTGAAGTTATTCTCCCCGTAAAGCCAAGACGCTGTAGCCCCGCCCCCGCCACACGTCAGAGCCTCACTTCACTTCACTTCACTTCACTTCATCACGACATCTCATCTCATCTCGTCTACCTCAACATCAAAACGCAAGTCTCAAATCAACCGTCATACTTCGGAAACATATGCATCTCACTCACAATGCCGAACGACGTCGACAAGTCACTTATGGAGCGGCTGAATGCCCTGAGAGGCAAAAGCGCAAGCTCCGAGAAACCCGTATCAACAGAGTGAGTATATCAAAGTATTCAGCGACAAATCGTACGTTACTAATACATGGCACAGAATTAAAGTCGATCTAATTGAGAGGAAAAAGGCGCCAACCCGGGACGATACACTCGCCGCTCGTCTCAAGTCCCTACGAGAACGCAGCAATGAGCCAGCATCACCAGCAGCTTCAGTATCCAAAACAGCTCAAGAATCACCAAAGCCTCAATCATCCCAACCAGAAAAGACACCACAAAAGGACACACCGAAGCCAAGCATTGAAGAGGATGACGAATCCATGTTTCAAACAGATGACCAAACTCTAGAAGAGCTTCTAGGCGACATAGCGCCAGAAGATACCTTCAGCACAGAACCAGACGACGCAGAAGTAAAAGCCCTCCTAGAACAACTCGCAGACGCAATCCCAAAGGACGAAGATGAAACGAAAGATGACTCGGATGATTCGGATGGAGAAAAGATGGGTAAAGATGTAGATGAAGTCATCGCGCGTTTTCGCGATGAAGCAGAGGTTGAAGCCGCGTTGGCAAAGAACAAAACGCCTGAACCTGAGTCCGATGAGGGGGAAGAAACGAATACAAAAGAGGGAGACGTCACACTTCCAGAAGTTCCGTCCGATCTAAACGACATCCCTTCTTCTGCACGCGCAGGAAGTGCGGATATAGATGATATAACCGCCCGTCTCGCCGCTCTACGCGCTCCTTCACCCGACCTATCACTCCCCTCCGTCCCAACATCCAAACCCTCCGGCAAACCCGTCAACAAATTAACTACAAAGACAAATTACACCGACGACGATGTAGAGAATTGGTGCACTGTTTGTCTAGAGGACGCTACGCTACGATGTCCTGGCTGCGACGATGACGTTTACTGCACGCGGTGCTGGTACGAGATGCATCGTGGACCACAAGCTGGTTTTGATGAAAGGAGTCACAAGGCTGTGCAGTTCACCAAGGATAAGAAGACAGAGAAGAAGGAGAAGAAAAAGGTTGCGTTGGGAGCGTAAACATTTAATTCCAAGGTCCTATAGCTATTGTTTTCTAAATCATGTGCTGGTAAAGACAGATACCCAAATATACCATTAACACAAACTCCAATCATCAATGTTGCTGTGCTCAAAACAAAATACCTCCGTCGATCTGAAATACGTGTACTAGTTTATACGTGAGAAGAATTAAGCAGCGGATTGTGATCCGTTGCCGTTGTTCGTAGAGTCGTTTCCTGAGCTGACCTTGCCTCGGACATCCTGCCAAGTCGCACCGAAGCGTCTACCGGTAGACGCGAGAAGGCTCTCTTCCTCATCAGCCTCGGCCTCCTCATCGATTTGAGAAAGGTTAAGCTTGGGTGTTCGGAAGAGGGCGGTGACGAAAACAACGAGGAAGACACCGAGAAAAGCGAACTGGGCCCAGAAATCGATGAGACCGAAGAAAGGCCATGTGATGGTGATGCGGTTGAGGACTGTTGACATCACTGATGGTGTACAAACATCCTTAGCATGCTTGTACTTGAGTGCCTCAGAGCAGGCGTGAATCATGTCTTTGTGACCGCTGCAGTCAGGCTGCTCTCCGGGGTGGGCAGGTTCGTTGGTGCAGAAAGTCTGAGTACCATAGGTGGAGTATTGAGGTGCAACCAGCATAGCGAGTCCGTAGTTGGTGGCCAGAATAATCAAACCAAGCATGACAGTGGCAATCAGAAGAGCCTGAGGGGCTGTCCTACCCTTGCGGATCTGGAAGATGCGAACCCAAAGGAATCGGATGCCCACCGTCGCGATACCCGAGATGGAGCTGCTGAAGAAGAGGAGTACAAGAAGAGCCATGAGAATGTAGTCGACGGGGAAAGCCTTGGCGGACTTGACAAAGATGAAGTTCATGGGCTGGAAAACGTGAATCTGACCCAAGATGTAACCGCACTTTTGCTTGCAGACCGAGTTCTTGGCCTTGTCGATGCCAGTGATGAGCATGGAAACCCAGATGACAACAGACAGGAGCATAAGAAGAATTCCGCCGATAAGCTTGACAGGGCGGAAGACAGCGCAGACCTTGAGCCAAGCCTGGTAGATCTTGCTACGACCTTCACCCTGAGCTTCAGCTGCGAGCCTCTCACGTCGGACTAGAGTCTGTTCCTCCCTGACAAGAGCATCCAACTCGCGCTGGTCCTTTCGAGACATGCCTTCCTGTCGACCGGCATTGCGCATGTCGATTTGTCGCTGGCGTTCGCGGTTCTGTTCCAATTGAGACTCAGTTGTCTGATGAAGTTGAGGAGCCGAGATTGAAGGTGCAGCCTTGATGAAAGAGATGGGGAGAAGAGCGAGACCAGCACCGGTATAGACGACGTAGAGAAGAGTGCCGAGGGTTAGCAGAAGACCCAAAGCAAAGGTAAGGGCCTTTTCTCCATGATTCTGAGCAACGAGCTTCTTGAAGTAGTCGAGATCCCAGTGGGATTGGGAGCTGTCGCCTGCTGCTGGGACAAAGAATCCTAGCAGGAAGAGAACCACGACGAATGCAACGAAGAAGAGTGTATACTTGGCTGCGGCAAGGAAACGGCTGCCGATAGTTCGGCCCTCCTCCTCTACCTCAATCTCATCGTACTCCTCGTGCCAGAAGTAGGCAAAGGGAATAACGATCAGGCAGAGAATAGCATCGAAACTATACAAGCTGTAGTAGACGACCTTGAGGGTGTAGAGGATGCCATCGATACGTTCGGGAGTAGCCCAGTCCTTCTTGGCACCAAGTGCTGCAGAGCTGGTGGCAGAGACAAGAGCGATATCGACGGGTAGAAGTAGAACTGTTGCAAGTAGTGAAGTCAAGCTGACGATGGCGACGATGCTGACAACGGCGGATCGTTCACGGGGAGTTTGCCATGTGAATGTGGTGATGATCGCTGCAATGAGGCAGAGAGCTACGGCGACGGCATAGGCGACCCAGATCAAACTGGTCTGGACGAGGCCTGCGTGGGCCATGATGAAGAAGACGTTGAATCAATAAGTTGCAGTGGATGATGATCAACGATGGAGTCGTGGAATGAAGACGCTAGCCAGGTCGCGACCGGAAAGTTTTCTAGGCAGATCGCGGGGATTTAAAGGAGATCCCAAGTGACAGGGTGACGTCGCTAATAAAGCACAGAAACGATCGGTGTAGCAACGTGATGAACTTTACTCAATCAGAGAAGGGCAAGATTCGTGGAAAACAAGATTCGATGGTCTCGATTGTTTAGCTTAGAAGCTCGACCTCAAGCTGCAGATGTTTCGTGACGCAATCTATACGCTAGCATTACTTAAGTGGGGATGCTTCAGAATCCCTCCCTGCTGTTACAGCCTAGAATTACAGGGGTCACCCGGAGGAACGGCTCACCGATAATCCGTCCTCGAAGCTTAAGCTACTCTTTTGGGCTAAACATTCAATACAGCCTCCATCGCGATTGACCGCAGCAGCAACAATTCGACTTTATTCCGCCGCAGTAGAATGGTCTCGCTGAAATGCAGGCCTACACCGAGCTTGCGGCTCCCTCAGCCGTCACACACTCGTTAACCGTTTCCCTCACTTCGGCTACAGCAAACAATCTCGTTGTCGCAAAGGGCTCCCTACTCCAAATCTTTACAACAAAGACCATCGCCGCCGAATTCGATCCCGAGAACCAACCTGCCCAGCCTACAAAGCCTGAACCTGAATTCGATCACCGCGCGAACGATGATGATGGTCTCGAATCTTCTTTTCTCGGTGGCGAGACAATGATTGTCAAGACCGATCGAACAAACAATACAAAGCTAATCCTTGTCGCGGAGCTTCCACTTTCCGGTACGATCACGGGTTTGGCCAAGATCAAGACCAAGCACTCGAAATGCGGAGGCGAAGCTCTACTCCTAGCGTACAAGGCTGCTAAGCTGTGTATGGCCGTGTGGGATCCTGAGAAGAGTACCTTGGAGACCATCTCCATCCACTACTACGAGAAAGAAGAGCTACAGGGTGCGCCGTGGGAGGTTTCCTTCGACGAGTATGTCAATTACCTCCAGGCTGATCCTGGCAGTCGATGCGCTGCCTTCCAATTCGGCTCGCGCAACCTCGCGATTCTACCATTCCGACAAGCGGAAGAAGACTTGGAAATGGATGATTGGGATGAGGATCTCGACGGGCCACGACCTGTCAAGGAGACTGCTACAGTGGCCAATGGAGATAGCGACACATTAGAACCACCATATACACCATCTTTTGTCCTCCGTCTTCCGCTGCTTGATCCCAGTCTGCTTCATCCCGTGCACTTCGCCTTTCTGCATGAGTATAGAGAACCGACCTTTGGAATTCTGTCATCCAGCCAAGAGCCAGCGCATTCCCTTGGTCAAAAGGATCATCTTACGTACAAGGTGTTTACGCTAGATCTGCAACAGCGAGCTTCGACTACTATTCTTTCGGTTACCGATCTTCCTCGAGATTTGTTTCAGATTCTTGCTTTGCCGGCGCCTGTTGGTGGTGCTTTGCTTATTGGAGAGAATGAGTTGATTCATGTTGATCAGTCTGGTAAAGCCAATGGTGTTGCTGTGAACTCAATGGCTCGACAGATTACATCGTTTAGCTTGACAGACCAAGCGGACCTGAACTTACGACTGGAGCACTGTGTTATTGAGCAATTGCAAATCGAAAACGGCGAATTGCTGTTGGTCCTGAACGATGGTCAGCTTGCTATTGTATCCTTCCTGATCGATGGTCGAACAGTTTCTGGACTCAGCGTTAAGATGGTCACAGATGAGAACGGAGGCAATATCGTTAAAGCTCGTGCATCAACAGCAACTAAGCTCGGCAAGAACGCTTTCTTTGTCGGCAGCGAAACTGGCGACTCTGTGGTTTTGGGCTGGACAAGAAAGATGGGGCAAGAAAAGAGAAGGAAACCTCGTCTGATTGATGCAGACATTGCACTTGATGTCGACGAGCTGGATCTTGAGGACGATGATGATGAAGACGACGATCTATACGGTACCGAGTCTGCGGCTGCGAAACCGACTCCGGTACTCAGCGGAGGCAGATCAGGCGAGCTGAGCTTCCGCATACACGATACCCTGCTCAGCATTGCGCCAATCAAGGATCTCACCCCTGGAAAAGCATCTTTCCTTCCCGATAGTGAAGAGAGCACACTCTCAGATGGTGTCGTCTCAGACCTTCACCTCGCATGCATCGTCGGACGAGGAAAGGCTGGATCGATGGCCATTCTCAACCGAAACATCCAACCCAAGGTCATCGGAAGATTTGAGTTCCCTGAAGCCCGAGGATTCTGGACCATGTCTGCTAAGAAACCATTGCCCAAGGCACTTGGTGGAAATGCTACTGTTGGGGATGAGTACGAGACTTATCAACAGCACGATAAGTTTATGATTGTGGCCAAGGTCGATCTCGACGGTTACGAGACATCGGATGTGTACGCCCTTACTGGTGCAGGATTTGAAACTCTGAAGGATACTGAGTTTGATCCCGCGGCCGGTTTTACGGTTGAGGCTGGAACGATGGGAAAGCAGATGAGGATCATTCAAGTTCTCAAGTCAGAGGTTCGATCCTATGATGGAGGTGAGTTTAACCATGCGCGTAAAGCTATATGTACTGACGATTGTAGATCTGGGTCTTACGCAGATTCTGCCCATGCTGGATGAGGAGACTGGCGCAGAGCCCAGAGTCACAAGCGCCAGCATCGCTGATCCATACCTGCTCCTCATTAGAGATGACAGCAGTCTCATGCTTGCACAAATCGACAGCAATAACGAGCTCGAAGAAGTGGAAAAGATGGACGATACACTAAAGAACACCAAGTGGCATGCTGGATGTCTGTACGCCGATACAAAGGGTGCTTTCCAGCCTGTCAGCGATAAGGGCGAGACTGACAAGATCATGATGTTCCTTCTCAGCTCGACAGGCGCATTACATTTATACGCCCTTCCTGATCTTTCAAAGCCCGTCTACGTCGCCGAGGGTCTCTCTTACGTACCTCCTCATTTATCTGCTGATTATACGCTACGAAGAGGTCTAGCAAAGGAGACTCTGCGCGAGATTCTCGTAGCTGACCTCGGCGACACCATCTCTCAATCCCCATACCTCATCGTAAGTTCCCTCCCACAGCCATTGAATCAATCTAACATCATCAGCTCCGAAACCAAACCGACGACCTCACAATCTACGAACCTCTCCGTCATGTCAGACCAGGCAGCGAAACCAACCTCTCCGCCACCCTCAGCTTTAAGAAGACATCCAACGTAACATTAGCCACAACGCCCGTCGAAACAGAACAAGACGACGACGTCGAGCAACCTCGCTTCATGCCGCTACGCAGATGCACAAACATCAACGGCTACAGCACCGTCTTCCTCCCCGGCTCATCACCAAGCTTCGTCCTAAAGTCCAGCAAGAGTATTCCTCGAGTCATCGGTCTTCAAGGTCTCGGTGTTCGCGGTATGAGCAGTTTCCACACAGAGGGCTGTGATCGTGGTTTCATTTACGCAGACGACAAGGGCATTGCGCGCGTAACTCAGCTTCCTCCCGACACAAACTTCACCGAACTCGGTATCTCAGTCAAGAAGGTTCCTTTGGGATCTGACGTTCGCGGTATCGCGTTTCATCAGCCAACTGGTGCTTACATCGCAGGCTGCATGATAAGCGAACCCTTCGAACTCCCCAGAGACGACGACTATCACAAGGAATGGGCCAAGGAAACACTCTCCTTCACACCAACCATGCCCCGCGGCGTCTTGAAACTCATCAGCCCAATCAGCTGGACCGTCATCCATGAAGTCGAACTCGAATCCTGCGAATCAATCGAGTGCATGAAAACTCTGCACCTCGAAGTCTCAGAAGATACTAAAGAGCGTCGCTTCCTCGTCGCTGTCGGAACAGCCGTGTCAAAGGGTGAAGACCTCCCCATTCGAGGCCGCGTACACGTCTTCGATATTGTCACCGTCATCCCAGAGCCCGGCAAGCCAGAGACAAACAGACGTCTCAAAGCCATCGCTCGCGAGGACATTCCCCGTGGTGGCGTAACCGCTATTTCCGAAATCGGAACTCAAGGTCTCATGCTCGTCGCCCAAGGTCAAAAGTGCATGGTGAGAGGTCTCAAGGAAGACGGTTCTCTTCTTCCCGTTGCGTTCCTCGATATGAGCTGCCATGTGTCCAGCGCGCGTGAACTTTCGCGGACGGGACTTTGTCTTATGGCTGATGCGTTCAAGGGTGTTTGGTTCGCGGGATATACTGAGGAGCCGTATACTTTCAAGGTCTTGGGTAAGAGCCATGGCCGGTTACCTGTGCTTGTAGCGGATTTCCTTCCTGATGGTGATGATCTTGCTATTGTTGCGGCGGATGCTGATGGAGATTTACATATCCTTGAATTCAACCCTGAGCGTAAGTTTTCCTTCACTACTATCACGATACATGCTAACAACCCCAGATCCCAAATCTCTTCAAGGTCATCTCCTTCTTCACAGAACCTCCTTCTCCGTCTCCCCCAACCCGCCATCAACAACCCTTCTCCTCCCCCGAACAACACCTCCCTCCCATCCAACCCCCCAAGACCCTCCGCACACACTCCTCTTGGCCTCAACCTCGGGTCACATCGCAAGCCTAATCCCCCTCCCCGAGACAACATACCGCCGTCTCCTATCCGTAACAAACCAGCTCCTTCCAGCCCTCACACCGTACGGCGGTCTGAACGCCAAGGCGCATCGTTTGCCGGATGGCACGAGACCTGTCGGTGTTGAAGCAGCGGGTGGAAGGGCGATTGTTGATGGAGCGGTTTTGGCAAGGTGGGCTGAGCTTGGAGCTGCGAAGAGGGCGGAGATTGCTGGTAAGGGTGGTTATGATGGTGTTGGGGAGTTGAGGGAAGAGTTGGAGGGTGTTTTGGGATGGAGTGGTATGTCGTACTTTTAGGTGTTGACACGGATGCATATAGTTTAGCATAATACTGCGGTTAGAATTCCACGCTTCAATAAAAATCGCATTTAAATGACAATTCTGTTCAATCGCTCACTCGTCACTTTGGAAGTGCCTTGATAAGAAACAGCTGTATTCTAGACTCTTGTGTATGTCTATCAGCTCATAACCAAAGCTAACATTCTTTTTGTCCCTAATCCTTTTACCAAATACAAAAAGGCTTCATCCGAATACATATGTATATCCATAGCGCCCAATCCTCATCGTTCACAAGGTATACACATACGTCATCACGCGTAGAAAACGTTCGCCGATATACATAACCAACCATAACGCCAATCCCGTTATTAAAACATGAACAATACTGTCATCAGTTCATTTACTGAACCTCGGTAGCCTTCTTGCGACGAATGCTGCCGAATCGCTTTCGCAGACCGTCGCTCAATTTGTGACGACCTGTAGAGTTGTTGCGACGGATATCGCTACCGTTTGAGTATTCGGGGGTTGTTCGGGGGTGGTCGCTGAAGCTTCGGTTGTGGCTAATTCCAGGGCGCTTGCTGCTGCTGCCAATGTTGGAAGAGAGCTCGTACTCGTTGGGTTCACCTCGTTGAACGCGCTTCTTCTCCTTCAGATCCTTCTCGTATGTGTAAGAAGGTTCTCCCTTGCCTTTGAGGTCGTCAGGGTGGTATTGCTGTTAAAGTTAGTCAGAGTCCACTTGACGTCATATTTAAAACACTTACAACACCATCCCACCGCTTGTAAGCACCACCCTGGGCGTCGCGTTCTCTCATGAGATCAGCACCCTCCTCATAGTTGATGGTGTCGCCAGTAAAGTCCCGCTCGCCACTGGGAATGTCGGCAGTGCCCTGAAGGGGCATCTTCTTGTTGAGAGAGTCCTGGATATTTGCTCTGGGTGTGGCGCGGAGAGCTTCTCGGTTAGACTCCTCGACAGCAGCAACAGGCGAGTACTTCTTGTTGCGATTGCGGCTTGCGAGAGTGGCGTCATAGGGACCACCGTGATGATAAGTTCCACCAATGGTGTCGAGCGCATCAATGGTATCAGTCATGGGCATTTGCTTGCGTCGCAGGTGAGGGGCGCGATCAGCTGCGCGAGCCTCCTTTCTAAGGATGTCAAGAGGACGGTGAGACATGTCGCCTGGGTATCTTTGGATCAATGATCGTTGGCGGGAAACTCCGCAGTTGCTGGTGCTAAAGCTGCGGTTGTGCTGGATCTGAGGTCGGTTGCGTTGAGCAGGAACTCGAGCACTAGCTGATCGGTTCACTGAAGAAATAGTGAATGGGTTTTCAGGAACCTCTTCCTTACGAGGAGGAGAATTTGGAGGAGAAAGTGAGATAGATGGAGCACCCGATTGACGTCGCGAAGCTGCAGCGTCTGAGAAAGGGTTCGAAGAGTGAAAGCTGTCGCGAGTTGGGCTGGCAGATGTAGGTGGTGTGGGATAGCTGCCGCGATGTCTGTGACTGGCTCTTTGCTTGTTCTTCTTCTCAGAATGATCTTTGCTTGAGTTTGATTCAGAACTCTCTAGAGAATAACTGCGGAATTGAGCTGAAAGGTTGCCGATACCGGTGTCTTGGTTGGGTTCAGGTTCGTTCAAAGGATCAAGTAAGTAAGCCTTGGCCTATTAATTTATGTTAGACAATTATCGAGAAGAGACGAAGGTTAAATAAATGAGACGATGTCAATGCGCGAGGTCAATATCGAACGTCAGATAAGGCTGTGGTGTGCTTTTCTGAGGAACGTCATCGGGCTTGCGTGGACTATGGGCTGTGGTACCAGGTACTGCATGGTTGGCTACTTGGCTTGCGTCCCAAGAAATAAGCCAAGCAGCCGTCAATCTTGGGGATCGACATTGACGCAAGTAAGGTACGTAGCCGATGAAGGGTCCTTTCCTTTCCTATCCTGTTCCTGCTGGATCCATCCCTGACGTTTTTTCCATCACAATAAATTATTGGGATGACGTTGTAGGGAAGAAGCAAACAGAAAACGGCGGAGCGGACCCTGAACCCAAGCAAGGAACGGAAGAGGAAAAGACTGGGCCATGATGTGCATTGACTTTGGGTAGAGGGCAAGGGTATCATTTTAGCTCAGGTAAGGGTCCAAGACTTACCCATTGCTTGTCGCTTGATTCCTTCATGGTGGCGACTGGTGAGAGAATTGAATGTGGTGTGGTTTCGTCGGTGGTCGTGAATTTTATCGAGTCGCAAGTAATTGAGTGAGGTTCTGGTCTGCGATGCGATGCGATAGTAGACAGCGATGAGTGCGTTCTTGTATTTGTGACTTGGTCCAATCGATGCAATGTCTGTTCGTCGGTCTCTTGAGTATTGTGAGTATTGTTCGTTTGTTAATGCGACAGTGATAGCAAGTTGTCTCTTATTCAGTAAGACAAGTAGTAGATAATAAAAGAGAAAAGTAACGGGAAAACAAACGGTGGGATGGAGAGGACCATGCAGCCTCTTTATTTAACAACCGGAAGGCACAGGCACAGCACAGCTACCCACCTTCCCATGCAGTCCTTCCCAAAAAGAAACAGAAAAAAAAGAAGCTCCCGTCTCCATTCGAGGTACGTAAGGCGCAGGTACAGTACGGAGACAATGGGTATGGCATGGCATGTGGTCTTCTGGGATGTAGATCTTAGAGCGGTCTCGTCCCCCCTCCATCCCCATCATGCGCCCATTCAGAGTTCCTTCTCTGGCATAGCTCGATAGCGGGGGTTGTCAAAGTTCCCGTGATTTGATCCAGATTCTAATTGTGGCCGCTTCATCCGCCTGGCTTGGACGCTACTGACGCCTCTTGAACCGGTTAAGGGACATTCCAGGTCGTTGGTTTATTCCTTCAGTTCACTTCGTGAAGAGTCAGTTGAGGTGGAGGGGGAACATGGAGGATGGGCATCCACCAGGCTCTACATTAGCTAGGTCCCGCATGTCAATCAATCAGTCATCCCCATTAATCAGTCAGTCATTGTGTCGCCTTTCTCAAGCCGATCTCCTTCCATCTCTTCCGTTCTCCCAATCGCGGCAGGCTCGGAAGCAACAAGTCTTTGTCATTGTCTTAGACATACGAAACTGTCAGTCTAAGCCTCTCTCTCAACAAAAGCTAGACAGCTGGCAACCTATAGCATGAACAAGTAGAAAATTAAACAGCCGACAGTGACAAGGAGAATCCTCGTTAATTCTGTCTGGTCAGCTGAGCATACAATGCACAGGGTCTAGGTCGAGGTCTGAGCTTTTGCTCGCTACTGCTTGTAGGGACCTGACCTGACCGGCTAACTGGAGCATTTAGCCCGACGGTGTTTCCCCTCTGTTCCCCTCTGTGGCTTTGTCGCTAACTGGAACCTAACGCTCGTTCCCCCAGAGGACGGATGACAGCTGGCTGGACCCTCCAACGCCTAGGCCACTCGTCAATGCTGTGGGGAAAATGAAAGAGTCTCGAAGGACAATAATACAGACCGCTATGTTATAATTCATGCACTGAATCAAACAATTACTACAATTACACAGTACTCTATCAACAATTCTCTATCTTCTATCGTTCAATGACTAACCTCCAAATGCCTCAGTGATATCACTACCAAGAATCTCTTGCTTGTCCGGCCCGCAACTGACGCAACGAATAAGCCATGACGTCCCATTGCTACCCTGTTCCAAATGATCAGCAACAAATTCAGATATGAGATACCCGGATATCGGATCTTGCCATGACACACAAAGTTCAATGACAGGATTATTTTTATCATCAAATGGTAGTAAACTTCATTAGTGAGGAAAATGTGAACTAGCCATGGCATTAACCCAATCGTCATCATCGGAGTCTCAGCCGCTGGGCACTGAACTGTAATGACCGTTGAGCCCCACTACGGGAATAATTGCCGCGTACCTGCTGGAAAGTTAAACGGATGATCAAACGAAACGCGCACTCCAAACGCGCAACCTCGTTAACGGGGCCATATTCAGAATAGACTTCTAGGAAAAACACCATCCAAAAAAGAGAATTACGTCTGTATGACGGCATGGCCCTCGTCGATTATTCTTCATCCGAGTCCGGCTCCGAAGATGAATCTCACCGTGCCAAACGTCAGAAGGGAGTTGACGATTCGGTAGACGGAGATGCAGATGCAGCGTCTTCTATGCCACCTTTACCAGATACATTTCATGATCTGTATGCTTCTACTGTGAGACAGAGTGTTGTTGATGATCCGACTTTGCATCAGGGACGGAAACGTCAGGTTCCTCATGTAGTTGGCAACTGGCCCAGTCATGTCTACACTGAATGTGCGTTCCCATCTTCAATTGTTAATTGCATCGCTAACTTGTCGCAGGGCATCCTTCTACAGTACAGCATGGTCTACTCACCACTCTTATCGCAGACATTGAAGAGCAAGTGTCAAGTGAGATAAAGCTCTTCAATTTCCTGACAAGTGATCTGGGATCGCCTTTACCGCTACACATCAGTTTATCTCGTCCATTATCTCTCACAACAGGAAACAAGGATGACTTCCTAGATAAGATAACAGAAACCTTCAACAATAGCGGCATCGCACCTTTCGCTGTCAGACCTCAAGGGTTGGCATGGTACAGATCACCAGACTCAGATCGCACGTTTCTCATCCTACGTGTTGCCAGCACCAAAGATGGAGCAGAGCCTTTGAATCCAGAGCTCACCAATTTACTGGCGCGAAGCAACACGGTAGCTAAGCACTTTGACCAACCATCGTTATATCAGCGGGATACGAACGAGCCAGTCGGAAGTGCGTTCCACGTCTCTATTGGGTGGACGTTCAATTTGCCAGCCGATGAGATGTCGCTCAAGACACTACGACTGTTCAAACAGTCCAAATTTAACGACATACGCAAGTGGGAGATCAGTGTTCCGGGGATAAAAGTCAAGATTGGAAATGTCGTGAATCACATTGCGCTTAAAGGATCAGGTCGGAGCGGTACATCGTCAAAGTCTGCATCCTTTCTCGAATCATGACAATAGTTAGGGCTTATTCCACGTCATTGAGCAGCGGACGTCCGCCGACATAAGTTACACCAATAATTACCGAGCCCTCCGAGTAAAGAAACAAAAAAAGAACGGACGAATTGGCCCGGGCTTCGACATGACTGAGATTAATCAGATCCGACTGAGGTACCAGACTATCGGGCCCAATGCGAGACGTGCGGGTTGCTATGATACCATCGTCCATTCCGAGATCCGAAACTTTACGGCTCCAGCGGGAGAGACAAAGGATTAAAAAAAAAAAAGCACTAACATTGGGTGCGATGTAAACACTGCAGTTCAAAAGCAACGTCGGATGTCCGGGAAAAGATACAGTGACATCATATGACGTGACGAGAATCTGGAGCTGAGAAGAGGATACAGCAGCTGAATGTCGAAATGGGGCCATTGTTACGTTTGTAACTCTAGGGTATTATCATGGAAGATAGCCTCCGGGATGAATGAGACACGGACGATAATAATCAGACATGCATGGGAGCCACGTGCTTGAGATCCAACGTTTTCCAACAGCTGAACTGCCGGTGGCTAATACCAGGGAGAATAAAGAATGCAGGTTGAGATTATTATTGTGTTGCTTGAATGCATGAGTAGCTTCCGGTACTGTAATATGCTTCCCATTGTTACAAGCTATAGCTAAAGCACAGGCCCGGCAGAGTTGAGGCTGAGAATAACTTTTGTTATGAAGATCAAACGACCGTTAGACACGGTAGATGAATAAGATCCCTGTCCACTACAACCGTGAAATGAGAAATCATGCTGTCGATCTGGAGGGGTAAGAAAGATAACGAGCACGACAGTTTCAAGTACAGTAAACACAAGCTATGAACTTATTGGAAGGACAACCAGAGTGCTAGTCCAAGGGCAGCTCAGCTCAGCTTATCCTAAGACATAGAGGGTTCACTGCAGGTTGCCAGAATAGGCTTGTTTGAGGCCTGAAAAGGGACTGGTGACTCCCCGCAAAAGGGAGTGTTGCTTGGGAAAAGATTGAATTAATTCTTTTGTTTACTTTCAAGCCACGCTGAAAAAGTGACCGACCCCTCCAATGTGTATCTACCCCACCTAAATCCAACACACTGACCAGTAATCACCCACCAAATTAGGATCCAAGCCCAGCGCCCAGCTCCTTCCCGCCTGTGAAGGCCGTTTCGTTTGAACCAACCATCATTTAATATTGATCCCATCCATTGATTTGCATTGCATTGCCTTGCCTGCCCATTTCAGGTTTGCCTTTTGCAAAAACAAAAGTCGTCCTCAACACCATCACCAAAACCTCTTTTATTTTCCCAACCCCCTCCTCTTTCTTCACTTCCACCCTGATCAAGATTTTACTCCATCCCGATCTTCTCAGGACACTGATTCTTCTTGAGGATTCTTGAACTCTATCGTGTTATCGTCAAAAGCATCGTGAGCTTTATCGCATCCGATCTTGTCCTGGCCAAAACCTGGTTCTAGTAGACGACCCCTCGTCTCCATACAAGTCCTACCCCGGGAAATCTTTGACCGCCTCCGAAAGACCCAGCCTCGCGCCTGCGCAAGATTTCACTTTCCGCCGATCTCGCGTGACATTCTTCCAAAACATTCGCAGATCTTGAATTGTCTTGTCTCGCCTGACCGAGCTCAACAAAAAGCCGTCACCAGCAGTCGCTCGAGAAATCCCTTTTTATTTAAACGGACGGAACCTGTTTTCTGACCCGCCCTCACCAATCGATCGACCGAGCTCTTGTGCCCCTCCCCGCACCCTTCGACAATTTGGAGCTCTCCCCTCCTCTTTCAATAAGCAACAAAAAAACCGCCAAAATGCCTTTCGACATCGATACCACCCGCCGGAATAAGGCGCCTCGACCTTTGTCAGACTCGGAGCGCGCCCGCGTAGAAGAGTTCATCGACTCCATCCACTACTCCGCTCGATACTCTGACAGTGAATTCGAGTACCGTCATGTTCAGCTTCCCAAAGCCATGCTCAAGGCTATTCCCAAAGACTACCACGACTCCTCAAAGGGAACTCTCAAGCTCTTGTGGGAGGAGGAATGGCGAGCTCTTGGCATTACTCAGGTATGACATGACGCCCTTGCCAACCCGCGCGTCGTCCGTGAACGGGTAGCAACACTTGAAGCAGCAAACTAACAACCGCGCAGTCTCTTGGATGGGAACACTACGAAGTTCATGAGCCAGAACCACACATTCTCTTGTTCAAGTATGTTGCTACAGGATCCCAACTGCGGGATCTTACCCTCCCGTGCTTCTAGCTAACGTGAATTCTAGGCGACCGCTCAACTTCCAACCACCTCAGTAAACGACCAGACTACCCCACGACTCAGATTTCCCCCTTAATGTACCATACATATTTATTGCACAGAGCCCCTTACATCGGTGCCACACAGACGGAGGATTCACTCATCGTCCCCCCACGACTGCACGTTGAGATATAAAGAGAGAGAAAGCAAAAAACAAAGAGACTTTATTGGTTCAACACGCTCATCCCCCCCATTCAGTGCTCGATGGTATAACCTTGTCATGCATGATACGCCCCTGCCGAGATGTAAAGGGAGACTTTCTACCAGTCTCTTGGGTTCGATGTATGACGCATGGACCGGTGGGCAAAGGGGTCGAGATGCATGGAGTCGCACAGAACAGTTGGATCCGCCATGCCCCCCCTGGAGTTTAATGGAGTTGGATCTGGAAATGATCCCGGAGGTGTTTCGGTTTTGGTTGGGCATTTTCAACGAAGTGGTTTGTTTGAATTGTCTCTGAATTTGGGGGCTATAGCTTTTGGGGGAGAAGATGGGGGCACCCCAAGCGCATGATAGGAATAATGTGCTTGGTGATGGAGGATTGAATGTGGGAAGAAGGGATGACATAGACAGCATCGCATAATACTAGCAAAAGAAAATGACTGATTTAACGTTTAATATTGGTATGCTGCATTGTGACTGTCGGGGTCCACTGCATTGTGATCACATCAATAGTGTATTGTGACTTCACGTTGAATAGCTGTGCTGTGAATGGCCTCATGTGGCTTGTGAATCATGAAGAAAAGGTGGCTTATTCCAGAACCATGGTTTGTAACAGCGCCACAATTGTGAAACATTTTGGGTTAGAGAGGATGGATGTCATACGAGGGTTTTGGTTGGATGTCTTAGGATAGGATGTTTGTAAGTCAATAATTCCCGAGGAGTCATGGTAAGTAATTACAGTGTAGATATGTTATCATAGTATGTGTATGTGTTATGGTAAATGTGTCAACTTAGGAATGGTATGGTGTAAAGTTTAGGTGCTATTCTTGTCAAGATGGGATGATCAGGGACACTCGGCAGATCAGATCGTCTGATGTTGGACCAAAGGTGGGTTAGTGCTTCCATGGATGGCTTTGAAATCAGCTCAGATGTATGCTTGGTAATTGGTGGCTTTGGACACATTTCACTTACACCAGCGCAAGTAATTCAGTACACTGTCAATTCAATTGTCCAAGAGGGTATTCTTTAGTAGGGAAGACCTATTACAGTAGAATCCGCGGTCTGGTATTAAGTGGAGGATTCAGCGGAGCGTCGCGGAGCATCAAAAGAGGCAAGTGATGGTCAGTTCTAGATGGTCTGCTTCGCCTCAAAAATCCAACAGCCAGCGTGGCATCTTCCACAAAATTATTCCGTATTCTCCGTACGTGGCTTTTCTTACGAGCAAGTTTATTTATTTATACTCTTAGTTTAGCAAATTTATTTATTTGTACTCTAAGCCTAGGTATTCATTTCCTTGCATGAACTGGCTCTATCAATTGTCAATTATCCGTACTGTTGCAACGGCTTGAATTAAAGGTACAGCAGCTAATTAAGGTACCGTTCGACAAGCTTTACCCATTAAGGTAAAGTGTCCATCCATCGCCGCCCGCCGAAGCCGTCAACCCACTTTATCTTACCTTCATACGTCGCTTCTTCTTTGACGTGGAAGTAAAATCGTTCAAGTCGCCTCTTTGCCTTTTTCCTTCCTTCTTTTTATACTCGGTTATTTGACTCTCGCCTTCACTCGCTGGCGACCGTACTGTGAAAAAAGTATTGGCTCTTGTCTGTTCCCTTCGTTACACTACACTGAAATTCTCCGACATAACGCACCGGAACATCGCTCGGGCGCCCGGTGACCATGAAGCCTGCGAGCAGGCTGTTCTATCTCTCGGTGTTTGCTCTCTGGGCTGCACCGGGCTCTTGTGACAGTTCTAATGAAGAGTGTCATGTATGTTTATCGCCACCTTCACCTGCTGCCTCTATCTGCCAGCGAAGCAACGCGCCACTGCGCAAGCCGCCAAACAACCGCTGACAAGCTCCATAGATCTCTCCAAAGTCCATCGTTGGCGATGCCTGCGCTTCATACTCGACCCTCGATAAACTAAACCTCCAGACCAAACCCGCCGTCGACGACCTCACCCGAAACACCGACTTCTTCTCACACTACCGAGTCAATCTCTTCCACAAGAAATGTCCCTTCTGGAACGACGAGAATGGCATGTGCGGCAATATCGGATGCGCGGTCGAGACGCTAGATAACGAGGAGGATATTCCTGAGGTCTGGCGTGCGCATGCTCTGGGTAAACTAGAGGGCCCTCGTGCTCAGCATCCCAGCAAGAAGGCTCAGCGCCAACACCCTCAAAAGCCTTTGGGTGGTCTGCTGGGCGAGAACGTGGGCGAGAGCTGTGTGTTTGAGTACGATGACGAATGTGACGACCGAGATTACTGTGTTCCTGAGGATGAGAGCGCTAGCTCAAAGGGCGATTATGTTAGCTTGGTTCGAAACCCCGAGAAATTCACAGGATACGCTGGTGATGGCGCCAGACAGGTCTGGGACGCTGTCTACCGCGAGAACTGCTTCCAGAAGAGTTCTTTCCCCAAGTCTGCTGATCTCGGTCAGTCTGGATGGCAGCATGGTCCTGCCGCTCAAGACTTCAAGCAGATTCTCGACGCAGCTGGTCGACAGGCCCAGCTTGAGGAGCGTCGCCAGGAGAACCCCAACACACCCTTCGTCGCAAACACTGGCTTCGAGGTTGATGACGAGTGTCTCGAGAAGCGTGTCTTCTACCGTGTCATGTCAGGAATGCATGCCAGTATCAGCACCCATCTCTGCTGGGACTTCCTTAACCAGACTACTGGTGAATGGTCGCCCAACCTGAGCTGCTACGAGTACCGTCTTCACAAATTCCCTGACCGTATTGGAAACGTCTACTTCAACTACGCACTCATGACCCGCGCTATCGCCAAGCTTGGTCCATACCTTCAGAAGGAGGAGTACAAGTTCTGTCTCGGTGACCCCTCTGAGGATGCTGCCACCCGCGCAAAGGTCCTCGAGGTTACCGAGAAGGCTGCTAGCGTTCCTCAAATCTTCGACGAGAGTCTCATGTTTGTTAATGGCGAGGGACCCTCTCTGAAGGAGGACTTCCGTAACCGTTTCCGTAATGTTAGTCGTCTTATGGACTGTGTTGGTTGTGACAAGTGCCGTCTGTGGGGTAAACTCCAGACCGCTGGCTACGGTACTGCTCTCAAGATTCTTTTCGAGCTGGATAACAATAACGAGGATGTTCCTCATCTCCAGCGAACTGAGATCGTCGCTCTTTTCAACACATACGCTCGTATCAGCAGCTCTCTTCACAACATTGGCCAGTTCCGACAGATGATGGATGCTAAGCTCCAGACTGAAAAGCTTGCGGAAGAGCTCGCTGAGGCTCGTAAGGAGGAACAACGTGCCAAGGCTGCGGCAGAAGAGCTCGACAGGGATCTTGAAGAGGCTCGTGAGGCAGAGAGACTGCGCGCAAAGCTTGAAGCTGAGGCTGCAGAGAATGATCAAATGGACGATGCCTTGAAGGACTTCATCGAACTACGTTCCAGAGGACCCAAGTCCAACACAGCGCTTGGTCACCTGGAGCATGAATTCGCTCAATTCAAGAGCGTTATAAAAGTCATCATCAATGGCTGGATGCGCACCCCAAGAACACTGTAAGTTTACACCGCACCCAACATTCACGAAGAGATATTAATAGTAGCAGATGGGCTATCTTCAGATATGAAGTTGGACGTCTTTTCCGCAAATGGGTCGGTCTTCCCGTTGGTGAGCGAAATTGGAAGTTTGGCTTGCCCAAGCTTGACATTGGGAGAGATGAGCTTTAGCTTCTCCAGTTATATATAAGCGGTTTGCATTTCTTGATGAATACCCGAAAGTGGCATCATTTGGCGTTAGCAGGTAGGGACGAGGCAGATAGAGCATACAGTGTCTTATTCTTACATGGCCGTTTGTCTCGTCCCGAAGTGTTTCTTTGGCATTTCTTTGGCGTTGGATGTGATGAGACTGTTCCTAGCATGGTTTATACATAGCGAATAAATGTGTTTCATTACATGTAGGACTTTGTGAATTGGCGGTGTATTGAAGTGCAATTGATGTAGATCAGTTCCTCTAAAGGATCTTGACTTTCTCGCAAGCATTGCTCTTCGAAAGGATAAACAGGGACAGACCATAAGGCAGAATTGACTCATTTCAACCCCTTTACTTGACCTTACTTCACTCTGATGTTCAAGAGAAGCAGGTTGCGTTGTTTGAGGGTCTTCTGGAAAAGAAGAATTGAAGAGTTCAATTGACATGTGTTGTTGGGGGCCAAAGGGCTGAGAACAGGGGATCTAGGCCCCCAAATGATGGGAGCAGGGATTGGGAAGAGGGTGGGTGGGTTGGGTTTGAAGATTGCAGATGCGAAGTAAAGGGGATTTCTTGGGACGTAAGGTGAGTAGAAGGAGAAGGTGGCAGCAAAGTTAGAAGCATTGGGCATATACAGTACATTGAGTTTATCTAAAAGGAGTATGTCTGGTCTAATGAAGATATAACTTAGTAGAGACTTAGAGGAGGATGATAAGACTTAGACCACCACCACAGCCTTAACAACGACCATAACCACGGCGTCGGAAATCGATATCCCAAGAATAATTCTAACGTTCCATCACAAAAAGCAAATACAATTTTCAAGGTCCTTTTGCCGTCACTGAAACAAGCGGTGTTGGCTGTTGGTTCAAGACATTGCTTACCCAGCCAATAATCTCTCACCGAACATAAAATTGGTGTGGTACCAACCAGGCTGGCGGTATTAAAACATGACGAAAGAAAAAGGACCCGACCGCTTGGAACGTGCCGAGGGAGGAAGGTAGTTGTAAGAATGGAGATGCGACCATTGTTTGTAAATTGAAGTATTCAACTATGCTTCTAGACGCGGATAAATGGTCCGTCTTACTGCTTCTACACACGGGCTGTATACCTAAATGTCCTAGATAAGATATCCCCTCAGCGTAAGATGAACGCAGTACAGAGGCTTCTCACACACAGACAGAAGTTACCAAGATCCAGGGACGGAAAGCCCGAGCTCAACCCCGGACGCGGATGTGATTCCGGTGCAGAAAGCCCGTAGTGTTGGGTCCAAGTGGGTGTCTTAGCCGTTGAAAGCTGACGATTGCCTTGTTCCAGTTTCTCGGGTCGGTTAGAAGGTTCCTTTGTGTCGGTAACGGGAGGAGCCTTGTTTAGTCTTGGTCTTGGTCTTAGGAGGCTTATAACTAGCTGTTAGCTCGCATGATATGATCTGGGTAGAGCTGTCACTTACTTCCTTTGTTTCCATTCACTCTTCTCGTTATCATCTTTGTTGTGTTCTTTCGTCATGAGTCTTCTGTCTGGTATTGGAGGCTCTTGTCTCGAGACTGAAAAGGTTCGGAGTGGGACTAGACGGGATAGTAGTATTAGTCTTGAGGATGATGCTTCTAAGAGGTATGTTGAGGTCTTGTCTTGGTGAGGAGAACTAACATGGTGGTAGACATACTCCTGAAAGCGTCAAGTCATCCCTTGTCTCTTTTAATCTTCGGATATTCGATGAGCCGCAAGGGACAAGCTGTCTTCCTACACCAAGTCCTGCACCATCGCCTTCGGTCGTTGCGCCAATGGATGTCTACCTTCGACATGAAGATAGCCACGAATATAGAATGATGAGGTTCAGTGGTTGCATACCAAGTCAAGACAAACTGGCTTCTGAGCCGAGAGACATATCGCCTGAAACTTCGAGCTGGGAGGTTGTCAAAGACCCAGAATGCGGTCGAGAGACGCCAGATACTCCTGCACTAAGCCCAAAGTCAACACCCATTCGACCAACCAAGAAGGATAGCTTGTCAGACTCGGACGTATCTGAGCTTGCATTGTCTGTCGACTCCCAACCTTTGAGCGACGACACAGAGGCGTACAAAGACGCTGTTGCCGAGTATCAACTTGCTTCGAAGCGATCCATGTATGTTTCTTCTATTCTCTAATCAGTATGAGACTAACATGGCATAGCTGTGGTGGTGATGTAACTTCCAAGAGACCTCGTATCTGCAGAGGCACAAGGAAAAGGCCAAGAGGGGAGAAGCAGAAAGCGGAGAGAGAGCAAGAAGAGGGGTAGTCACCAATGTGTATGTTCGTGTATGTCGTTATTATTGTTGTTATTTCCTCATGTGTTAGATTATTCATCGCAATTCCTTCTTTCAGCAGAGTGATGTCGCGTGCCCATAGTCCATGTTAAGAAGAGATGGTAGTAGTCTCCTTAACAACATCAATACTCAGCAAAAACGAGAAAAACACCAAAAGCAGCTACATAGGTTAGTCACATTCCCCCAAAACTCCAGGGTTTACCTACTGCCATGGTGCATATACCCAGCAAATGAATCTCAAACCCTCCAGCCAAAGCCTTCCCACTCATCATAATCCTCTGATGTCTCCACGTCCGAATAGCCCCTATCAGGATCGTCCCAATCGAGAACCCATAGCATGTCATGGCCAGGGGTCGTCCCGTGATGAAGTATCCAAAGCTCTGCGCGTGATACCCCTCGTGATGCAGCGTGAAGAGCTGGGCTACTAGTGTTCCTACCATGGACATCATGACCGAGGTGCGTAGGTAGCCGAGGAAGGTCCTTTCGTTTGCTGTAACGTTGTAAGCCTGAGCCCTGAAGCCTTCCATTTATCCATATGGAACACGCTTGTATGCTGTCCATCACGAGACCCTTCTTTGACGCATCTCAAAGTTCTTCCTCCAATCTCATCCCCCGGATGTACATACCTAGATGATCTCTTGATGCAGACATGTCGACTTCGCAGCTAACATAGTCCCTCCAGAAACGTCCCAGGCGCGTCTTGTTCTTGTTAGTGCTGGGTGCACTGTCACCCCCCTGCGGCACGGCGGATCCTTCTCCGTTACTGCATCGGGGACGCGATTCAACTCCAGGGTTACTCTCGCTTTGTGCCTGTGTCTGTGTTTGGGAACGAGAGCCTTGTCTGGGGAGGTCTTGGAGGGAGTATTCCGAGTTGGAGCGTGTTATGGTTGACCGAAGCATTGTCGCATACGACACCGCGCAGTATGTTGTGTTGACGCTTTAGAACTAGTATCTGTATTAGATCTAGTATGTGTTATGGGGTTAGTGCTTGTGTAAGAGTGATGCTTTGATGTGTTGTCGCCAAGGAGTGTTAATTGTGTATGACCATGTGCGGATATCGGCGTGTATAAGCGGAGCCGAGCGCCGAGCCGGCCCCTCTTAGCCGGGACACGGAGGAGGGATCCATTAAACACGGAGATCTAAGACATTGCCGTCTTGATTCACTTATATACTGCTATTCATTGATCATGATCTAATTTGGTCTGAGTAAGCACTAGATAGATATACTCAATGGAGTAAAGGGTATAGAGTTCAACACAACGTTCAACTGCATTCCAGACTCCTGCACAACATCCAACGGTTTCTAAATCAATGATCTACTCATGCATGCATAACTCACGGCACTTATACAAAAAATACCCCTTTTAGAGCGGATGTAGATTTACATCATAAATCCTCTTTTAGCCATCTACCGAACTTTCCATACAAGGCAACTGGACCACTTACACTGTACCCTTGTTCTTCTAGGTGTTCTATTTTCATCTCCATTCTCTTTAAAGTTAAAGTTGCTTTTTTCCGGCTCTCGCTCGTCTTGGCTCCGCCGGTACGCTCCGGCCGACAAGTTGGGAACACCGGCCCGGATATCCGACTTATTTCCCGATTCTGACCACTCATCCCAGGCTGTCGGGAATGAGAACAGAAGGTCAGCATTTCATCGCAGCTGAACATGCGAGATAAGGCCAAGAAATAGAAAAAGTTCTTTGTTTCTGAATCAGCACATGTTTGTTCTTATCTATTTCATCATCTGAGGGAAAAGCCCCGGGACTCCCGGCATACATACATAATCAACATCGCTCTCACGGTCCGTATCTACCGACCAACTTTCCTTCTTCTCTGAAACAAACATTAGAGACAAAAAGTCATCTCCACTTCACCTTCAGCCGGGCCGTCTAAATAGCTACAAGCTAGAATCTCATTTGCTGAACTGCCTATCTCGATCAACCTTGTTCCCTGACGTTATTGTATGTATGGTGCAATTCCTCGAGCCTCATGCTTATCCTGCGCCGCTGGCTTGCTTGCGAAGTATAAGTGAGCAAATGTGCTATCACCTTTTGAGATTTCTGTTCTATTGAATACACGCTTCTTCTTTTGGTAGCTCGGTTCGACTTGCCGTCTTTACTTTCGTTTAGTGCCTATATCAGATCTAAATCTCGAGTCTAGGACTGTTCTCCTTCTTAGATCAGCCACATCTGACAAGAACTTGTGACAATGAACGAGTCAAACACCCCTTCTACTCCAGACACAGAGTTCTCTGCGCCATGTAGTCCACCGCAAAAGATACAGTATCTAAGAGATACTCGTTCTGCAGCGAAGGAGAAGTTGGCACAACTAACCTTGGAAGAAAAGGTAGCCCATCTCCGTCCTTCACAGTAACTTGTACTAACGTTTGCAGGTCTCCCTTCTCACAGCCGCAGATTTCTGGAGAACAAAAGCCATTCCAGAGAAAGGCATCCCTTCCATCAAAACAACCGACGGTCCCAACGGCGCACGCGGTGGCATCTTTGTCGGCGGCACGAAAGTGAGCAATACTTCCTCTCGTAGTCGGGCACGCAACTGACATCATAGGCTGCCTTATTCCCATGTGGTATCTCCCTCGCAGCAACATGGAACAAAGACCTCCTTTACCAAGTCGGCCAACACCTCGCCCAAGAAGTCCGAGCCCGCTCAGCAGAAATGCTCCTCGCCCCGACAGTCTGCATGCATCGTCATCCCCTCGGCGGTCGAAACTTTGAGTCCTTCTCTGAAGATCCGCTTCTTACTGGAAAGTTGGCTGCGCAGTATATCAAGGGTCTTCAGGATAGAGGTGTTGCTGCTACCATCAAGCGTGAGTGCTTCTAGAATATTTGATGGAGTTTGCTAACAGTGACAGATTTCGTGGGAAACGAACAAGAGACCAACAGACTTACGATAGACTCGCTCATTACAGAGAGACCTCTTCGTGAGATTTATCTCAAACCATTTGAGATTGCTGTTCGAGAGGCGAATCCTTGGGCTGTCATGACTTCGTACAATCTCATCAACGGCGTCCACGCGGATATGAACAAGCACACCCTGAAAGACATTCTTCGCGGAGAATGGGGATACGAGGGGTAAATAATCCACATCACCACTGGCAAAACTCATCTAACGTCTTGTAGTACCGTCGTTTCAGACTGGGGCGGCGTGAACTCAATAGTCGACTCTGTGGAAGCAGGCTGTGACATCGAATTCCCCTACTCTCCCAAATGGCGTCTCGACAAGCTCATCGCAGCCGTCAACGAGGGTCGTATGTCGATTGACGCTATTGACCAAGCAGCAGAAAACGTGCTCGCGCTGGTAGAGAGACTCAAGGGTGGTGATATGTCTCCAGAGCAGCCTGAGCGTGAAGACGATCGTGAGGAAACGAGACAGCTGATCAGAGCGGCTGGTCACGAAGGGCTCACTCTTCTGAAGAACGATGATGGTATCCTTCCACTGTGTCCAAAGACTACAAAGGTCGCTGTTATTGGACCGAACGCGAATCGTTCTATTGCTGGTGGTGGCGGAAGCGCGAGTTTGAACCCTTACTACAACACCATTCCTCTCGACAGCATCCGCAAGGCATCGCAGCAGAAAGTAGCATTCGCTCAAGGCTGCCATATCCACAAGTGGCTCCCCGTTGCATCAGCATACTGCACTGAAAAGTCAGGCAAACCGGGTGTTCACATCGACTGGTTCGCAGGCGATAAGTTCGAAGGTAACCCCGTGGTAAAACAGCGTCGAACAAACACAGATCTCTTCCTCTGGGATTCAGCACCTCTGAACGAAGTCGGTCCTGAGTGGTCTGCCATAGCAACCACGTACCTCACGCCCAAAACAACAGGAAAGCATACCATCAGCTTCATGAGCGTAGGACCAGGAAGACTCTTCGTCGACGGAAAAATGGTCCTCGATCTTTGGGACTGGACGGAGGAAGGTGAAGCTATGTTTGATGGCTCGATTGATTATCTCGTCGACGTCGACATGGAAGCTGACAAGGCCGTTGAGCTTCGTGTGGAGATGACAAACGAACTCCGTCCTGTTTCCAAGCAGAAGCAGTTCGGCATCACGCACAAGTACGGCGGTTGTCGTATTGGCTTTAAGGAGCAGGATAAGGTGGATTATATCCAACAGGCTGTTGAGACGGCGCGCGATGCTGATGTTGCGGTTGTTGTTGTTGGTGTGGATGCGGAGTGGGAGTCTGAGGGGTATGACCGTCAGACGATGGATCTTCCTGCTGATGGGAACCAGGACAGATTGATCGAGGCGGTGGTCAAGGCTAACCCGCGAACTGTTGTCGTTAACCAGTCGGGTAGTCCAGTGCATATGCCGTGGGTTGACAGAGTACCTGTTATTCTCCAAGGCTGGTACCAAGGTCAAGAAGCAGGTAATGCTCTGGCCGATGTGTTGTTTGGCATCGAGAACCCAAGCGGCAAACTCCCAGTAAGTACCACTATCCTCTAACAGAATGCCCAGCTGACTTGAACAGAGCACATTCCCCAAACGCATCGAACACACCCCAGCATGGCACAATTGGCCCGGCGAAAACCACAAAGTCCTCTACGGCGAAGGTCTCTACATCGGCTACCGCCACTACGACCACGCCAAGACCGAGCCATTATTCCCCTTTGGCCACGGCCTCTCCTACACAACCTTCGAATACGGCCGTCCCGAAATCACACCCAAAACACTCACCCCCAACAGCGAAATCAAGATCACCCTCGCCATCTCCAACACAGGAACGCGCGCCGGTTCAGAAATCGTGCAGATCTACGTCCACGACGAAAAGAGCAGACTGCCACGACCTGAGAAGGAGCTTGTGGCGTTTGAGAAGGTGTTCCTTGAAGCTGAGGAGACGAGACATATTAGTATCAAGCTGGATAAGTATGCTGTTGGGTACTATGATGAGACTGTTCCTGGGTGGATTGCTGAGGAGGGCACGTTTAAAGTGTTGATTGGAGCGTCGAGTACGGATATCAGGTAAGTTTTCTGCCGTTGATGAAGAATGTGTGCTAATCGGTGTAGGCGATCGACCAAGTTCAGCGTGAAGGAGTCGTTTACTTGGGTGTTCTGAACGGGCTAGGAATACGGTTCGGGTTGATAGAGTATAAAGATGTTATCAGATATCATTCCAATAGGCGTATCGGGATACTGTGTGATTTTGCAAGGCGCTTTTATTCGAGAACTGTGAAGCTGCTGGTGGTGCGAACATGATCCATCACTGTGTTAAGCCCTCACAATAAAGCGCACCGTCACAATGGTCCGCGTAAGCCATATAGCATATCACATATGATTGTCAAGCAGTACTATATATCGTTCTGCAGACACTAAACAACGCCTCGGATCACGTCCAGGCCATGTGTCGCAATTCATTCTGATTCAGATCTTGATTCTGCGTTAGACAAGGAACACCAAAACAAGCGGTCAAACATACCTCATGTATAAACATTACACTGCCAACGTGCTCTCAACCTTTGCACGTCGGCGCTTCGAGTCCCGTGGCCTCGTGATTTATTCTTCAATTCTTTTATTGTGTTCTGCTCAATCCCGCTCGTCGCGCTCCTCCTGCTTGCCCTCAGGGCTGCGACTCCTGCTTCGTCCACGGTTTCGTCCACCAGCGCCCTTTCCACGACCCGGCTTTCCAGGCGGGGGTCGCACGAACGCAAAGTCCACAGAGATGGTCTGCTCGAGAAGCTTCTGGTTGTGTGCGCCGTCGATGGCAGCTCGGGCTTCCTCCAGTGTCGTGAACTCGATGAGGGCGTATCCCTAAGTATCTCTGCGTTAACAATCCAGTCCATTCTGCTTGAGGCATTCGTAGCCTACCTTGACGTAACCGCTTCTTCGGTCAAGGTTCAGGTGCATGTTCTTGATCTCGCCGTACTCTCCGAAGAGATCTTGTAGAGTTTCCTCGTCGGCTTCTTCGTGGACGTTGGTCACCGCGATGATCCAGCCTTCGATGGAGCGGACGGCTGTGGCTTTGGTATGCGTTTGCATGTCGGATTCGTTGCGCGCGGGGGGAGGGGGAGAGCCCGCCTCGACGTCGACGTCCATTTCAACATCAGCCATCTTGAAGGATGTATTCGGTGTAGGAGGAGTTGTTTATGGGGATTGGCAAAGGTAAAGTTGATCGCTTTGGTGATGGAAGTTTACCTGGCAGGTTGAGGATGGATTTCATATCACGTGACACGAGCTTTGGAGCCGAAAGTGAACAATGGCTTCAATTAGCAGGCTTTCTATTGGAGATGATGGCTTTAATTGTTTCGAGGTTATGTTTCAGGATTTCTAGTGTCGGAAACAGCATTTACGTAGAATCATGTAGTGTGGCAATTCAATCAGATCTGACTCGAGGGGTGATCCTGAGGCAACGCAAGTCGACGATGTCATCCAACAGCGTGAGTCACTCGCCGAGAACCCCGAGAAATCCATCATTTACGACATGCGCACGCATCACCGGAGGCGCTCCTTCCAGAGCCGTGCCCATATTCACCAGCAAAGGTTCATTCACAATCGCAGCACATGTATCTGGTGCGAACATGTTTGTTGTATTGTGACAACTGACACCGGACGCCGAGTAGAGTCGTAGCGCTTTCTTCGCCATTTCCTTTTTCATTTCATAAGGGGGCTCAGCCTATCATGCGACCCGACCCAATCCATCATCCCATTACTGAGTGAAGTCAACCATTGTTGTTGTGTTGAACCGTGTCCGCAATCCAACCTATCCCGATTCCGCAAATTCGTTTTTAACCAGTCGTTTAGGAGCCGGGGTTGGGGTTCATCTGTGTTTCGCATCGTCAGCGCTCGTTCTCCTGTATCCTGTATATTATCGAGTCTGCTCACCTTTCTCTTGCCACCAGTGAGGGTAACGTTGACGAATCGACGGGTGTACTTGAGGCGCTTGAGAGCACGGCCCTTGGGGACCTTGGTCTTCTCTTGCTTCTCAACCTGTTGTTCGAAAATGGTTAGTGATCGTGTTCGTCGGGATTATTCGATGGATTCGCGGTGTCGTCGTACCTTAGGAGTCTGAGACTTGACCTTGCCTGCGAGAAAGTTAGCGATCGTCAAATAGAGAGAATATCGTAGATAATAACGTACCGGCACGGGCAAGAGATCCGTGAACTTTACCCATGGTGAATGATTTGCTTGGTGGTGATGTGGATGGTGAGTCGACGGCTGCGCGGTAGGATATTTTGGGGAATTTGGCAAATGTGGGCGAAATCAAAGCGAAACGCTTCTCACGTGAGCGGGGATAAGATGCCCTCTCGGAAAAACTGCGGGTCCGAGTGGCGGATAAGGGTGATTATGTAAGGTTGGTGGAGCTAATTCTCCGTTGAGCAGTCATGACATTCAAGAGTCGAGGACTATTGCGACAATGAGGAAAAGGAAGACTGGATATTCTAGATTGGTCTGTATTTTCCTCATGATTGATATATTTAGTTACTCTTGCCAGATTCACGGTTTTGTTGGGTTTAAGAGAAATGATGTGACGTCACCCGCGAATTGCCCATCTCGAGTTGTGATGATGGATACCAAATACCATCAGCGTATTCAGTCCTTGGTGATGTGAAAGCTGAACACTAACATTCTGTTGTAACTCTGAATACTGCCTTGTGAATACTCTCGCCTCTGTACTCTCGTAGCCATCCTGTTGGAATTTCTTAGAGCCGTTACATCGTTGTTCGGCCATGCAGGTACACGATATTCCCGTGGCTGGGCGTCTTACAAGCAGCTGCATCCTCAATTCACGACAACATTGGCTTAAAGCTTGGTGTTAGAAACTGCACTTCAACATTGTAGTCACTTGTTTCTGTAGAAAGGCGCATGCAGAGCGTCGGGTCGCTTGAATCCTCTAGTCGGAGGTTCCCAGTTCAATTTGACTTGGTGACTCATGGGAGGTTAAAATTGCAGTGAAAGAAAAATGTATTGGTTATCAGCATATGCGACAGGCTCTGTGGTCTTATGGAATGTCAGCCAATTGTAGCTACAAGGGTAGCGTTGCTGTAACCCAAGCACGTCTAGAAAGCTTCATTAAAATCTTCTGACTTGGCATCTACTAATGTGCGAGAACGTGCTGCAAGAGACCTCCTAGGAGTAAGCCGGTAACTCAACAAGAACAAGTAGTTATATTGAAAACTCCGAACCATACCAAGTTTCCAGCGAAGTCTGGTAACAATAGAAAAAGCAAGATAATCGTTCTTCGCGTCTACGATGTAGGGTAAGCGCCTCGAAAGTGACTCCGTCGCAAACAGTCCAAGTCAATTAATACCCCACTTGTCTCAAGGTGATTAATTCCGCCAGTACACACAGATAACCCAATTCATCATATAAATTTACAGGGTCAACTCGAGTGCTATTTTCATTATGCCCAGAATTGTCTAGATTTCTTGCATCGTGTCGAGTGGATGCTTGTACTATATTTACACAGAGCCCCAGGGACTTGCAGGGTCCAGCCGCCATAGACCTTTCACTGATGCGAAAATACGAGACCAAGATGAGGCCATGGCAGCTGAGACTGAACTTCACGGCGGACTTTACAAGAGGGGTTCAATGAACCCCACCATGTCTTGAATTGACGATATTTATATCGTAGGGCTCAATTGCAGAGCGGATGGTCCTCGTTCTGTTGACTTGCGATTCGGGTGTTTCTGCACAAGATACAGAGATAATCAAGTCCATCAATTGCGAAAAAGATATAAATTGATTGGAATGTCAAATACGAACCACAAACTCAACATCTGTAAGGCTGGTCAATATTGGCCTCAATCACATCAGAATGATATCCAGTACGGCGTCTAAATCAAGCCCCAAGATGCACAGACCCATGAAGAGCTGGAGCACAGAATCTTGCTTGCAGGAAACAGCTCAGCACATACCATACCCCTCACAGATAAATCACATCACTGCGCATCCAACTAAAAGAAACTACTGTATGTACAAAGTCAGTCTAGACGATACTTTCTCGGCGGGGAGGTTGGATCATGTCATGAGATTTCTTACTGATCGACAAGAGGGCTGGGACACCATCAGAAAGAGAGATCAGGGGAATAAGTGCATTTTAAATGCTGTACTACAATTGAGGCTTTCATGCTAAACTTTGCCATCTCTTCTCTCCCGCCCAGCCTTCTTTCATGGCGTATCGGCCAGCCATTACTTTAAACTCACGTCCGACTAAAAAGCCAAAATAAAGAAAAGAGGGAAAAAATCCTAAACGAGTTTCGGTGCAGACCGCTAAAACCCCAGAATATCGTATAGACAAGATCTTTTTGGGCAAGTAGCCGTGTTACTATTCGCGTATCATTCGCTTCTACGGGTAACTTGACAGGGGAGGATTAAAAATAGCATTGACCAACTGAAGAAGCAGAAGCAGAAGCAGAGGGAAAAGAGCAGCTGTAAGGCCACTGCAGTGTGGATCGTCTTCCCGCATGTGCCGAGCCAATGGATCTTTACGGTTGACGGATGACACTTCAAGCCACGCACGTCTTTTTGGGTGGTGCCCACCTCAACAGTTCGTATTCCTGAATCCACTGATCGATTATCTTTACGAGTTGACAGGCCGAAGAGGGTGTAGAGTTTGGTGGTTCATGACTGAGAAGGGTTGATACAACGGTGATATTCATGTGAACCGCCTGTCTTAGCTATTTTATCATCAACCTTAAGAAGAAAGATCCAACCAGGGAACAACTGTCTTGCAGTGGCTTTCACCCTAGTCATCATCCCGCATAACGGGCATGATCCATTCTATCATGACCCATGGTCCGGCTATCCTGGTTACAGTAGAGTCTCTTAGCAATTGACTAGCCAGCCATGATCATGGATGTGATATCCGTCCCGCAACTCAGCTAGTTTTGGGTTGGTCTACTGCAGGCTAGTCAAGCCCAGAAAAAGAAACCCAATTGCTATTGCTAGCTATATCGGCCGGCATCTTGCTTGCTTGATTGCCTGACACTGCTTGGCAATCCCCAATCCAAATCTCAGACAAAGAGAAACTAAAAACTTCAGTAAATGGGAATTCTCTGGAATTTTCTATTTCCACTGATTCTTCCTCTTACTCATTAGATCCTCTCCTCCCGCCCTTTCTCATTTCCTCTCTCTCCCTCCATCACTTACATATGGATGCATCCATGCTACGTTGAGTCAGGATACTACCTTCTTCTACACTCTCCGTTCCTCTGACCTTTCGTGTCACCATAATACTTCTCTCTCGGCCATCCTCTTATTTTTCCCTACCTGTGCAACATTGGGAAGTGGTTTCTGGTCCGCTCGTCTGGTCTCGTCCCAACTCTTCAGACCTATCACGAGATACCTGCATCATCACCTTGCCCACCGCCTTTGCAACAGCTCATTGACATCACAACCCGCAACCGTCTTCTCTCACCCAAAATTCCACCGCTTTCGTTATTCTTCAATTTTCGACAGAAGGAAAAGAAGGGTTGAAAAGTAATTGGAATGAACAATTTCCAATTTCGCAAGCAATAAAACATCTCACCCGAGACATCTCATCACAGCCCGCTTTTTTCGGTATAGCTTCTTTGCTGAACGCAGCAATATAACAAGCTTCCATTTTCTGGGCGCTTTCGGACACTGCAGAGACGAAAACACAAACGCCCGCGAAAGACAAGGAAGCAGCAGAAGCTGTTCTCAGATTTATTATTATTTGCGCTTACCTGCAGCGAACCCCATCACCCCACCGCCTGCGTTCTTGTCCGACACAACTCTCATCTCAGATTCGCTTCTTCTCCCGAACATTTTTTTTTTTGTCTCACAATCTCGCATGTGCACAGAATTCGTGCAGTCGCCAGACGACTAGTCTAGTTCAACCATGATGCAGGCTCAGACCCAGCCTCAAGGGCGCGCTCGCTCAAATAGCTTGCAGCAAATGCTCGACTTGGAAAAGAAGCTCAATGTAAGCTTACAAGCGATCACTCACCAAAAGGATTTACCTGACTTGTTTGAACAGTTTCAACGAACTCATCAAGGCTCTGTGCCTCCTTCTCCGCCATGCACTGATAGCGGTAGTTCTGTTCCTCCTAGTCCTGGCCCTACTCCTCGTCGATTCGAGTTGGTGCCAAAGGACAAAAAACCACCTGTTCGAAATTACTCTGCTGTTCCTCCGCCGCTCTTTTCGTCTCATTCAGATCCTGTGCGATCAGCTTCGCCGAACATGATTCCCAGGAAACCTGTCGGTCAAGGCATGTCCCGACCGTCTTCAAACGAACAGCTCTCCAAGGAAAAAGACGACAAACCTGCTCAAAAGACAGTAGCCTTTTGTTTCCCCCCAGACGTGGAAGAGAAGCGCTCGATGTGCCAATCACCCACCTGGGAGGCTTACAATCGTCAAAAGAGAGAAAAGAAGGAGGAAAAACGCAAAGAGCTTGAAAAGAAAGAAGAAGAGAGACGAAAAGAAAAAGAGAAAGAACGAGAACAAACCATGAACGCAGCTCTCGAAGAAGCTTGGAAGAACGCCCCCAAGCCCCGCGGCAGAAAGCTAAGCAAGCCCATGCCACCCTCTCCAGGCCGCAGCAATACCGAACCAATCCCAGTCCCAGTTCCAGTCCCAGTCCAACAAAAGCGAAGATCGCGCTCGTCCAGTTTATTAGGCTTCTCCATTGGTAGAAACAATGACGATCCTGAAGAACCGAGACGTAGCCGCTCCAGCTCCCTCACTTCCATCTTCCGCAAATCCTTTGAGATCAAGAGGGCTTCATTTGACGAGACGAGCTCTACTGGGTTCTTGGGGGGTGTCAAGCTTGAGAAGAAGAAGGAGGATTTTCACTTGAAGGTCAAGGAGGACCAGGCTAAGGGCGATAGCAAGGTTCATCCTGCTATGCGAAAGACGTTTTTGGGTCATGGCTCGTTTACGCCTCTCAAGGTGAATCCTCAGACCAAAGAGGCAGATGCGCAGAAACGAGCGTATCCTCCTATCTCGATTAACACGTCTGGCGCGAGAGGCCAATCGGCCAAATCGCCAAAGTCATCGAGTAGGAGGGGCTCCGTCAATATCTACCTCTGGAGCGCTCGTGCGAGACGAGGTTCTGTCAGTGATGACTGCGCGGTTGACGATACGGAAGATGAGGGTGATCAGAACAAGCCGCAGACTCCTGACAGCGAGATTCTATACCACAAGGCTCAAGGTCTGATTCGAAGAGGTGGTGTTTACGTCAAGAAGGATCAGAATGGAGAGGAGTCGTCAGAGGACAAGCCGGCAGTGCCTACACCACGCACTTCAAACCAAAGCTTGAAGCAAACCCCCACGGTCAATGTCCCCAAAGACTCTGACAACCCTCCTAAGCAAGATACCATCACCGTATCAAGACCACCAATAGCATCCGCCCAATACCCACCCCGAAAATCATCAATCGCGTCAAATCTATCCATCCCTCCCACACCTCCGAGACGAAGCTCAAAGAGACGCGGTTCACTCACCTTGTTAACCCGTCTCAACCACCAGCCTTCTCCCGACGAACCATCAACCGCTCCCGCAGGATTGTCCAAAACATCGCGCAAGAATAACCCACCGAGCATCCGTTATGAACAGACTCAAGCCGGTGCGCGACCTAAACCCATCACTACAGAAGCTGAACCCGCGCCCACGAAATGGAACCTTAAGGAGGCTGCCAGGAGTGCGTTCTGTAGAGGACATTCTGCTCAGGGATCAGTGTCTTCGACGACGAGTTCGGCGTCAAAGTACAGTCAGCCATCACCTCCTGTTACTTCTGGACCATTCCCACCAAGGACAGATTCGAGGGGTCTGGGAACGGCGAACAGTGCACCTATTCGTACTCAGCATGTTCACGTTCCGGTCAAACATCTAACTCCACCAGCGTCCTGTTCACCAACAGGTCGCAGACCCATGACCAGCTCATCCGAATCATCCTACTCGGACGCGATTCAATCTATTTCACCGTTGAGCACACCACACTCCACTCCTCCTCAATCGGAGATGGGTCACTCTCCCCATATCGCATCTGCAAAGCCCATGAACTGGTCTTACACAAACTCACCACGAATGACACCCAGCGAAGATCCAGAAATCGATCCTATCCAAGAAGCTGCCAACAGAGTAATGGAAGCCTTCTCAAACGCCAATACGCGCAGCGCAACACCGCGCAGCCCCAAACAAACCCCCTCGCCCTCCCCATCCCATCCCCTCAAACACAAAGACCGCAGCCTCCGATCTCCCATCCAGGGCCATAGATCGACCCTCTCAGATCCGGAAGCTGGTATAAAAACGCTCCGTCGCCAATCCAACCTAGAACACCTCAACCACGGCGAACCCTCGGCCAAGATGTTCGTCGAATGCTGCGCGTGCATGCGCTACCACGACATGCCTAGCAAGTTATATGAGGCCATGTCCAACCCTGATGAGGTGCTCAGCGCTGGGTACGCGGGCAGTGTGAGCATGACTGTCAAGTGTCCTTGGTGCAAGCACGAGATGAGCACCAAGTGCTGTGCGGGATTCGCAGCGATGGTGTACATCAAGGAGCGCTTCCACTGATGACCAACATTCTTTTTTGCAACATGTTTTTCCTTTCGTACTGGCGCTGGAAAAAAAGACAGGATACCGGGTAATATGTTAGTGTGCAGGGTCTGGTCCCCATGTGACCTAAAGACCCTTCTATACCAGAGGAATTTGTGTATTTAGTTTTTATGAAAGAATATAATGAGTCCACGATGATGAATACAAACTAAAGTACCGTATCTTTACAATGCCATACCTATTCCTCAACATTTTGGTTCTTGGACCCTGATTTGACGTCACATCCACCATGGCCAAACCTCACTCTCCACCTCGGAGGCTGCTCTTGGCATTCAACTATCGCGAGACTAAACAAAATTAAGTTGACCTAAACACCTTCCGGTCCGAGAATAGCACCATAGACGATAGCGAATTAAGAGGAAACGTGGTGGTGTGCGTCGGTGCGATATACTGTACCATGCATTCTACCATTGGATTCTACCGAAGCTACCGTCATCACGGACCATGTCTTGGCGTTGGTACGATTGAGATAATGCAGCAAAAACAAGTCTTGCATTATCACGAGAATGAATAGACACAGTAATAGAACAACAGTGATAAATAATAACCTGTTGTTTCGAAAGATAGTATTTCCTGCAATTGGTAGATTGATATCCTGCTTTTGAAAAGGTTGCGCAGCGCTGACGTCAGGATGGGCAGGGATTCTAAACGTGATGGATGCCAGGTTTTGAGAGATGGAAATGCAAGAAATGAAGCAGAAATTCCCAGTGTCTACGTCAGGTTGTGAATGAGAACGAGTTATCTCTTGCTGTTTCTCTCTTTCATCCGTTATCTTCATCAACAACACCAACCAATACTATCTACACTACTACAACCACTCACAATGGGCGAAATCAAGAAGGGAACTATCAAGCACCGCAACAAGGAGGGCACCCTCGACGCATCAGCCCTCCTCTGGCGCGCCCTCACCTCCGAAAAGCCAGAGGTTATGTGGAAATACATCACCAAAGACGCCGTCCTCTGCGAACCCGACCAAAACGTCTACTCCCCACGCACCGAGCCCGCCCTCGAAGAGTATCTCGAGGAGCAGTACGAGCCCTGGACCGCATACAAGATCCACGACGAGCCTGAGTTCGTCGAGATTGATCTCATGGCTTCCGCCCTCAACTACCGCGTCACCTGCTGGAAGCTGGTCAACGGAGAGATGATGGCGACTGATGCCTGGTGCCACAGTGTCTTTCGACAGGGTCCTGGAGGAGATTGGAAGTGCTGTCTTCACCACATGGCAAAGATATAAGAGATGATGATGGATAACGAAGGTGCTTTGGGTGTTTGGGGATATCGGCGAATATTGGACTTTTTGCTCTGCTGGATGATGTTTCATCTAGCCTGTCATGTTAATTAAACGACGTTAACGTATTACAACATATTCTTACTCGACCCTCAACTCTCCTTCCATGTTTGTCAATCCGCGTACTATACTCAGGTCAGCATTCAACCGGAGCGAACCCGGTCTAGCAAAGTCGCCAAGAAGCTTAACTTCAGCCTCTGGCTCCACGATAAAGTAATAGTCCGAGTTTCTAATTGTCAGTATTTGCTTCTCTTACTTTCCTTCTCGTAAACCCCTACCCATTGATAGATAATGCAACGATAGTTACCCGCGGGAACGCCTCTCAAATGCATACGGTACGGTTGGAGACAGAGTTTCCCGCCAAGCTTTACAATGAGGAGTTCCCACAGGCGGGGGAGGGGCCCTTTATTTCGTGCAGAACAGAGTTGGATATCTGTTTTCTGAATGTGGTCGCGTGCGTTGTCTATTGTGTTTCCCCCCACGCATGTCTGTGGTCTGGTGGTTGACGATCAAAGAAACGGCTGTTGAATTGAACCATTCAGCGCCAGACAAATTTCTGCACGTTGGGCAAGGATTGAGTGTCTGTTCGGTCTCTTATTTGGGACGTTTAGTTTAGGTCGTCTTATTTCCTCTTGGCAAGCCTGGGCGTTTTCGCCTCCCCATGTGCACCTCATCGAGCAACAAAGCAAGCATCGAACCTGGGTGTGTCTCGAATGAAAAAAATCTTCTTTTTCTTGGCCCTTTTTATCTCTTGTCATAATGAGCGTTTGTTGTTGCTGCCGGCCCCCCCTCCAAAACTCCCTTCTATCCGGCGGATGAATCTGAGTCCCGAGGTCATCATGGATCGCTTAGCCATGTAGGACTTTGGAGTATGTGAAGCGTCAACTGTGTTCTTTTCGGACATATTCTTACGGGCGGTCTGAGAGGTGACGTCGTTTGTCAATTGATCTTGATTTCCACTCATAGTTATGCTGAGGATTCACCTCATGACCAGCAACTCCAGAAATAATCTCGCCTCCTGATAATGCATGCGTGTCAATTATTGCGATATTCCTCAAGAATCATGTCTGGCGAGGTGCACCGGATACCCGGCTTCACAACCGATCGCTTGGTCTGTCGATGGCTGTCATGTTAATGTCTCAAGCCAAGGGCTTGTCAAATGCTTCTTCAACTTGGCGAGAAGAGAATATGTGCGCAGTGACATGTCTGTGCTGGGCCATTGATACCTGGTCGCCTGGTCAATTGTAAACCAACCTCTTCCATCCAACCTATCCTCAGGCAACACCTCACCTCCGCTCCATATCAATGCTCGGGGTCGGGGTCGTCAGCGGAGGGCACGTGTCCTCCTCTTCTCTCTTTCTGCTGTAAGTGGCTCCGCCGCGCCCACTCCGCTGTTGGGTCTGGTGTTATCCCTGCAACATCCTCGTAAACCTAAGACACCCGCTGCACTTGGCAAATGGGACGCTTGTGGGGCCGCCCACCGTTCCGCTCAAGCTCCAAGATTGGGCGTTTCCGCTGCCGTTTTGTTCTTTCTGCAGGTCGGCTGAAAAGCAACAAGGTGCAGACGCCTCGTCGTTTTCTTGCAGCAGTATTGTCACAGATAGAATATGGATGGCTGTAATAACGGGCTCTGTATTACTGCAAGATTGCTAAGAACCGTTGTTATGTAATCGATTGACTTCCAAAGTCTTGGCGTATAGCCAAGACCATGGCAAACAGAATCTTGGATGGACCCTTCGTCGGATCAATTGTCCACCCTGTACTGTACGCTCTCCAGAACTGGAATCGCGCAAAGATAAAGCCAACGTCTATAGAGATACGCGCACGGAATATAGATCTGCCTGCCGTGAATAGATAGTCCCATATAGATCTAAGGATCTTGACCTGCAGCTCTTGTTAGATAACAACCGAAAAGGCCCGAACTATACCAACTAGTATCCGCCTAGTTTTCGTGATACATATTCAACACAACTAACAACATCTGGAACCCCACAGGGATCGTCCTTGGAAAAAGGCTTGACAGTGTTGCACAGCTTCAGATTATCGAGGCCCAGACCGTACTGCAATAACCAGGAGGCTTGGCTGCGTCAAAATGGCTGAAGTTGTGATGGTTCACCCCAGAGTTTTGTTGAATGCAGCCGGCGTCGAAGCCTGGGGAAATCTGACGCTTATGCCAGGGCTCTGAAAGCCAAGACATATCCTCGAAATTATGGTACGATAAGTAATAAGTTCAACCTCGCATTTGCGAGCTTTTCGGCCAAGTTCCATATCGCCAAGTTCTTGGTCAAGACAGACATCCGGCAGATACAGATTTCGTGCTTCGAGACCCCCTGCGGCTGATAGTAGTGAAACCATGATCCGGTCACCATGATCCGGTCGCTTTGGAGTTTGTAGAACAGGCAGCTGTGGATCGCATTTGGGAGGCTCGGCTTACTGCTTCTGAATATCGATATCCGGAGTCTGAAGTGTTGAGTAGCAAACATGATCGCCGAAGCCCGAGCGTACCACATGCCGTGTGTCATTGATACTCCCCGTTGGTGTTCAAACTCCCCGGCCGACAATCCGTCCGTGCCTGAGTCGTTGGACCCTGGTGACTTGTCAAAAGACTCCGGTCCCGGGCCTCAATTTTGCTGTCTTTGACCGCCGTTCCCGCTACAGGGTGACCGAGCATCGTAATCTTGGTACCGAGAATCTTCATAAGGTAGCCTCAGAGATTTCATCAAGGATCCAGCAATATCACAACGCAATCGGCTTTATTGCACGGCAATAACGGCACCATAGTTGGTATCACTTAATACCATTGGGTCAGGATCGTGAACGTTGGAACACGGCACAGTTTTGGAACATGCAGGTAGAAATTTCTTTTTCTCTTCCCCGTACGGAGATAGGCAGATACGGGACGGCCTTCTCCATAATGGTACTCCTCGATGCTGCGCTTTTCTTGCCAAAGCAAAGCCCCCACGCGTTGTCTCACGTCCGTAGCGAAAGTGCTGCGATTGCGGTCGCGACGCCGACGGTTCCGGGTTTATCCCCATAAGGAGAGATGATATCTCCGCCGCTGAGAGGCTCGCATTGGAGCCTCCTTCTGGAGACCGGGGCACCTCCGTGGGGAGACTGTCCCCGCTGTGTCCGCCCCGAGACAGCATCCGGAGGACGGATCCAATCAGGAGTTGAGTGCCCCGTTATTTCCCCCGTGAAAGCCTTACATGTGCCAGCAAGAGCCCAGCCAGTGGCCTGTGAGAGATGGCCATCCTGGTGCCAGCCGTAAGCGCCCCGTTTCTGTGAGGACAAAGTGCCGTTTAGAGTGGGTCGAGCGAATCCTCTTGCTGCGTTTTGCTGCGGCATACGGCGCTTCTCTTGCTCTTCGCCTTGGTAGTTCACACACAGTAGTTTGGCGTCTCCGCGTCCGGCGTCTGTTGTGATCTGCGGTTCTGGACGAGGAAAAGATCAGCACCTCGTCTCCAGTTGCAACTTCTTACCGTCCATTGAACGGCATTCTCAATATGTATGGGTCGTATTAATAACCGAACGGAGACATTCCAAGGCTAGCGCATGTATACTGAGTCGTAGAGGATTGCATTTGGTCGAGAAGTTGGACGCAATGGTAATGCAACGCGATGGTTACGTGTTGCCTGATTCGTGGGTTCACGAAAAGCTGATGCGGCTAAAGGGGGTAGTGCAGAGAATTCGAAGAGAATTATCAATAATGTGGGCCATTATGAGAGAAAAAAAGCCGACGATTTAAGCTTATTGTCACCTTCAAGGAGATCCTGGATGATCTGGTGGAGGACAGATTACGTACCATGTACCTCGCATGCTTGGATGCCTTCTAGAAGCAGTGGACTCTTATCACGTGACTGATATGACACTGACACCTGACGGGCAGGTGCGGTGGTTCTTGCCACCCAGATTCGATAGCTGCCGTTAGTGCATTATCAACTCACATTCTCGGGCGCTCTGTGGACCCCTGGGAAGCGCAAGGCGCTAACGTCGAGGTACTTGCTCTAGCTAAGGCATCCTCCAAAATCTGGGCAGAGATAAGACTCTGTGACTAACAGCTTCAAGTCTTGCCAAGGGTGGCAGTGCCTGCACCTCATGCTTGGCATTATTCGCAAGAACATTCGACAAGGACGTTGCGTAACGCGCCAAATGGTTGACCAAACATATCTCGAGATCTGATCGCAACCCCAAGATCTCCCCGGTCCACGGAAGAAGAGAGAGGCCAGTAACAATTGAGAAGGTCAAACTGTGGATAATCTCGTCCGTGCCGTTCTTCTCGATATCACTGTCGGTGTCGGCGTCGGCGACGCATCTCCGTGGTCCGATTCTTGATAATCACTGTTCGGCAATGCAGCTGAAGAATGGCAAGCGGCTCTTCTACGGCCCTGTTCCCTTGGTGCGATTGGTGTTGGACAAAGTTTGCCTCAGAAATCGTTTCATTATTGCTTGCGTTAGATTACCACTACGACATTATTTTCAACGTGCAGAAAACAAGCCTCATGCCATGGCATGGCAAGCATGGCCATGGTCTACAAGAACAAAGGCAGTAAACCAAACAAAAACCAGACTAGCGACACAGACGATACAGACCCAATGACGTGACGACCTGGTCAACAGAAATTATGTATGCCCAGACATGCCAATCTTGCTAAACCTTCCCTCGTCGACAAGAAATTACCGAAAAGGTAGAGCGAGCGACAAATGGTGTGTGTCATGGACAGAAGGGGGAGGGGTGGCTTTCTCTGTCTGCCTCTCTCTCTCTCATATCAGCAGCCATCATCCATACCAACAGCGCCTCGTCTAACATCGGTTCATTTTATGGGGGCCAGTGCGCCGTGCTGCACTTGACTGAGCTCGGTTGCAGAATACAGAAAAATGCTCCACCATGGACAGCCTTGAGCCTCACGAGAGCCTCACCAGGTGATGCTGAACAAGGCTTCAAGCAAGGCTTTGAGTTTGGTCACCCCAAATCTAACCCCAAACCCCAGACAGCACTGACGATATCCTCTCATGACCGCTGTTTTGATCCATGGTCCCCTCTTCCAAGGCTCGAGTTCGGATTCAGTGGTTCCTAGCAGCAAGCAATGACTCTGGTGAGGCCTTCATCCTGGTCTCCCAAGAATACCAAGCCTCTGCCAAGCCCTCCGCCGTCCACTAAGAGAGGCCAATTGAGACCGAACCCGCCACGCCGCGTCACACTTGCTGCCCAGTCCCCAAATGACGTGCGAAGTCTTCCCCCGACTCTACAGCGCCGTCCAGCAGTAAAACACCGTTCTGTACGGTTCTGTCATGACCAATCAACTTTTATCAGATTTATGGGCCCCGGCCGCCATCCACCGGGGTCGCTCGGCCAAGCCCGGTGGTTGTTAGTGTCTTGCGGGAACTCTGGGGGCTTTCTCAACAATAACAACAACCAAGATTTCGTCTTACAGCCAAGACCCTCGCTCCCAATTCAGACCCCCGCCTTTGGAACAGAAAGCAGCAGAGAAGGAAAAATTGGGAACCTGCTTGGCATTGTGGGGTTTACTCCAGTATGGGTGATGGAACTTACACTCCCTGACCCCGATGGTGACTTGAGCCAAGACTTTGAGAACACGAGATAAGCATTGAACCGGTCTCCTCGAGATTGAGATGGACGTCTATAAGACTTCCCCATTCCCCGCATCATGTCCAGAATCTTTGGAAACCTTTCTCCTCAAAGATCTCTCTCCTGATCTTCAAACCCTACGCCAAACGAAAGGCCTTCCTGCAATACATCCTTACAGGAATCCCCCAGACACAGGCGTATGGATTCAACAATCTAATTCAACTCCGAGTCGATCCCCCCAATCACTACCGAAACAAAACATCTAAAGCTGGCGCCCGCTGGCTTCGACTCTCAACCATGGGTAACAGCAAAGCGCAGGATGCCGCCGTTGACAACCATGTCTCGGGTCAGAGCAACGAGCCCATGAGCCGCCCAGCTCACGCCTTGACTTTTGATCAGGTTGTCCAGGAGCTTCAGACTGATACCATGCACGGTCTCACATCTGCCGAAGCCAAAGCTCGACACGAAAAGTTTGGCAACAACGATCTTGGTGACGCCGATGGTGTTCAGCCCCTCAAGATCATCATTGCCCAGGTCGCCAACGCCATGACATTGGTAAGTTTTTAACGAACATCTTTCCCCCCCTAAGCCATTGGGCGCCCCCACACACACTTTCATCGTCATGATTAAGCATATTTTCAATGGCTGGACTATTTACCTCTCCCGTCTTCACCATCCCACATATGCATATCACCCGATTGGGCATCCCGTCGTTCCCATGATTACTCTAATCATCACCCTTGCACTATCTCAATATGTGGTCACGTACTGACGTCTGCCAAGGTGCTTATTCTTGCCATGGCCGTTTCTTTCGGTATCAAGTCATGGATTGAAGGTGGTGTCGTCGCCTTCATCATTGGTCTCAACGTCACCGTCGGTTTCTTCCAGGAATACTCTGCCGAGAAGACTATGGATTCGCTCCGAAACATGTCTTCTCCTACCGCTAGTGTTGTCCGTGATGGAGACGCCAAGGTTATTCCTTCCGTCGAGGTCGTCCCCGGTGATCTTGTGGAAATCAAGACCGGAGACACTATCCCTGCTGATGTCCGGTGAGTTTAAACTTATGCTTGTTTATTACTGGGGTCGTTTTTACTAACTCGCGCTAGACTGATTGAGGCTGTTAACTTCGAGACTGATGAGGCTATGTTGACTGGTGAGTCTCTTCCCGTTCGAAAGAACGAGGATGAGGTTTTCGAGGACAACTGCGGACCTGGTGACCGTATCAACGTTGCCTACAGCTCCTCCACTGTTACCAAGGGTCGCGCCAAGGGTATTGTCTTCGCTACTGCTACTTCCACTGAGATTGGTGCTATCGCTGCCGCCCTCCGAAAGAAGGACAGCAAGGTCCGCCCTGTGAAGCGTAAGCCTGATGGTTCTGCTAAGCCTCACCGATACCTCGAAGCCTATACTCTCACCACTACCGACGCTATTGGCCGTTTCCTCGGTGTCAACGTCGGCACTCCTCTCCAGAAGAAGCTGTCCCGACTGGCAATCTACCTCTTTGGTACCGCTGTTATCTGTGCTATCATCGTCCTTGCTGCCAACAACTTCAATGCCTCCCAACAGGTTATCATCTATGCCGTCGCTACTGGTCTATCTATGATTCCTGCCAGTTTGGTCGTCGTCTTGACCATTACTATGGCTGCCGGTACTAAGCGTATGGTTGAGCGTAATGTCATTGTTCGAAACCTCAAGGCTCTTGAGGCCCTTGGTGCTGTTACCGATATTTGCTCCGACAAGACTGGTACTCTTACCCAAGGTAAGATGGTTGCTCGTGGTGCCTGGACTCCTGGAATGGGAACCTACCTGATCGAGAACGCTACCGAGGCCAACAACCCCACCATTGGTGAACTTCGCTGGTCCCGCAAGCAGCCTCATGAGCTTCCCCTCAAGACCGGCGGCGAGGAGTGTGGTGTCGTCTCTCCCATCAACGACCTCCTCTCCCAGAGCAAGTCTGGCCTTACCAAGTTCCTCCAAGTTGCTTCTCTTGCCAACCTTGCTACCGTCAACGAGAAGAATGGCGAGTGGCACGCCCGTGGTGACCCTACCGAAATTGCTATCCAGGTCCTTGCCTCTCGCTTCGACTGGAACCGTCTCAAGCTCACCAGCCACGATGGCGCCAACCAGTACAGTGAGATCGCCGAGCTTCCTTTCGACTCTGATGTCAAGCGCATGTCTGTCATTATGAAGGATAACCGATCCAACGAACTCTTTGCCTTTACCAAGGGTGCCGTCGAGCGTGTCATTGGTGCTTGTACTACTTACTGCCCTGAGGACAACGAGGAGCAGGTCCCCATCACTGAGGAGTTCAAGGAGGAGATCCTCCGCAACATGGAGTCTTTCGCTGGTATGGGTCTTCGTGTCCTTGCTCTTGCTTCCAAGCCCTACACTGTCGACATGAAGAAGGGTGACGAGGTTGACCGTACTACTGTTGAGTGTGATCTCGTCTTCCGTGGTCTTGTTGGTCTTTACGATCCTCCTCGTCTTGAGTCTGCTCCTGCCGTCCGTGCTTGCCACCAGGCTGGTATCTCCGTCCACATGCTTACTGGTGACCACCCCGAGACTGCCAAGGCTATTGCCATTGAGGTCGGTATCCTTCCCAGCCGCATGGATATGGTTGCCGAGGACACTGTCCAGACTATGGTTATGACTGCTACCACCTTCGATGGTCTTACCGACGACGAAGTCGACCAGCTTCCTTTCCTTCCTCTTGTCATCGCCCGATGTGCTCCTCAGACCAAGGTCCGCATGATTGAAGCTCTTCACCGCCGCAAGAAGTTCGCTGCTATGGTATGTTCCCACTCACTTATTCCTTTGATGCATTCAACTAACTCGTGACAGACTGGTGATGGTGTTAACGACTCTCCCTCTCTCCGCCGTGCTGATGTTGGTATTGCCATGGGTCAAGCCGGTTCTGATGTCGCCAAGGATGCTTCCGATATTGTTCTCAGTGACGACAACTTCGCCTCTATCGTCGCCGCCATCGAGGAAGGTCGCCGTATCTTCGACAACATCCAGAAGTTCATTCTCCACGTGCTCGCCACCAACGTCGCCCAGGCTATCGTTTTACTCGTTGGTCTTGTCTTCAAGGACGACTCTGGTCTCTCCGTCTTCCCTATCGCCCCCGTCCAGATCATGTGGATCATCATGGCTACCTCTGGTCTTCCCGACATGGGTCTCGGTTTCGAGCGTGCCGTTGCTGGTATTATGGAACGACCCCCCGTCTCTCTCAAGACTGGTGTGTTCTCCGCGGAGTTTCTCATCGATACGACCGTCTATGGTATCTGGATCGCTGCGCTTTGCCTCAGCTCTTTCGTCCTCCGCATGTACGCTTTTGGCGATGGTAACCTCGGTACCGACTGCAACGACACATACAGTGACAGCTGTGAGACCGTTTTCAAGGCTCGTGCCACCACCTTTGCTTGTCTTACCTGGTTCTCCCTCTTCCTTGCCTGGGAGATGATTGACAAGCGACGATCTTTCTTCCGCATGCAGCCTGGCTCCAAGCTCTACCTCACTCAGTGGATGCACGACATCTGGCGCAACCAGTTCCTTTTCTGGGCCATTATCCTCGGTGTCGTTACTCTCTTCCCTATCCAGTACATCCCCGTCATCAGCGACACCGTCTTCAAGCACAAGGGTATTACCTGGGAGTGGGCCATTGTCTTCATCGCCGCCGCCCTCTTCTTCAGTGGCATCGAGGCCTGGAAGTTCGCTAAGCGTGTTTACTTCCGTCGCCAGGCTGCCAAGTCCCAGGGCACTGACTGGAAGGATATGGATCTTGAGCAGCGCACCTTCGGCGAGTACATGACTCCTGATTCGAGCGAGGCCAGTGTCCGCCACGATGCTGAGAAGGTTGGCACCGCTGCCCAGCGCACCAACACTGATGCCAACAACGAGAAGAAGGCGTAAATGATTTCAATGAAAAGAAGTTTATATACTACGATGCTATACAGTAGATGAAAGGGGGAACGAAAAGAAACTCAACGGCCACGCGAAAGATGCACCTCGCTGAAACGCGATGTGCCAACGAAAAGTGGAAGGGCCACAAGGTGGAAGAGAAGGAGAAATGAACTTGAGTTCACTGGAACGTGAACTCTCTACCGATGGAGGACCCCACAAAGATACCGTTGGCCGAGGAGGATGAAGGGTTTATGAACGAATGGATGGATATACCAGTTCCCTTGGGATTTTATCTACTAGCATAAGAGGAGTAGTTCCTTAATAATGAAGTTAAATGTTATAAACATGAACAATCTTGAGTCTTGCTTTGTGACGTTATATGGGTGGCTGTGTTGAGTGTTCCGAGGAGGTTTGGCGAGGGTGCCAATCGGATGTGTATGCAACATATGGGATGCTGTACCGATACATCCGATCGATTAAGTGACGTCTTCGTTCAAAGTATATCAAGATATCGGGAGAGCCGGATGTCTGGTATTGTCGTATACAGTTAAAGTTGTCGGTCTTGTCCTGACCTGTCCTAGCTATTCTGCAATATAATAACCGTTCTACCAGCCTAGTTTGCAGCTCCGACGAGCCGAGATGGCCTAGTAAATCCGTAGAATTGTACGAACGCCAAGGGTATCTCTAAACAGCAAGCCCAAGATAATTCTTCTCTTTGAAGTATCATCAATTGCGACCTCCAGTAGGTCAAAAATCTCAGTAGATCAGGTGTATAGAATTGTACGTTGTAGTCTAGTAATGTCGTACTGCCACGCCGGGCTAACCTCGCATTCAAATCACTCGATAATCGTTGCAATGTAGGAATGTTCCGAAACCGCTGTCCGAGTAGGTTTGTATAACCCCTGATGTGCTTACTGTGACATTAAAGTGAAATCTGACAGCCTCGCATTCGTGTCCCACAGTTGACGCAGGTGCGATCGACAGTCTGACCGTACCTTACCTAGGTAGCTAGGGCTTACGCTCAGCTGTATCTCTGCATCTCAACTGACAACACCATACCGTCTCTATCTACCTCTTTACACTCACTTCAATCACAATCAACAAAATGGCAGACTCAACATCTAGAGAAAAGAGAGACATGAAGGTCCTCTCACTAGGCCTCCCCCGCACAGGCTCTGCCTCAATGTGCGAAGCCCTCACAATCCTAGGCTACAAGAATGTCTACCACGCCACCCAAGCAATTGACAGACCACAAGACTGGGACATTCTCGAACGCGCATGCGATGCGTCCTTTCCCAATTTGCCTTCTTACACGGGCAAACCGTTTACGCGCGAGGAGTGGGATGAGCTTTGGGGGCACTGTGAAGGCACTACCGATGTAGCGTCCGTCTTTGCACCGCAACTTATCGAAGCGTATCCCGACGCAAAAGTCATCGTGGCAATTCGCGATTACGAACCCTGGTTCAAAAGCATCGACCAAGGCGTCCTGCTAATGCTCTGGAATGGCATGGCAAACTTCAGCATCAACTTCCTAGAACCAATTCTCGGCTCCTCTGCAGGTCGTTCAGCGCGTAAACAAATGCTCGGCCTCTTCCAAGCGAAGAATGTCGACGAAGCACGCGCAAACGGGCGCGATACATGGGAGCGACATCATCGTATGATTAGAGAGATGGTGCCCGAGGGCCAATTGTTGGAGTATCGCATGGGGCAGGGTTGGGGACCTATTTGTGAGTTTCTGGGGAAGGATGTGCCTGAGGTGGAATTTCCTTGGGTTAATGAGCAGGCGGAGTTGAAGAGGATGATTAAGGCAAAGATTCAGAGGAATGCGGTTGGGGCTGCCAAGGTTGTTTTGCCGTGGGTTGGGGCGGTCGGTGTTTTGGGAGTTGGGCTTTGGATGATGATGAAGTAAAGATACCTGCGTGATAGAGAAAATACCTAGATACCTTAGAAACTATGGTCTGTGTTAAAAATATGTTCCTCATTTTCTGATGGTTGCGAAGATTACACGTGAGTCGACAACCTTCAAGCACGCCGCAACCATCACAGTTGATCTCAATAACGCTTACGTGGTACCAGATCTAAGCTTATTATTCGCCGTACAAGATCTAACAACATCATCCAACCAAGACATTGACCGAAACATCCGCAATAATCTACGTAATCCTCACCTTCACCTGCACTAAAACGTTCCTCGGAGTCTTGATCTTGGCATTTCCTTCCTCGGATCCAATAAGTCTATGTGATGATGTCTTTGAAACAGGGTACCCTTAATCGCGCAATAACCACTCACCACCGAAAACAACTCATACCCCTAGACCCAGAGTAGACAGGGAAATCTTGGCCAGAAACGTTCGTCATTCCAGGAACATAAGAGACTAAATTTAGGTTTAAATTATGCTTATCGCAAGCTCTGCCGATCATTCGACGTCATGGCTCGTTTCTCATGACGCAGGGGGACGAGGGCATCGAATAGGATGGTTTCGTAGGGAATTTGATGGCGAGGGATTTGGTTCAGGATTAGGGAAGAATGATGAAAGTTGTTTTAGGGAGGCGGGTTGACGGGTTATAAAAGGGAGGGCATTGTATCCTTTGAATCCTTTCAGATCAGTACCACTATCATCAATACTACCACTTACACCAAGAAGACTACACTATTCGCATCAACTACACTCTATTTACATCAAATACCTCCAAAATGGCCTCTGATCTCTTGGGAAAGATTAAGGAGACTCTCGTCCCCTCCAGCACTGAGACCAACGACCAGTCTTACAACTCCAACACAAACACGAACAACTCCTTCGGCTCCAACACAACCTCCAATGCCTCCTTCAACCCTGGCTCTTCCCTCAACTCAAACTCTTACAATGATGTAACCGAGAACAGCTCCAACCAGCGTGAATTCGGTTCTACAAACCGTAACACTGGTCTCGAGTCTGAGTTCAACCGCAACGCTGGTCTGGAGTCGACAAACAACGAGTTCAGCTCTGCCAACCGCCAAGAGTCAAACAGCCACCAGACACAGCAAAATGAGGGTGTCCGAACTCAGCGGGTTAGGTCTTTGGTTGAGAACGTTCCTGGAGTCCCTGAGACTTCTACATCTACTTCCAACTCTGCTTCACAGCCGAAGCCTACCTTGTATAGTGACACACCTTCGTACCAAAGCGATATGCACAACACTCACCGTCACTTCGATGCTGCTCGTGCACCTCCATCAGCTTTGAGGGCGCACCTTGGTGAGCCTAGCATCGAGCACGACTATCCTCACGAGAGTTCGACCAAGAGACACTCTTCTGTTAGTCACCAGGAGGAGCACTATAACCTTAACTAGAGGATAAATGGCATATGTAATTTAGGATAGCGAATAAGGAACTTTTTATATACTTATGCTGTGTCCCTCGCCCTTTTGATACCGCATTGCTTCTTGGCTTATGCCTCCACCAAGGCTAGCCCCGGGAGTCCAAGAACCCTTCCGGCAAAGCTCGCTCATCCCGGAGTGTATCAGTCCCTAGTCCCCGCTCCGCCCCGGCCCCATCACCGGACGCTATTCCCAAAGCCGCATCTCCGCCCAGGCCAACGCTAGCAACACCCGCTGCAGGAACAGAAACACAAAAGCTGTGCCGGCAGAGACAGGTCTAGATCGCACTCTGAATACCCCGTTCAGGTTGCATTTTCCCCGAGAATGCATGTCAGATGGGATGGTCAAGTGACCACCGGATGTCAACCGGTTGCCGGCGCGGGATAAGACCTTGTAAATTATGTATGTACTGTATCTTGGGTCGTGCCGGATGGTTAATGATCTGAGTGTTGATCCCCCAATTCCCTCATATCATCCGCAGTACCAAGTTTCAATTACATCGCTATCCAACAATTATCATCATGAAGACAATACGTAAAACAGACAACCTATCATCACCTCTTCATAAGTTTTCCCGGTCCAATCTTAACCGACGGATTCAACTCCACAAGGACTGTCAATCTGGTTGGGGCGGTTAAATACGTCCGGCTAAAGTGAACAAAAGCGCTCCCATCATGACGGGTCTCTAGCGTATGAGCTTAGAATATCATGGCTTCATGATTGGTGAGGGTAAAAGAGAGACACGAAAGCTGAGGCTGGCGTTCTAACGTGGGGGTGTAGCTAGAGCTACAATGCCATGATGGCAGATACCGTAGCACAGCCATTGGACATGAGGAGAAAAATTGAGAATGGCCATGTGATGCTCGTCAGTTCATCCGTGGGTATATCAAGTACACATGTCCTCCCTTTATCAGCAGATTCTATTATCCAGATCTTGAGATAGAAATAACTTGCGATAACTTCAGGCTATTTTGATCAAGAGGATTATTTTTGTTGCGATTGAGTCCTGCGGCGAACAATTGTTATCATAAACTCCACATTGCGACACTGACACTACTGGGGTGATCAGATCAGATCCATATAAGAGAGAGGGACATCCCACATTGAGCTACCAGTGACGACTACTTAATCGTCTCCTCCTCTCTTCTCCTACTTCATTCTTCTCTTCTTCCTACAAACAATCACAACAACCACAGTCAACATGTCCAGCGTATGTTATTGTTACCCCGCCATCATGGCCCCTCATGACGTCTACTGACCAACACCCCCAGAACCTCTCCTTCATCCTCAACAAGCCAGGCGACGTCTCCTTCGAGGAACGTCCCAAGCCCTCCCTCGAATCCCCCCACGATGTCCTCGTCGCCGTAAACTACACCGGCATCTGCGGCTCAGACGTCCACTACTGGGTCCACGGCTCAATCGGCAAATTCGTCGTCGAGGACCCCATGGTTCTCGGCCACGAATCCGCCGGCACAATTGTTGAGGTTGGCTCTAAAGTAAAGAACCTCAAGGTCGGCGACCGTGTCGCTCTTGAGCCTGGTTATCCCTGCAGACGATGCGGTAACTGCCTTGCGGGCAAGTACAATCTTTGCCCTGATATGGTCTTTGCTGCTACGCCGCCTTACCATGGTACCCTTACCGGCTTCTGGTCTGCGCCTGCGGACTTTTGCTTCAAGTTGCCTGAGAATGTTAGTCTGCAGGAGGGTGCGCTGATTGAGCCGCTCGCTGTCGCTGTGCATATCGTTAAGCAGGCGCGCGTCAAGCCCGGTGATTCCGTCGTTGTCATGGGTGCTGGTCCTGTCGGTCTTCTCTGTGCTGCCGTCGCAAAGGCCTACGGTGCTTCCAAGATCGTCAGTGTGGATATTGTCCAGAGCAAGCTTGACTTTGCAAAGGACTTTGCCTCTACACACACTTACGCTTCTCAGCGCATTGCGCCTGAAGAAAACGCCAAGAACATCTGCGAATTGGCCGGTCTGCCCGACGGTGCGGACGTAGTCATCGACGCATCTGGTGCTGAGCCTTCTATCCAAGCATCTATCCACGTCCTCAAGAACGGCGGATCTTACGTCCAGGGCGGTATGGGCAAGGCAGACATCACCTTCCCCATCATGGCGTTCTGCATCAAGGAGGCCACAGCAAGCGGATCATTCCGATACGGCGCTGGCGATTATCCTCTTGCCGTTGAGCTTGTCGCTACTGGCAAGGTTGACGTTAAGAAGCTGATTACTGGTATTGTGGACTTTAAGCAGGCTGAGGAGGCGTTCAAGAAGGTCAAGGAGGGAGAGGCGATCAAGGTTCTTATCAAGGGACCTAATGAGCAGTAAATGCAAGGGTTGATGAGCGATGAATGATGAATGAAAAAAAGAATAAAAGTTATGGTGTCTGGGGATGTATGGAGCGATAATGGCGGGCGGGTTATTTATTTAGTTTAATGTCGTGCTGGAGATCCACGGTTGCTTCAATAAAAGAATACCAAGAGAGAAAATATCGCGATAATTCTGTGTATGCTTGCATGTCGTTAATCATTGCTCATTCCTCTAACAAGTCTATGTAGCCCATCATCTAAACCCCCATGCATCCCTCTATCTCATACGCCATCATTGGTATCATTCATCCCGCTCTTGCTCTCATGAAACAACCTTAAGCCTTGTTGTAGTAATCATCCTGCTGACCCTTTCGCTCAGAAGTAACCCCTCCAGTCTCGCCCTGCTCTCCATGAACATGCTTCTTGCTCCCCCAAAAAGCCTCCCGCTCCTTCAAAACATCCTGACCCCAAGCCTTCATCTCCTCCAAATGCATCCTCGTAGCCACATAAGCAAACTCTCCCAGATCAACCCTTCCCTCTCCACGCTTCTCATACTCAACCATCTGCAGCAAAAGCTCCATCTTGTCCACATCGTGCACAAAGTGGCTGTCCAATGTCTCAGAGTCCTCGTACTCTTGCCAGATAGCCTTTATGTCTTCGCCTGTTGTGCCACCGTGCACGTTGCGGAGGAGGTTCTTGGTGAGGAAATCCATGGTTTCGGACTCGCGACGGCTTTTCTCGGGCTTGGGGACGCCGTCGACGGGGGTGATGTCGCCGACTAGGAGTTCGGCCATGTCGTGGATGAGACACATCTTCATGCATTTTGCGAGGTCGAGTTTGGGAGCGAGAGTAGGTGGTGCGAACATGGAGATTAGAGACATGCGATACATGTGGTCGGAGATAGACTCTCCCCTGCAATATGTCAGTACTTCCTTCACCAGTAGATTGAATCGGTATTCTTACCTGTCAATGCCAAATCTTCTCCATCCTTCGCGCTTGGTCGTCTTGAGTCGTTCAAGCATATGGAAAAAAGGAAGCGGTGACGAAGACTCCTCCTTGGGCGCACCGCCAGGAATCTCCTTGACGACCTTATCAACAGTCCAAGGATCATCGACCTTGATCATAGGTGTAAATCCAAGATCTGCGACTATTTCCTCCGAGGTGAGCCCATTCTTTTCTGGTTGCGAGCCCATCTTTGTAGAATAAAAGCGATGCTGTAACTGTTGTCGCGGGGTAAATGTTGTAGTGCGAATTGAAGAAGTAGAGAGTGGTCGCAGAAAATTGGTTGCAGTACTAGCGAAACGAAGTGTTTGCTTGGCAGAGACAATCATAACAAATACACAATCGGTGAATGGGTAAAGGAAAGAACAGGCTAGAATAACCAAAGATTGTTTGTCAATTAAAGCGGGTAGGAGCGATTCACTCAAGTTTGTGGTTGTAATGCAAGCCCCATCGTTAGTGCGTCATTAGACAGGGATCATCTTCAGGGTAGCATTTGTACCTAGATTCACGACATCAGACAAAAAGAATGCCCTAAGAAGGTTTGCCATTTTAACGAATTAATGATAGAAGATTAGTAACTTCAAGAGGACGGGGAGGGCGGGCTTAGGATAGAAGCCGTGATTATTTTACAGTTTATCTTTTTGGCCGTCACAGGGACAGAAGCTGATATACTTTTACAGGTTATCCAGTAGTCTATGGGGTATCTTATCGGCCATCACGGGGACGGAAGCCATTTATTCCCAGGATTTAATCTTTTCGGCCATCATGGAGACAGAAGCTGATGTCCAATAGTTTACAGGTTATCCAGTGTTTAATCTTTTCGGCCGTCACGGAGACAGAAGCTGAGTTATCCAGTGTGGAGAATCTTGTTGGCCGTCTCGTGGACAGAAGCCGTGATTATATAAGTGTTATGTTCACTTTTTGTAATTTAGGGATTTCGAACGTGGTGGTTCTTGGTTAAGGTTTGGATGTTGGAGTGTCGAACCGCTTTACAAGTTGTTGTGGCCGCTGTCCTCTGTTGGACACTGGGTATAGTGTTAACCTGATACATAACCTTGCGTTGGCTGTCTTGAAGAAAGTATAAATCGTGGTGAAGCCTCAGGTTGAGGTATCCATCGTCAAAGCAGATGCTGAGACACAGCAAGAGGTGGCTTTAGGCAGAGGGTGCTGCCTTGAAGTCTAACACAGTATCACGGTGGGTTACTCTGGAGGGTGAAACAGAGTGACATCTGCTAGAGGCAAACTGGAGATATATGGAAGCTTTCCGGTTTGCAGCTAGTCAGGTATTCTGCAATGGCTTACCCAGGCAGGTAACATATGAATTGCCTTGTAAGGCACCAGGTACTAATATGAAGGAGCCTAGTACAAGCTTGCAAAAGCTGGCCAAATTATTCTGTCGCTTGTGCATTCAGCGGCCTCTTCCAACACTCTGACACCTGCTCACAATACACAATATCTTGCCAGCAATGAATCACCCTGCATGATCACAGAACAGTGATCTTCCGGTCGCAATAATTAAACTTCATCCAGATACGAGAAACATTTAATCGGATCATCTGGTCCTATCTCAAATCTTCATTCCCTCATAATCCCCCACCAAAAGGTGTCACCCATGCACGTGGGGTAACTCCGCCAAGCAAGTAGCACTAAATTTAGACTCCACGCATTCCAACCTTGATAGAGCCTCATCTTTAGTTGCACCCTCACTCATCACACATGCACATTTCCAGAAGGGCTCTATTCTTACACGTTCGCACAATGACAACAATCGCCTCTCTAAAGCGGCTATCCGCAAAATCCCTCTCAGACAAAATTCTTGAGGAAGTCAACGTCACCGATCCCACCTTTGCCGTGATCGATGTTCGTGATAATGGTAAGTTTGACACAAAACTTTACTTCAGACCTGGACTGATGTGTCAAGATTACATTGGCGGTCATATCAAGGGCTCACAAAACATCCCTGCTCATACTTTGGAGGCTATGATGCCGACTCTCGTGCGTCGCCTCAAAGACAAGAAGACGGTTGTCTTCCATTGTGCTTTGAGTCAACAGCGGGGTCCTAGTGCGGCGCTCAAGTATCTCCGTGAGAGAGACGGTTTGTTGCGCTCTATGGGTGAGGAGGCCAAGGAGCAGGATGTGTATATCCTGGAAAGAGGGTTTTCGGGGTGGCAGGAGGTTTATGGGGAGGATGAGAGGTTGACCGAGGGGTATGTTAAGGATCTTTGGGATAATTACTAAGAAAAGTTGCTTTGTTGGGCTATAGAATCATCTATCGACTTGCGCTGGGCTTATAGAGTAGCGCTAGAGAAAGGAGTGTGCTGAAAAGAGATCCTATCTATGCGAATTGTGGTCCAAATGACAAATCCCAAAATCATTCCCAACAGTGTCGTGGAACTGTCTCCCTATCAGCAGGTAATCCAGTGCTAAGACTGATAGATCGTCACTTACAAGCCCGCCTATTTATCACCACCACCATCACCATCACCAGCAGCAGCATCGTCACCACCCTCCGCCTCCTTCTTCTCCTTCCTCTTTTCCATCCACTTCTTAAAGATCAAGATTACACCAGCAATGAGTATAACAGCACCTATAACCCCACCAATATAAACCATGTTGTGAACGCCCCCTGCCTTCTCCGCAAGCGAAGGAGCCGCAGGCTTGGGAGGTACGTGGCCAGGGGTTTGGTCGACCTGAGGGTCGTGCACCGCGGGCATCTGCTGAGCTGGCGGATACCCAGATTCATAAGGAGGAGCAGGCCGTGGCGGCAGGTACTCACGACCATAAGCAGGTTTCTCTGGGTAGCCAGGATCATATGGAGAAGGAGGTTGTTGAGCTTGTGGCCGAGTCGGCGAGTAGTTGGGAGTATAGAGAGGAGCAGGTCGGTGATGCTTCCAGTAGTCAAGAGGTTGACCAGGTGGAGGAGGTCTGTTGTCATAAGGACCACGAAGTTGGTTATAGGCCCAGGTTGAAAGACATTCACGCGAGCGCTGGATCAATCCGTGCTTACAGGCAGAAAGAAGCTCCGGGCTCTCGTGATAAATCTTTTCATATTGTGCATCGTATTCTTCGGGCAGCGTGTCGCGGGTGAAAAGAGTGTCATATGCAGGAATCTTGTCCCGGCCTGCAGGTAGAGGAGCCATGATGAATCTTCCGCTCTGTAAGTCAGGGGACGATATCCAAGGGAGATAGGCTAGATACATACCTATTGTTCAGATAAAGCGAATCGCACTTCATCCAAGGGAAGAAGAACAAGTCCTCGAGGACAACAAAAATTCAGCTGGCTGGGAAGAGGGATAAATAATAAACATTGCAGACACAGTTACTTCGTTTGTCATTGGGTACCTTTGTTGTCAAGGTTTTCTGTTACTGAGAGGACAGCGAATGAGGGGAGTAAAAAGCTTCCGGAGGCGCAACAAGACAAGATACCGAGACGCGTCTATGATATAACTTTGCCGCCGAGTTGTCGTTGTGCCATTGGGGCCTTGACGCGTTGCTTTGGGTGGCATGTGATTTGACTTGTCGATGAGATTAGACTGTAAAGTCACACATTTCAGGAGGCTGGAGAGGGGATTCTCTCCATTTATATACGTCTGCTAACCGAGGCGCCGAGCTCTTTGCCAGTTCTCTCGTTAATGTGTCTTGGGGATTTGCCCGTAACTGGTCCCCTCTCTCTTGCGACCAAGAATGGCCGACATGGCGATCCCCTAATTCAGCCTCATGGTATGCTCTTCGCCTGCTCCAATGAGCACGTCAAATTCCGACTCAGATCATCTCAACAAAGTTAGAATCCCCTCACTGAGATGCGATGGTTAACACATGGTTGCATATCGATGGTGATGGCTATAAGAGCTTCAGGATGTTGTAGTTCCTTCCATTCACTTCTTTCCCCATCAGAAATTGAAAGGATCAAGACGCAGTCCTTTGCGTTACTCTTCTTGACATCTATCATCGGCCTCATCATCGGAATGGCCGTCCTCGCCTGCGCTCCCGACCCTGGAGCTAAGACCCGATCGCGTGTCGAAGAGATTGCTCAGCATGAGGAGGAGATGGTCGCTTGGCGGGAAAAAGAGGCAGAGAAGGAGAGGCAAAAGTTTTGTAATGAGAAATGTAATATCTGCAGGGCCACATGCACCAACCACTATGGTATTCCCGGATGCAAAGGATACTGCAAGAAATGTAACAAAAAGTGCCACAAGAAGAAATTTGTCTTGTCCGAAGGGGAGTAACAGACTGCTTCCAAGGGTTCGGAAAAATACTATTATGCTTAGAGAAGGGGTGTTTTTGGATGGCTTCAGTTGTACTTTAGCTTTGAGAATGCTCCTCGGTGGTCAGCAACGACTTTGAAGATCAGCTGGTGGATTGTCGCCAGAGTGTCAGAAGAAATGACCGCTGATAACATAAGTGACGGATCACCTTATGGTAGATTAGACCAGCACTTAGGATACTTTGTTTTGACGCTCTAAGCCTTGGAGGCTAATTCTTCTGTTGCCCACTAATTGCTTCAATGCTGAGGGTTGTGAACTGAGCTTATTCTTAAAGTATGCAATACCAATGCGAATAGCAATTAGAACCTAGAAACGCCTTAGGGCTTTGGACCAAACACATAAAGATCTCTTTCCCCTGTGTTCTGTTCCCATTCTCGTCCTTCTGCTCTATCACAACCTCCTCGTCTTCTATTCTCCTCCCTCACATGCTCCGTCCTCTAAAAGGACAAGCACAGCACCATGCCGCCGCACTCTACAGGACACGATTATGCGGCCCCTGCACCAAATGCCAAGTACGAGCACAGGATGAGGTACCCAAAGAGAGCTCAATCAGCTGCCTCGCCTCGTCACGACAGCCGGCCTTTACCTCCCGGGGAGCTTCCTCCCGGATCTCTGCCTCCGGGGGTTCTGCCTCCGGGATCTCTGCCTCCCGGGGAAATCGGCCCACCACCTCATCATGGCAACAGGCCCCCGCCGCCTGGGGAACCCTACACACCGTATGTCATTGCCGATGATAAGAGCCGGCCTCTGCCTCCCGGGTTAATAATACCAGATCATTACAAACACAAGCCTCCGCCGCATAAGGCTATCAAACCACCTCAGGTTCCAACCGCGGTGATCACTGCACCGTATGTCAATCACGATGACAAGATGAAGTACCCAAAGCCAGCTCCACCAACCGCTTTGCCTCGTCCTGACAAGGTGTGGGGAGGATGCAACAAACCGGGGGGATGCAATGTGCCTGGGGCACACGAACCACCTCAAGTTGAACCCACGACGGGCCCAGGCTCGTATAGAGACTTCCAAATGTACATGTTAGCGTCCAACTGGAAGATCTTGGCGTGGGGTGCAGGCGGGATTTGTCTAAGCTGTTGCTTGGGTTTTGGAGTATGCATGATGCCCTCCAAATCCAGCGAGGACGACGAAGAAGAGCCCGAGGAAGAGGAGGAGGAAGAGTCTGAGTACGAGTACGAGTATGATTCTGAGTACGAGTAGTAAGGCAGTCACCCGCCGCTTCAAACAGTTCACACTTGGATGTTGCTCTATAACGACGGCCAACAAATCAGGAACAGCATCGACATGGGGCACTGGGAATCGCTCGGGTCTTGTCTTGCTTTGAAGGGATGGATCAAAGTCTCGACACATTTGCAATAACAACTTTGATTGAGTACGGTTCTAAGAAGTGGAAGTTTCAAATCCAAGAGAAAAAGAATGCAACCCCAAGTTCTTCACCTCTTCATTCTGTAGTAGTTCGTGATATAAGAACTTTGATCGTGTGCCATTCTTAGCAGTAGAAACCTCAAGTCCTAGAATACAAAGAATAAAAACCCCAAAAACCTTCGCCTCCTCATCCAAGCCTGAAGATTCAGCGCCAGTCGTTCAGATCTGAAGAAAGATTCGACGAATATTTATCATAGAGAGGGAAATCTCTCTTCATCTTAAACTTGTTGAGTTCCTTGAACATCTCAGTTGCATCCTCAGGATCAGACTCAGTCGACGGGTGTCGTTTCGGTCTCAATGGTTGTGGATATTTGTTCGTCTTCGTTGGGATTCGTTCGTCTTGAGAAAGATTCCAAGGGTGACTGCAAGCGTTAGACCACTTCACTTTAAAGGGACTGGTAGTACTCACTCATCCGGGAGCGGCTTCTGGGGCTTTGCTTTATTCGAGCTGGCACATATGGCAATCATGCAGATTAGACCAAGGGCCCCAAAAAAGATGATTAGGAAGATATGCCAGGTCTTCAGTTTGGGTACCGGCGGGAAATTTTTGGCGTTGGGGGCCATTTTGGATAGCTTGTCACGAGTCGAGGTTGGTGATAGTTGAAGAAGAGAAGACGATTCAAGAGGACACTTTTATGTCCATGGGTGTGTCCAATGTGTTCCAATAGCTTTAGGGTTCAGTTACTTCTCTTCATATTAAGTAATGCCGATGATCACACTATCATGAGCCACTTAGCTGTTCACAGGGGAGTCCTCATACGTGTTCACTTGTCAAAAAAAAGGCAATGATCCTTCTCGAATATGTACCAATGATTGCAGAATTAAGTTGCTTCCCTCTTATCATCCGGAAATTCATCATTGGACGTGGATATTCCCAACATAGAGGGGAATTTACTTACCAATAAGATAATTCTCTTCGATCATTAAGTTCTACAGAATGATCAAGTAGACTTTTAAATGTGTTCTAGTAGCTTCCAAATGAATAAACTCCCCTAATCCAATGCGGCAAGTAATCATTGGCTGTAATATCATCAAAGTCAATGGTAAGTCACCTTGCCTTTCCATTGCAATCTACAACAAACCTCATCGTCCGTGTACCCCTATCCTGTAGAGACATCTACACTTCAAGATGAAAGAACTGATGTCAGAGAGCCTCCTCTTTGGTGGTATAGGCTTCCTCATTATTATAGCCGTCATCGCCCTCGTGTATGATTACAAGACCAACGACTCTCCTTTTTATTCCCATCACTTTGGTAAGGAATGCAACTGTGAATTCTGCGTGAGAATGAAGAAGAGGGCATTGCAGAGGTCGTTAAACTTCGATCAAAGTCAATCAACTTTGGTTGGGCCATAAAAAATTCGACTGTTCTTCCATCACTTTTCACCATCATCCACCAACTACCTCCTCACAAACAACTACCAAAACAACTACCAAGCTGTCTACCAGAATGTCTCTCAAAAAGAAGGCCAAAAAGTCTATCAAAAAGGCCAAAATGTACACAAAAGATGTAATTGACTGGTGCCTTGTCTACGTCCTGGCCGTCCCATGTCTCGCCATAGAAGATTGGTTCAGCAAAGAAGAAGGCAAGTAAATCCCAAGACTACTATCACGATATTACTTTCTAACAACAGATGAAGCGGAGTCTAGGCCAAGTCCAGAGGCATACATGACTGAGAAGAACTGAACACCACCTCGACACTGGGTCGTATTTTCTGCGGGTGGTATTGTACCTGGAATTGCGTGGGATTGTGTGAACCTTCTTCCAGGGTTGTTGGAACTGTCATCACGAGGGGGGAAGACACACTTTTTGATAACAACCTAAACTTTCCAATCAAAATTGTTGAGGCAGTGATTTTGCCACTACCCAAATGCAAACTGTCATCCCCTTAAATCTTCTCTCGCTCTGAACAAGTGATTGTCATCCATCCCACTTCACTACCCCTAAGCCCCCATCTCAACTGTCTACCAACTACCACCAAGTAAGCAACACATCCCCTATTGATAGCCTCTTTCTAACAGCAATAGCTCAACCGCCACCATGGGACTCAACATGAGCTACACCAGCAAGGTGGTACTCTTCGTCGTCCTGGTAGTCATCGGTGTCGTTTTCCTAGTTGTCGGTCTCCATAACGGGGAAAAGGCCGAGGAAGATGCACTCGACAAGAAAGCAGCGGAGGACTTCGCGGAATTGTGCAAGGCAGAAAAGAAAGTATGCAAAAAACGTGAAAAGAGATTGAACAAGATTGTCGAGGCGGACAGAGAGGAGCAAAAACGCAAAGGGATCGTTAAGAAGCAGGATGTGTGTCCGTGGGAAGCGCCGAGTGAGTCTCAGGTTTGATGTGGGAACTATCCTGTTTGTCGGGACTTTGGTTCAAAGGTGTTTAGCAGTCGTTGTCTTTTCTTGTTGGTTGGATATTGGTGTTTGACAGCTGTTGCTCTACGGTTCGGATTTGTGCGACTATCTCGCCCTATGCGACGGGACAAGGCCATACATCACTCCCAATCCTGTTGCGGAATTTAACTATACTTCCCATGACTTTCTTCTATATGGCCTCGTGTTCCGGGCCTTGCACAGCTCGTCGGTGCCATGGACTGCACACAAGGGACTCATGACTGGACCAACAGAGTAACATTATCTCTTGCATCTACTTATATAACAACCACAAGTACAGACTCCCAGCACCAGATCAAATCAAGTCATCAAGCCCATATACGCTGTGCGCCAGTTCAAACACATCTTCGAAAGGGTATTTTTTAAACACGAATCACGCTTTGCCCACCCATCCCGAATTGATAAAGAAATCGAATATGCGCCCTCCCTTTTGCGAATCCAGTCGGCAAATCTCCTTTGCTTGCTTCTTTTTAAGTGTGCCGTTGCTCTTCATGGCCTCCTTGAAGATCTGTTCTTTGATCATCAGGTATGGCTTGGGCTGTAGTCTGATAACTTCGCACAGCTTGGCCTCTTCTGGTGTCAGGAGATGCAAGTCTGGGGCTGTGTCTTGTGTCATTGACATGGGTTGTACGCCTGATATTGGCTGAGCCGTGTATCTTTGTTTGGGTGCAGAACCATGACCATTGACTCCGTTGACACCATTGCCGTTGACTTGACCATTTGTCTGACCGTTGGTTTGCTCGCTGTGACCATTCGTCAATGCCTTGGTCTCTCCATTGACCTCCGGGTTGGCTGGCGGCAACATTCGAGCCGGTAGTTCTGGAGCGATAAGGAGAGCTGCTCCGCTTGCGGGCTCAGGTGGAGGAGGTTGCTTAGACCGCTGAGCAGATGCCAGGCGCTCGCGATCCATGGAGCCCATGGGGATAGACTTTTGAATCCGCGATGCCTTCTCTGACTCATACTTCTCACCACTTCGGAGGTCCCCAATGCGCATGTTCCTCCACTCTTGCAATTGCGTGATGGCTTGTCGTAGGTTGAGCTCATCAAGTAGACCCTGGTTAAGCTCTTCGAAATCCTGACGGTTCATCATTCGGGCGAATGGCTTGGCTTTTTGTAACAAATCCTTCTCTTCCTTTGTGCGCTTCTTTTCTAGTTTCGTGTTCTCCCTGTAATCAAGCAGGTTGTGTTCGAAGATGACCTTCTTCCGCTCTACACGTTGTGTCAGACGCGCGTTGTAGATGTCCATCACTGTAAGCTTGAGTTCCATTTCAGGCTCAAGCTCGCCAGTTCTGGGGTTGAGTCCATCACCGGGGTCAAACTGCATCAGCTGAACAGCTTCTTCAGCCTCGTTCGCGTACTCGGTCTCAAACTCCAGACGACCAGGCATGTATCCTTGAATCTCGTGACAACTGGGTACACTAGCTGTTGGTTTCGTCTTGGGTTGTAAGGCGGGCGCATTCTTGGCTGCATCTCGTCGCTCCTCTATTCTTTGCTTCTTGCGAGCTTGGAATTCTTCTCGAGGAATCTCGTTCGCTAGTTCGCAGTCGTGGGGGCTACATCTTTTCGGTAATGGGAAGGCAGGCGAGTCGACGTAGGTCGATAAGTAGTGGTCGCGAACTTCGTCCTTCTCTCGGAAACCACCAATATGATCGGCAATGTCTGCCCATGAGCCGAGACCATAGATCTCTGCACCCTCGAGGAGGAGCAATTCTTCGTCGGCTCCCCATTCGCGATCGAAGATGGGGAATGAGTTTTGTTCGATTACACGGAAAGCGTGCGTCGCGGGGTTGTGAGCATTTCGAGATTCACCTTTGGCGAAACACGAAACACAGAGGTCGAAATCGTTACAGGCTGCGTCGGCACATCGAATGCGGACCTATATAACCACCAACATGATTAGCACCTCCATCATGACGACCCGTCAAGTTTAGCCGGGATATCCCCGAAGCGCGTTTCGAGGTTTCCAAACAATGACCAGGCAGCAACCAAAAGTACCTACAGTAGATGTGATATCTGATGAACAGACGTCGCAAACGTATTTGACACCACCCTCACTACCTCTTGAGATGGTTTTCTTTCGTATGACACCCATATCGTCGGTTGCGATGTCGGGCCGGGGAGTTGTTAATTACCCCCCTGTCTAGGCGTAGCAATGGGCTGGAGGCCACGCAGGGCGCGTTAAAGACGAAAAAGAGGGCTCTCGATGATGCGCAAATATTGACAAGTATTACGCGACGCGAAATCTGATGGATGATGTAGAAATGCGGTCGTGGTTGATGGAACTGTTGATGGATTGATTGGTCGAGGGGCTTGGAAGTTGCGATGTTGTTGATTATGGCGCTTGCCTGAGCTACTCTGGGGCTGGTCTGAGCTGGGCTGAAGCGCACTTGCTGCGGGTATCGAATCGGGGAAGTCAGTCGTCACTGAGCATGACCCCACACTAAAGTTGTCCGAGATCACGTGAAGCTTCAACTCTTTCAGATATCCCCGCCAATGAACGAGTGACGCCAATCCCCATGGTTAATCCCCACACTGATCACTGAAGGAGCTCAGTGACGATGAAGTACAGCAGTCAATATCTGAGGGATGAAGTCTGTGACATTTTATAATATCGATACTTGCCAGTTCACATGGTTAAGATAGGCCAGGTCTCAGAATCCCCCACAATCAGATTATTGCTCTTGTCCTGTGAATGTTCCATATGCCTTCTCATATTTTGTACCTGACTTCCATTCTTGACAGCCAAAACTTGTTACAGCGACTACAGCCCACTCTCTATCCGTAGACTCCCCCGAAAGCACGGCCGAGAATAAAACCGTTATCCGCGCCATTCAGAACTCCAGACTTGTTATAAGAGCTATTTATCTTGCTAGTCGCTTCACTCAGCCCGGTTCCATGATAAATTAAGGTCTCGCCAACCTTTAAATTGTCAATTGGACATTCTCAACCCCTCTATCATTTCTCATAGTTACCCCACCATCATCATGCCTGAACAAATTCTTGACGATATCTCTCATCGCAGATACAATCCCCTCACGGATTCATGGCTGCTTGTATCTCCTCATCGCACGAAGCGACCTTGGCAGTAAGTCTTCATAAATCTTTATTAAGAACGATCTAACATGCTGTAGAGGTCAGCAAGAGGCCGCTGTCGCGACTGAACTTCCTGAATATGATCCCAAAGTACGCCCATGACATCACATCATGAGAACTTCATCTGACAACTTCAGTGTTACTTGTGTCCTGGCAATCCACGAGCAGCTGGTGACTCCAACCCGAAATATGAAAAGACTTTTGCTTTCGTGAACGACTACAGTGCTGTCAAGCAAGAGCAGCCCGAATATGACGCCAAGGCCTCTTCCAATGACTTGGAATCTCTACTCCTCCAGGCTCAGGGTGTCAAGGGCGTGTGCTATGTCCTCACTTTCTCTCCCAAGCACCATGTCACTCTTCCCGACATGACTCCCGAGGAAATTGTCCCTGTTATCGAGCACTGGACACGCATCTACGCCAACCATCTGACACCGTCAAACCCCCGCGCTGCTGAGGCTGATCAGCTTTCTATCTCCATGCCCAAGGATGCTGCCCCTAGCCCCTCAGAACAGTACCGATATATGCAAATCTTTGAGAACAAGGGCGCTGCGATGGGCTGCTCTAACCCTCATCCTCATTGTCAAGTCTGGACCACATCGACCATGCCCGAGGAGCCAGGCAAGGAGCTTGTTCAAATGGCTAAGTACCGCGATCAACACGGAGGTCGCCATCTCCTAGGCGATTATGTCAAGCTGGAGTTGGAGAAGCAAGAACGTGTTGTTTGGGAGAACGACGCATTCGTTATTGTGTGCCCTTGGTGGGCTGTCTGGCCTTTCGAGGTTCTCGTTCTTCCCAAGCGACACATCCGATCTCTTCTCGACTTCAAGCCTGAGGAACGACTCCAGTTTGCCGAGGCCATCCAAGAAGTCACCCGAAGATACGACAACCTGTTCGAGTGCAGCTTCCCTTACAGCTCTGGTCTTCACCAGGCACCTCTTGATGGAACACCCGAGGAGTTGGAGAGTGCTTATTTCCACATGCACTTTTACCCACCTCTGCTGCGCTCGGCTACTGTTAAGAAGTTCCTCGTTGGTTACGAGCTCTTGGCTGAGCCTCAGCGTGATATCACCCCTGAGCAAGCCGCAGCCCGCTTGAGGAATTGCGGAGGTGAGCTCTACCGAAAGAATCTATAGGTTTGACCCATCCGTTTAATCTATTAAAATTTATACAATTATCTACCCATTAAATGTTTCTATGCCATCATGTTCAACCCAGGCAATATCCCCACCACAAGCTTTTACACCGAACCTGTCGTACGATTTCGTCGGCACGCCGATTAGTTGTACTGGACGTAGTAGTCGCGGACAAGAGGCATCCAGATGAGAGAAGTGGAGGCCAGGCAGAAGGGGAAGAACTGAGGCAGACCAAAGGTCATGGACTTGAAGATGAAAAGCTCACTGGCAAAGTGGCCAAAGGCAACAATGTAGGTCCAGTAAGCGAGAGTGTAGACGGGACCAATGTGCAGGTTGTAAGCGGCGTAGCATCGGACAATGCAGGTGATAAGCGTCCAAGTGCCGAAGAGTCTACCAGCGAGGGGAGTAAGCTGGTCGGTGGCCTTGGGGTCGTTCTGAGCGGGAACCAGCTTGTTGGCCTGGTCTTCGGGTTCGAAGGTCTTGGTCTTGGTGGGAAGCTTGGGGTTGCGAATAAATCGACCGTTGTAGACTCGTCGTGAAAAGTGCAGGGTGGTATACGCCTGCAGCGAGTTGCCGATAGAGATAATGGAGAGCTGTATGGTCAGCATCTTACTTGGAGGGAGCGGGTTCAGGGCGTCTTACGATGATCATGTAGTAGGGTAGAACACCCTTGGCTTCGGGGAGGAAGGGCTTGAGAGCGTCCATGATGAATGATAAACGGATTAGGTAGCAACAGAAGAACGTCAATTACTGTCTCAATGGTTGTAGAAATTAAGAAGAGGACGAAATTAGTATAAGACGATTAATCCGGGTCCGTAGGTCGGACGTATGTTTTTTGGTGGGAGAGACGGACCTGTCATCGGGGAAAGAAGCTTGGACCATCTCAACAACGTCAGGTCAGGGGTAGCAAATCTACTGGTCTCTAAAATTCAATTGAGTCCAGCCTAAGCCAAGACAAGGAGCCGAGGGGCAGAAGAGGTGCTTTACCTTGTGATTGACAACTTTTTCTCCCATCCTTTTCTTCTCTTCTCTTCTGCACAACAAATTTGCATTTTCTTGTTGCGCATCCTTCAAAATGACTGCCATCGCAGAATTTCTCGAAAACGTACCGCAGCCTCTGCAGTGGGGTCTTGCTGGTGTTGGTGCTCTCTTCCTGGGCTCCAAGATCTTGAGCTATCTCCAGCTTGTCCTCAGCGCTTTCGTGCTCGGAGGTACCAACGTAAGCAACCTTGTATCTCAATTGAGGCCACTCGACCTAACATTTGTCTTAGCTGCGCAAGTATGGAAAGCCTGGTACTTGGGCTGTCATCACCGGTGCCTCTGATGGCCTCGGCAAGGAGTACGCTCTGCAACTCGCTGCCAAGGGCTTCAACCTCGTCCTTGTTTCCCGAACTCTGTCCAAGCTAGAAACTCTTTCCACCGAGATTCAGCAGAAGTACCCCGGAAAGGGTCTTCAGATCAAGGTTCTCGACATGGACTTCTCCAAGAACAGCGATACCGACTACGAGCGCCTCAGCGAGCTTATCTACGGTCTGGATATTGGTATCCTCATCAACAACGTTGGCCAGAGCCACAGCATTCCCGTTCCTTTCCTCGAGACTGGCAAGGAGGAGCTCCAGAACATTATCACCATCAACTGCATTGGTACTCTCCGCGTTACCCAAACTGTTGCTCCTATCATGAAGGCCCGCAAGAACGGTCTCATCCTGACCATGGGATCTTTCGGTGGATGGACTCCTACTGCTCTTCTGGCCACTTACTCCGGTAGCAAGGCTTTCCTCCAGCAGTGGAGTAACGCTCTTGCCGCTGAGCTTGCTGATGACAAGGTCGATGTTTACCTCGTTCTGAGCCACCTTGTCACCACCGCCATGAGCAAGATCCGTCGTCCTAGTCTTCTTGTCCCCAACGCTCGCAACTTTGTCAAGGCTACTCTCGGCAAGGTTGGACTGGGTGGTTACCAGACTGCTCCTTACACTTACACTCCTTGGTGGAGCCACTCTTTCATGCTGTGGTTCATTGAGAACATTCCTGGTGCTAACGGTCCTATTACCATCTCTGTCAACAAGAAGATGCACGAGGATATCCGCCGAAGGGCTCTCCGCAAGGCTGCCCGAGAAGCTAAGAAGCAGTAAATGTAGATAAGTAAAAGGTGAAGATGGATGGAGAAGGTAGCTGGATATAATGGATATCTGAAGCTGAGCAAAAAAGAAGGAATTAGAGAGTGAACATGGAGAGTAAATATAACGAAATAAAGTTCGTTTGTCTGTCCGATCAATCATTTCAATTATCCGCATCTGTGACAACGCTTTCAAAGCTTCTGATAGTGGTAGTTAGTTGGGTACATGACCCATAGTTGAGTGGCTCGGTATCCTCTTTCTCACCGACTAAGAATGGAACACGACCAAGGCATTGTCACCTGTAGGTGACACTTGAAGATTTTTGTAAGGAATAAAAGTTGAGGTAACACAGACGGCCCATAGGCGTGACCTGCTTTGACGAAATTAAGCTGAGATGCTTTGGGTTTTGTATTAAATCAAGACTTTGAACGATAAAAAATAGCCAATAGTAAGCTTCCACCGGCGGTCATGTGCTTGGATCACTTCAATTGAAGCTGCTAGGTTTTCGTAAATATTATTAACGTAATTCTTTGTCTTAACGCCCAGTATGAATGCAGCATCCTGTCTGGGTGCATTTGGGTGCATTTCATGACGCGTGGTTACTGCTCTCTCAGCCTTGCACCAAAACAGTCTTAGCGCCCAAGCCCCAGTCGCGAAAAATCCGTGCTCCATATCCAGCCTCCCTAAGCTCTCGTCAAATTGTTTATCATTTTCTCTAGCATGCAACACTTGCAATAGACTCTATCTCAACCCCGACGACGACGCGATTTAATCGACAACCAACGACCACGGTTATCGACGCGACTACGAGGGATTGTTATCCTAATCATAATTCATCCCGCGCGCCTGGCAATCGTCGCTTCACTTTTGATGATCCGCGATCTGCTTCCATCGGTATAGCAACGAACCCCAACTGGTGAAGCTACCCAGGCCCGCCGAGGGCTTCGATTTTGCTGCCCATAATGTCTTTCCCACAAACAACTCCGGTTCGCCCAGTTCCAGGCGCATTCTTGAATACGCCGGCTGTTGCTTCCAGATTTCAGCAGGGCCAAGATCCTGTGCGCCGACAGCTGTTCCCAGTTTCTGAGAGCAGCCCGTCCGTTTCGAATCTTAGGAGCCCTGCGCCGCCATCGTCGAGCTCATCGCGACCCGTCAACGCCGCTGGTTCATTAGTACCTAGGTCAACTAATAGCGATGGATTGATTGCTCCCGCCCAGCTGCCACCTCCACGAGCAGAGAATGTAGCCCCCGTTGTCAAGGCCGCCAGGGCTATTAACCAATGCCTTCAGGCCGATGGACGCTACCCCGACCTCGATTCATACTGCAGACGTATGTTCAAGACTTCTATGGATGGTGGAACAAGCTAACAAGAATACCAGAGGGCGCGTCTTCCGATTACGATCTCGAAAACACCGATTCTGCCATGGCCCCATTTCACAAGACTCAGATGTATCCTATCCCGAACCAAGTCTTCGATCATTACAACTCTGGCGAGCTCCAAACTCTGATGGGTCTATTTGCTGAGATTAACCATGCTTGGGTTGTTATTGACAACTCCTTGTTTCTATGGGATTACACGCATCCTGACCCCGAGCTCATCGGTTTCGAAGACTCACCGCATACTATCCACGCCGTCGCGCTCGTACCCCCTAAGCCAGGCATCTTTGTCGCCTCCATTACTCATATTTTAGTCGTCGCGACTTCTCAGGAGATAGTGCTACTGGGTGTTGGGGCTTCCGATACTCCCTCGGGTACCAAGTCAGTCAGCCTTTACCAAACGAAAATGAGCCTTCCTCTTCGTGGCATCGAAGTTCGCGTAATCAGTGGATCCGCCAACGGTCGAGTTTTCTTCGGTGGTAGCAACGACATCGATATTCATGAACTTTACTACCAATCCGAAGAGAAGTGGTTCTCGAATCGATGTGGAAAGATTAACCATACCAACCCTGGATGGTCTTCAGTTGTCACCCTACAAGGAGGCTTCTGGTCGCAAAAGTCTCCCGAACACCTTGTTGATATCGTGATCGACGATTCCAGAAGCCTCGTATACACCCTCTCGAGCCGCTCGACCATCCGAACATACCATATGGAGGCGCCTGATCGACTGAACAAGGTTATCGAGAAGGAGAAGGTCCACTGTCTTCGCGATATCGCCCATATGATCAGCCAGTCTCGTCTGCTGACCGACAAGGTTCAAATCGTTGCGATTAGTCCCATCACTAAGCAGGAGGCGGCGAAGTTGCATCTGATGGCCTTGACAAACACTGGATGCAGACTGTTCTTTAGCGCTACTAGTGCTGCGTCCTATTTGTACGGCTCATCGACCAACCTGGCTCCCCAGAGTATGCAGGTTCAGTTTATCAAGTTCCCCCCAGGCCAGAGCGCTAGAAGATCGCCCTATCCTGGTGGTGAAACGATTGTCGATCTCGAATCCCCTGCTCTGACAAAGAGCCGAAAGGGCGCGCGATTCTCGCCTGGATACTTCTTGGATTTTGTCTGCAAGGAAACGAACCAACATGAAGATGCTCTATTTATTTCCGGACCCGAGACGGGACGTCTTAAGAACACTGTCCCTACCTCCCCTCTGAAATACCACGAGAGCGGCATCTGGATTGATATAGGAAGTCGGGCTGAGGCGGTGGGTCTCATTGGAAAGCCATTCGCAGCTGCAGGACAACCTGTGGGTTTCGGTAACGAGTTGGCTGTTCAATTCGACGATGCGCCCAGCGAATTTGCGGTTCTCACCAACACTGGAGTTCACATCATCCGACGAAGACGCTTTGTGGATATCTTTGCTTCTGCTATTCGAGGTGCTGTTGGAGACGAAGGATTAGAACTTGTCTGCCGCCGGTTTATTAACACTTACGGCCGTGTGGAGACAGTTACTACTGCTTTGGCTGTTGCTTGTGGTCATGGAGGTGACTCCCGACCTGGCGCAGCGCGTGCGATTGACCAGGCCACTGAAGACCGGGCCCGGTCCGTCTTTGTCGACTTTGGTGGACAGCCCACCATGGCCGAGACTGACAGCGCATCTCTCACAATAGACTCTGTCAACCTGTCCTCCCGACACGACGCCCTGGCTCTGTACCTCTCCCGACTGATTCGTCAGTTGTGGAAGTCAACTGTCATCACACCGGGCGTCTCCCCTATTGGTGGTATCACCATCGCTTCTACTATTCCTCTTTCAAAGCTCAGCACTGTTCAAGAAGCTCTGGAGCGTCTACGGAGGTTCCTCGACTCCAACCGTGGCCTTATCCAGGGTTTGTCTGGTCCTTCTGATCTCCAGCATGTGTCTAGTCGCCAGGAGGAGGTCGCCCTGCAAGCCGAGCACCAGGCTCTGCATGCTCTGCAGAAGTTGATGGAGAGCATCTCAGAGGGTATTTCCTTTGTTCTGATGCTCTTCGACGAGCGTGTGTCTGATATCTACACTCGTCTTGACGACACCGCGCGTCAACAGCTTAGGGAACTCACATACGAGAAGCTCTTCTCTCAAACAGACGGCAAGGATCTGGCTAAGCTCCTTGTCAAGGCTATTGTTAACCGCAACATTGAGAGTGGCTCCAACGTTGAGACCGTGGCCGACGCTCTGCGACGACGATGCGGCAGCTTCTGCAGCCCAGACGATGTCGTCACTTTCAAGGCCCAGGAGCAGCTCAAGCGGGCTTCTGACCAACCTCTTCAAACGAACCAGTCGCGAAGCCTGCTTCACGAAAGTCTCAGACTATTTGAGAAGGTTGCTGGCAGCCTCACTTTCGCCAACCTCCAGACCGCTGTTCAACAATATATCGATCTCAAGTACTATGCTGGCGCTGTCCAGCTGTGCCTGGTTGTCGCGCGGGAGAAGGACAGGGGTAACACAGCTCTTGCTTGGGTCAACGATGGTAAGCCTTCGGGTGACCCTCGAGCCAATGCTTTCAACGACCGCAAGCGTTGTTATGATATGATTCACGATGTACTGAGCCACCTGGACGCTGCGTCAAGCAGTGAGCCTGAAATGGTTGATGGCCGACTGACTCTTATCGCTACTAAGAGGCTTGAGGCCTACAAGGTGGTGAATGAGTCTGATGACGAGGTGTTCCATTTCGACCTTTATGAGTGGTATATTCAACAAGGATGGACCGACCGCATCTTGGCTATCGAATCAAACCACGTGGTTACCTTCCTTCAGCGACTTGCTGGTACCAATATCGAGCATGCTGATCTGCTGTGTCGTTTCTACACCAACCGCAGCCGATTCTTTGATGCAGCTGAGGTTCAGGCTGAACTTGCTAACTCCGATTTCCCCATCAGCATCAAGGACCGAATCAGATTGCTCAGTCTGGCCAAGGCCAATGCCAACGTCTCTACAACTGGTATTAGCCGACAGCAGCAGCAGATGCTCAACCACAGTGTCACTGAGTTGCTCGAGATTGCCCATATCCAGGATGATTTGTTGGAACGATTGAGGGCTGATGACCGTATCGACCCTGAGAGGGCGATTGAGATTGAGGATGCTCTCAAGGGCAAGATTCAAGGACTCTCCGAGGTAAGTTGTGGTATATTCCAGATCACATATAACGTTTGCTTACACATCTTAGCTGTTCAATGACTACGCCGACCAGGCCGGTTACTACGACCTCTGTCTGCTTATTTACCATGTGGCTGATTACCGTAACCATATGACGATTTCGGGTACCTGGAACAACTTGATCCAGCAGACACACGATGAAGTCATGTCTCGTCTGGAAATGTCAGCACCCGGAATGCCCTCGCCACCCCTACCCTACGAAGCCGTTACCAGCAAGATCCAAAACATTGCCCACCGCACATCACTCGACAGCTTCATCTTCCCCATCCAAGACCTCCTGCCAGAACTCTGCCGTTACGCCGTGGCACAACAACAAGATGCCACAATTGGTGCTGATCCTACCTGGCCAGTCCAGCTGTTCCTTACCTTGGGTGTTTCTCATGACATGATTGTCCGAGTGCTGGAAGGCGTTTTCGATAGCCAAGATTACGGTTTCAGCGGATCCGTGAGAAACCGCATGATTGAGCTTATTGTTTATGTTGTTAGCGACTGGGTTGCCGAAGCCCGCCGACGTGGTGGTGCAGGCAAGGGCGGCGCCATTGGCCCCTCTGTAGCCGATCTCCTCAAGAGATGCGACGCCGCCCTGCCTCCTCCCGGACATGGCAACAACGCCGGCGGTGCAGACCTGGCCGATGTCAGGCGGGTGCTCAAGGGACTGAAGCGAGAGGTTGACGGTCTGTCGCAACGGGTGCCTACAGGAAGTCTTAGGTTTGCATAAGAAAGCATAGAGGTTTGATCAAGAATATGAGGGGTTTTGAGTAGTTGTTTTTGCTATCAAAGGGATGATGAATATGCTATAGGCGCCAAACGGGTGCGTTGTACTGTATAGGTTCAAAGGTTTTATTTTTTTTACATTGTAATTATTAAAGACATGGGGGGTAGGCGCCCCTTGAAAAGAATGGAAAGAAATGGTAACAGAAGAATATGCGCTGTATCTATGACTCCTCGAGTGAAGTGTTGACCGCCAATGCAGGGCAGTTTTGTCCACAGCAGTTCGCACCCTGTCATCGCAGATGCTGTCCAGAATACCCTGCTGCCCAGTCGTTGCAACAGTAACCAGTCGACTGCAACAATACCCAGTCATTGCCAGCGTTGTCATAAGGCGACCGCAGCGTTGCGTTTTTACCGCCCTGTCTGCTGGCAGCGGTGAGGTGTGGGTGAGGCCTGCATATGTTGCCCGCCTCACTTTGGGAGTAAGTGAGAGTTAGGCGAAAAAAAAGTGACACGCCATTGTTGGAATGGGCCTCACGCAGATGGCACTGTGGGGGTGTTGGAGAGGATGTTGGATATATAAGTGAGGTTTGGTATGATGGTGAGGCAGTATTCACTCGGCTTGCCTTTCATGGACACTCTTCTAGGCTTGTTAGTTTGATACTGACGCCTTTACTTTCGTTATGGTCTGAGACTTGATGTTTCTTTTGTTTCTTTGGAGCTGGACTCCCGTCTTAATATGACTTAATACACTTAATACGACTTATAACATCGGCGATGACAAGCCTCAACTCAACACCACGATGGCGAGATATACTATCAACAACCACGACACTTCAGCCATTCGCGATGACAACTTCAAACATCAACGATCACAACATAATTCATCAACCATTATGCTTATTACATACGTTTACCACGCTTCGGCGTGCTTTTCACCCAGCGATTAGCAACATTGCCTCGCTGGGCACCACGTTCAAGACCACCCTCAGAGTTTCACCGCAACTACAAACTTCAACCTCTTGAGGCTCTGGTCGCCCATACTCGACATGATCCGGCGTCCGGTATGGTTTCAAACAATTCGACTTCTTGTATCTTGTGGTCCGGGATGGACTTGGTTTAGATACTCGGAGTTAATGGGGGGATTGCTTCCGGTCGTTTTTATAGATTGGGAGGAGTTATAGAGGAGATAGAATGGGTTGATAAACGGTCTTTATATAATGTTGAAAGGAGGTTATACTCGTTCGTTAATAATCCTTTGTATCATTATAAGGGTGGTTAGACTGTTGGGTCATGGTACTGTCAGATTCGACCAAAACATATATATATATACCTAATCATCTTACACGAATAGATCTGATAGAGAACCATCATATCAAATCCGTGTGCGTTTAATCTTAATTATTAACAATCTTCTTTCCATTTCTAAAATACCCTGATGAATACTCCGATGTAGTCTCCGTGCGGCGACTTTTCGGATACTTCGCATACATAAATATTCCCATCACAACCACCGAAAAGGAGTATCAACAACACAATTCACTCTCATGTTAAAAACCTTGCTCCCAATTACAACAAAAACAGCAAAGATGGCTTCCCCAAATGTCGATCCCGCACTCATGACCCTCCAAAATCTCTACGCCAACAAGGACAAAGGCAACTTCGAGGAGCAAATGATCTACGTCTCGAAGACTCTCATGCCAAGACTAATCCGAAGTCTCCCTCCACAAATGGGAATATCAGAGAATACGACTACGCCTGTCAAGTTCTTAGATAGTGCTTGTGGGACTGGTGTTTTGACGGATGCTGTGCAGAAAACACTGCCTAAGGATGTTCTTGAGAAGAGTACCTTTTTGATGGCTGATGCTGGGGATGGAATGCTTAGTGTTGCGAAGAAGAGACTTGGGACTGAGGGCTGGATTAATGCTGAGATTAAGAAGTTGGACGCTACAGTGAGTCGACTCTTTGAGTTAGAGTATCGGAGGCTAACAATGAGTTGTAGAACACCGGACTTTCAGAGAACTCGTTTACGCATGTTGGTCTTGGTTTAGCACTTCACCTTATTCCCAAACCCGATGCTGTTCTAGCTGGTAAGTAACCACTCTCGGATTCCTCTGCGAACAAAACTGACACTCCCAGACTGCAAACGCATCCTCAAATCAGGCGGTATCTTCGGCGCAACAACATTCCACTCAGAAAACACATTCTGGGTCCCCGACATGCGCACAGCCTTTGCATCATTCCCCTTCCCAGCACCTCTACCCGACGTAATGCCCATGCAAATGCACGACCAAGGCGACTGGAAATCTCCAGCGTGGATAGAGCAGCATCTCAAAGAGCAAGGCTTTCAGGATGTTAAAGTTACTGTTGATCACGACAAGTACTTTCTTAGGAGTGCGGGGGAGTATGTGTTGCAGGTTGGGATGATGCTGGGATGGTTGATGAATGCTTATTGGAGTGAGGAGGTTAGAAAGGAACATGATGTGAATGAGGTGAAGGAGTTGGTTAGGAAGCATTTGGAGGAGAAGTATCAGGGGAAAGGGTGGGAAATTGAGTACAAGGTGATTGTTATGACCGGAAGAGTTGAATAAGCTACGGGTTTGGAAGAGGATACGAAGGATTAAAAAGCTTGACATTTTCGCATAGATAAGTTGGATACAGAAGGATACCTAGCTCAGAGTTGTTTAGCATTTCCAGTTTAATATATCAACACAGAAAAGACTTGGGATTGGACATGCAGGTCAAGTAATGTTCTTATCTTGTCTTCAAAATCGTTGCTACCGTGGCTAACCTGTAGCGCCCATGTGTGGCTTCTGCAGGGACCTGCAAGAGCCTTGTTCAGCAATTGTTCACAGAAACCCCATCAATCCAAGGTAAATGCTCTGCAGAACATCAGTGCATCTATAAGACCCATCGTGATTAAATGTTAGCCAAATGTCCATTGATAGTAGAACCCCTTTGGAGTACCCCTTAGCCAAGGAATGAAAGTGACACGTGATACATCCAGCCAAGGGGAACTTGTTAGCTTATCTCCACATGGCCTCGACCTGAGCTTCAACACTGCAACTAGAAGAGGGGGACGAGCTACTTTTCTTTTTTCTTATCGCCATGTTATGACTTTGATGCTCAATCCGGACTCCCAATTAACTGAGGGCCGTTGATTACATACCGAACCTCCTCTCTGAGCTACTATCGCCATCATGATTGCTCCTACATGGACCCTCCTCGCCCTCGGCGCATTAGTCGCCGCGACACCATCCAGAGAAGATGCGCTTCCTTCGTATCATTACGGCGCTCCCATACCTGTTGAGTGTATGAGTCGTAATTCGTATGTGTCCCCAAAGCACTGGCTACCAAGTCTGGTATTAATGTATTGGCAGAGAAACTGGCGAACATGTCGAAAACGAAAAACACGAAATCGAATGGAAACCCTTCCCAACATGCAACGAAACCGGTCGTCCTCTTGAATTCAACTACGGAAAAGAAGGCGAAGTCAACTGCACAATCGCCATGATCGACGATCCCTTTTTCCACCTTCTCGAATTCTACATCCACTCCGATGCGCCCCTGTCCTGCCGCGTTCCGTCCCGTCCTGCCGCCGAAGTCGAAGTCGTCGGCGAAAAGGCTCCCCCAAGGGAGTACGTTCCCGTGGTGTTTGCTCTAGCTGGAACACTGCAGCTGAGCCATATCCATATCAGCACCAAAATGAATGTCTTGCTGCATAGCACGCCGAAACACCATGCGCACCCGCATGATAGCGGTGTGTTGGATTCTGCGATTGCGTATAGTACTAGTCCTCTGCATCATTTGCAGGGCTCGCATACGAGAAAATTAGTTATTGGTGATCCGTTACCGTTGGTGCTTTCGGTACGATGGTTTCCCACGCCTGCGCTGCCGAAGACGGAGGGCAAGGTGGAATGGCAGGGACTTGGAGGACATATTTATGCTAGTACTGTATTTTACAGTCTCGTTTCGTTTGGCGCGGGTGTGCTTGTTGCGGGTATGTATACTATGGGTGTGGTTCTGCCGAGACGACTTAAAGGACGGGCACTTGGTGGTGCGACGCCTTTAGGATATGGGGTTGGTACTGTTGGGAATGGATGGGGATACTCGAAGCCGAATAAGAGATCGGATTAGATCTATGTATAATGCATTTATGGAGTCGGGAGGATATGGGTTCTTTAGAGCTTGTAATGTGAAAAGTAGCCGGGAAGTACATTTGCCCTGGCAGTGTATCATCGGATGTCCTTGTATCTGTCCCTTGTGATGTTTACTGTGTCTTGGGCTTGCTATCACCGCTCACACGTCGCAGCAGCCTCATATACATATCCACCGCCATAATTCCAGCTACGATAATTAGCAACAACTCGCACAAACACGAATAGGAAACTTACGTAGAACAGCATAAGGAGCATACGTCCCCCAAGCCAAACTCATCTTCTGGCTCTCACTAACCATATCCCCACCCATACTCAACAACTCAGCAACACAAGCAACAGACCCCATAGCAGTCAAACACCCAAACGCCAACCCCGCCAGCTCCGTAGGTCCGGTAGTAGGTTTCTTAGAAGCCATGTTCCAGACGATGTAAGCAGCAAGGGGGAATTGGACGAGTAACTCGATGTAGTACATGCTATGCAGCCAAGCGCCGGTGAAGGAGGGGCCGTAGAAGGGGTCGCCAGAGATGGAGATGTAGTTTCTGCGGATGATGCTTAGGGGAGAGGATGGAGAGGAGAATGATGCTGGGTAGAACTCTGAAAAGTCGAGGACTGAAGGTATTAGTTGGACTGCTGGTGAGTGAGGTTATGGGAGCATACCGATCATGCCGAATATTTGGGGGACGATCATGAGTACGTAGACCCAGTCGCGAAAGGGTTTTTGAGCCATTGTTAATCGATGAGAGAGTTTATGAGATTGATGAGTGTTTGTAAGATCAATTGAGTTGCAAATGGCTGATATGGTCGTGTTATGAAATGGTTGAAGATCGGCCTGTTTGGTGTTGGGAAATGAGATGAGGTGGCCTTCGGCTCCGGACCCTAGTTCCACTCCGGGATTCTCGGCCGCCGATGGTCACGAAATCCGTGTAAGTCAATCAGCATTATAACGAGCGACGAGACTGGAGATTGAAGATATGACGTTCAAATGATTCAGGCTTCGCCTATCGTTCGTCTTCATTAATAATTGCGCTGTATGAGTAGGGTAGAGCCTCTCAAAAGTGTTCACCCCTCAAGCCAGTCTATTATACATCCATCCCATGCCCATTATTCCCGTGTTGTTATACTAAACCGCTGTAACACTATTCAGCGCCTCAACATCATACCCAGCCATCAAATCCGCCCAAAACTCATCATCAAACTGAAAATCACCCGCCCAGTTCGGATTCGCCGGCTCAAGCACCACCTGCGCCTGCTCAATCTCCCTCTGCTCATCCTGCGGAATCTTGCTCATATACCACTGTCGAATCCATCTAACCTTGAAACTCGATTTCAAGAAGACACTACTCCCATCTTCCATAACTCGTCTTCGTCTGTTGAGCCGTATAGTTTCTGAATCCGCTTGTGCGAACTGGTCGCTTAGTTTTTGGAGGACGTTTTGGAATTGAAGGTGTAGGCGTGCGGATTTGGTGTCCCAGTCGGGGGATGTGTCGGCGAGGATGAGGCGGGATGCTGTTACTGTTACGAAGGCGAGGACGCAGGATACTGTTATGGGGAGGATGGAGCAGGTGCTTGCGGGGACGGTGGTGTGCTGTGTTAGGGAGGTTCGGACGGCTTCGAGGCATTTCCACATGTATTGGGAGCGGAGGAAGGGTTCGGAGAGGGGTGTGTCGGTGGCTAAGAAGGAGGAGGGTTTCATGTTGAGGATCGGTTCATAGAGACGGACGATCAGGGAGTTGTAGTGTGCTCTGAAGCCGGCTAACCATGGTTAACATCTGATCAAGCTCAATAGGCAGAGTACTCACGTGTGTTTTGGACAGCTTCTGGTTGCGCTTCAAAGTACTTGTCCAGTTCGCGATGGACGCTATCGAGCGCCATAGCCATCACGGCGTTGAATGTCGGAATAGTAGAATCGAGAGGATCAATGGTCGGTAGAATGCCAATACCGCGGTCGGTAAGATGCTGCATGCGAACTAGCGAGACGAGATAGACGTCTGTTTCGCATTCGTTGAGTTCGAGGAGGGTGTCGCAGCATTGGGAGAGGTGAGTGCTCCAGTTGAAGAGGGTGCTCTTTCGGAAGTATGTGCTTAGTCTGTATCTTGTTAGCTCCAGTTTAGAGAAGGGCGCTTAAGTTGGCAAAACGAGAATTGGCAGGACTCACATGTTTGTGATGTGGTAGACACCCAGTACAGCGCGCTTATCCGCCGGAGTCTGGTAGGGCTTCCCCTTGATGCACTGCTTGCCCATACTCGTCCACGCATCTCCAAGTAAAGTCTTCGGTCCACCAAGAAAGGAGCCCGCGATCTTATCCAGTCTCAGATCAATAACCAGCCCGACAGCCATCTGGACAATGTTGGTAACTTGAAGTTCCCCGTAGAAGTGAAAGTCGTTCCTAACGCCATCAGCACTCGCGCTCTCCCGTCCTAAGGGGTATGTGTGAGTCGCAAGATACTTACCATCCAAGATAGATAATTATCGCCTGTAGAATGTCTGTCGACCTCTCCTGCCTCACAAAAACATGCTCCGCCAAATACCTCCTAAACCACGCCTTAAAGTCCACCTGCACCTTATCCTCCAGAGGCGAAACGACCGCCAAGATCGTCCAGAACAGCAAACTAGACTCGGAATACAACTCATGAGATGTCATGTACTCTGATAAGGGAGCGAAGGGGAAGTGCGGGACGTAATCGCGGCGGTAAAGCTCCAGGCGCTCCGAGGCTTGGGCATGGGAGACGCTGAAGCCGGGAAAGAGTTCAATGTTGGCGGTCAAGTGGGAGGGGATTGAGGCATCGCCTTGTAGAATTTCTAGGGATATTGGGTCTAGCGATGGACCTTGCACTGGCTGTCGAGGGCGAGGTTGCTCTTTGGGACTTTCGGGGGTTGGGGGGAGGTTTTGGCGGTTTGCGAGGAGGGAGACTATGCCATCGATCTTTTTCTCCAACTGCGCGACTCTCCTATAAATTCTGTCAGCGCCTGTATATAGCAAGAAGAGAAGATGTACTTACGTCGACTTTCCTCGCTTTCTTCGTTGTGTGATCTCTGGTACTTGACAGTCAAGCTTCATGCGTAAACATCTGCATCGAGCCTTAATTAGTATATACATGGCCGTAAGAGTAATAGCTTCTTACCTTGAACATGTCTTTTCGAGTCTTCCAGAACCAGAACTAGGCCACTGACACTTCATCTTCAGCCTGGCGCAATTCGTACAAGCCCTCGTCTTGGGACATTGGTCCGCCGGCCGAACATCGCTGATAAGGCAATCGTCCATGATGAACAACGTTATCAAGCCAAGAACAATATAATGAACAAAAAAGAAGAAACAGACAGACAACAAATGATTGAATGAATGATGTTTCCGGAGGTAAAAGGTGATAAGTCCGGGCGTCGGAGGTCTTTATAACGACCGGTCTTGCTGAGGATTTGGCGTGTAGCAGGGGAGTTGGCTGGGTTGGGAACGGAATCGGGAACTTTTTAATGGTCCGATTCCCGGTTGGTAGTGCTTACACCTACAACCGCCAAGGACAAGGGATGACTTTCACTATTTATTGATTGAGATAGTATTTTATCGCAAGGTCAATTCATTTATTTACGCCTGGTTTATGATCTGATCAACGCTTCATGCTATCTAGCTCAATACAAGGCCAAACGCCAATGCCAAAGCAAATACACCATCAGATCTGAGTTCTCTTAACAGTTGCCTCCAACATCTCGATGTCCCTCTCCCTGTAAGACGGTATCATATTCAACCGACTCAACTGCGATGTGGTAGATTGCAGAAAGTCTAACCCTGACATAAGGACAGTCTCTCGACGCAAAATCGCGGAGTTGGGATAGGTACACGAGGATAAGGAAGAAAATTCTGTATAGGTGTTAGCTTGAACATCAACCACCTAACTAACTGAGCATACCGTAAACAAGCATAAGGTCGGAAACATCGAGCGAAGTTGTGGAAGGGTATCATCTATCCGCCCAGCTGTCGGAAGTTCAGGGGAAAAAGATAGAAAGACAGTCCTAGTTGATGTTAGCTTCGATGAGTCTTGCAGAGCTGGACAGTCTTACCGCGATCAAGTGTCACATTCTATGAGAGAGGTAATGGGGGAAGTTTCTTCTATTCCCAACTATCTACCTACTGTTAATACCGACAAAGGAAATGAAAGGAGTGTGTTGTTACAAAGGAAAGGAAAGGGAGGGTGTTTCGTACCGAAGAGTCCTTCACTGTCGCATCTGCTCACCAATAGCTCGTCATCTTCTCTCACAATTCGGGTATCCTCGCAAAATTCATCTCAAGTCGCACTCAATAATAATCCCAAATGATTCTTCCGTCACCTCATCAGTTCTCGTTCGTTCTCTTTCGTCGTAAAGGAAGTGATTTACCTCTGCTCGGACTCATTCGAGTCGGCTTCCTTGGTCTCCTTCGTGGCCTTTGTGTCAACCTTGTCTTCGTCATCGTCTGAGAGGCCAAGGAAAGGGGCCACTTCCGCCTGGTGACGGAGGTTCTCCCGATGTTTCTGGCGTTGCTGGCGGCGAGTAATGGCCGTCTCCTGAGAACGATCGACGCTGTCATTCCCACAATTGCCGAAGCTCTTGGTGCTGCGGCGAGCGCTGGCCTTATCGCTGGTAGAAGGCATTGTAAAAGATGTCGTTGTGGAGGTGGTAGGATAAGATGAAGGTTGAATAGAGGGTAAGGTTGAAGGTTGAGTAGAAGGTAGCGTGGTATGAAGGTGTTGGTAGTTGCGTTGCGTTGCGTTGCGT
>QHHJ01000006.1:80000-353985 GCA_004367495.1 Fusarium scirpi | reverse complement strand
AATATCGAATTCACCAACATTTTCCAGTCAGGTTGGCTCCGTGACCTTCGGGCCGGCACACACGATAGGGCAAGACTCTAGCCCGGGTCGCCCCAAGGAATAGGGTGCACTGACGGTCATAATAACAGTATGATCTTCCCATCTTTCTCGTCGTGAACCTTACGGCCTCTTTATAGGTGAAATTCACCCCGACCGGACCGGCAGTGCACCCGCTAGGGGCGTCCATCGACCTTGGTAAGTCATCGCTATCATTGCAACAAGTCGCACCAGCTAACAGGCAACAGCAAGAACTTGCCGGGAGAGTCGCCACCCGCTGACTCTTCGTTCTTCGAGCTGCGGGTGGCAGTCTGGGCTGGTAGCCCCAAAGTAAGCATACTTCTCTTCTCTCATCGATCGAGTTCTAACCTTTCATCGTGGCAGTTGACGGGGCTCTATCATAAGCCCCGCGCTTTGTGCCACCCCGTCAGTCATCTCCCCTTCAATCAAGCGGCGAGGGATGGGAAAGTCTCCTGCACCCCACTTTAGGGTGGCCCCCTGGTATCGCCCGTCTATTCAAGGGGGCCGGGGGCGGGGAGGTCAGATTGACAACTTTCGGTCTCCCATTTCAGCTGCCCCTTGGCATCGCTCGTCTATCCCATGCGGCCGAGGGGCTGGGAAGTCAATTTGACACTTCTGCCTCCCTCCCTCCTACCTAACCCTCGCCGCAGATGACTTAGGGTGGCACAAACGCTTAAGAACTCCGAGCCAGACTCGACGAGTGAAGAAGGAGCAGGATATTGGGGGTCTTGGAAATGGTTCTGGTATCTGTCTTATCATCGTTGTGTCTTTACAGAAAGGAATAAAAACTTAAATCAAATCACCATGTTCTGTCCCTGTGCATTGAAATACACTTAATCATAGTGACTGTCCTTAAAAGCCCCTGTTCTTACCTGCGTTGACTCTCAGGAAGCCATACATCTACTTTTTGATCGCTAAGCATCGCCGATGCTGTACTGAGACTTATGACCTACCATCTTCCACCACTATGCACAACGTCACTTAGTCAAAAGCACTTAAACATCACTGTACACATCGAGCATTCAACATACACCTCATCACTTGTTCTTCTCTTCTGCGCTTCCCGTCATTTGTGCATCCCACCTCCCTATCTCCTGAGCCCTGCCAATCAACCATATAGTATGAGCTACCACATTTCATGCGAGGTTATCTACAACTTGCTATAAGGTATGATCAAACGCCAGCCAATATTCTCGTAAGATTTATCTCGCATCTCATCTCCTTTACCGGCAATTGCGCGGGTGATACCAACTGGATAGCGGATCAGAAGGTATCTGCCGCTTGCCGTTCCGCTCCAGCAAACCCCTTTTCCCGACTGTTAAACTTCCCTTTGTTCACACTCCAGTTCTTCGAAAACACGTCGTTATCCGTGTCAGCGAATGCGTGTCGTCTCAATCCCTTTCAATGCGCTTTTGCCATAGAGCGGTACCCGACTAGAGTGCTGCAGGTTTTCGACCCGTCCCCGGCATTCCCTTCGCTCTACGACTAAGCTGCGATGAAACACCACCAGCCTTATTCGGCTTCGTACCGGCCCAGTCCATCCTGTACTTCGTACAACGACAGATATGTTATCAACTCCCTCAAGATTTGGCAGTATGCAACTTCTGACACATTTCTCTTAGGGCCAACAATCCCGTCGATCTCGCAGACCGTCCACGAAACTTCCGCCAACTGAACACCGATCTTCTTCTTGAATACCATTCCAGTCAGCGTGACATATTGGTCTCAATGTCCTCCGCGATACGGAACATAAGGAACCGAGGATAACTTACAAGTCGCAGCTCAGTAGAAGTCTCAGCTACCATACCAGCCTGCTCGTGAGGTGATCTAGAACAATGCGGCTCAGCCCAGGTCCTACTTCAGCCGCCCTACTATTACCGTGCCGTGTTAAGCGGAAACAGCGCCGCAACCTTGGCGTCCTCTTCGCCCTCGCTACGAAACACAAAGAGGAGTTACTGTTACTGGCTCGGCGTTCAGAACGAACAAGGTACAGGCCGACGTACGTCAAGTGGAAGCGACACCAAGCTCTCGTCCTTTCCCACAGCCACGGTGACGACAACACAGCACCGAACGGAATTCGGCACAGCAAATTACAAAGGCATGGTCACTTTGAGTTCGTCCATTCGGTTACAGAGCTGCCATTGGAAGAGTCTGGCAACGACCGAAGACTCTCCATGGTGTAGCAGTGGCATGATGGGGAATCAGGTGCGTTGGGCCTGTTGAGAACGACAGCGCTTTGTTACTCTTGTTTCGGCCGTGTGCAAGTGACAGAACCACAGCCCTACAACCATACGACTGTCAATCCCACCCATGATACGGAAGCGAAGTAAGCTAGAAGCACCCAAGAAGCTTGGCTTTATGGGCATCCAGGCGGGTGTCAGAAGAACTGACTAAAGTAGCCCAAGTGCAGGTCTAAACCCGCACAAGGTAACCAAATTATTTCGTCTGTTATGGTCTCGACGGCCAATTCTTCTGACACCCTGACGGTAGCTTAGACATATCACAAGTAAACAATATTTATGACAAATAAATATCCAAAGAAGCGTCGATTCGCCTATGATTTGAAGAATGTCTCGGTCTGTTAGCTATCTGGTGAATACTTGGCACCTTTGCCATGTGGTCTTCCAGACAGGGGTAGAGGTTGCTGTGCCTTACCCCAACCTTGGAGAGGGAATCACCGAAGTCAGAACATGAGATTGGACCCTGAAATCACAATGAAGGCAGTGCATAGCTTTATTGTAAGTCCACACGCCAGTCGCGGAAGATCGTCCCGTCTGCGCCGAACCAAGACTAACAACAACGAATGTTCTTAGCGTATCGTTGGACTACTATATAAACGACAACTGATCACTGCGAAGCTGTTTAATCAAGACAATCCATATACGCATAGATAAACTCTAATATCATTCAATATGCCTACTGCTACGGACTTCTTTGGCCTTACCATCACCAATTTTGGTCCTCTTACTACAACGTATACTCCTCCGCCCTCATGCACCGCAGGGACAACCGACCACTTGTTGTACGCTTACAGTAACGCTACAACTATTCTTCATGGCTCTCCAACGTGCGACCGTGATCCAATTGGAGATTGCGTACCTGGCGGTTCCTCCCATGACGCCCTGACCTCTAAGATAATCGGCGCATGGAACCTGGGTTTCCTCAATTACCATTCTCCTGGTGTTCACTGTCCTAAAGGTTGGACGACAGCTGCTGTACTCGAAAATGGTGCAGGGGCGGCATCTGAAGTAAAAACCGGTGTCTTCACCGAGGTAGAGACACCATTCGACGCATCCAGCTACACAGATTATCCATCAGTCCTTGGTCCGAATGAGATCTGGCCACGACTCCTGGAACCATCCGAGACACTTGTTTATTGTTGCCCAAGGTAATCTCCCATATAACCACCTACGATCACTACTTGACTGATGTCTGGTTTGCAGTGGATGGAGCCCTAACGTATGGGGGGATTGCGTCACTTCCATTGAATCTCTTGATCCAGCCAAGTACACTGGTATCTGTGTCAGAGATTACAGCGATACATTCCCTGATTGGACGGCTGTCCACACAGTCGAAGGAGAACCTGTGTCCAACACTGCTGGTGTCGTTTCTGCCATTCCTTTCACAGGTACATTCACTGAGAAGCTGGAAAAGATCACGGATTTCCTTGAAGGGGATAGCTATACTTCTACGCTTGTCGTCGTCAAGACGCTGCCTGCTGTTGCGTTGGTACACCATCTTTCGGATCTTGAGGCCACTGCGATGAGTACCGCGGATGTGAAGGAGACTGAGACTGGTGGGAGCGATGGAGAAGATAAGCCTGAGGAAGTTGGCGAGAATGGAAGCGCGGCGTCAAACTTATCGAAAGCCGCAGGGCTTGCACCTGTTGTTGCTGTTTTGGCTGGATTTGTCATCGGCGCTCGCCTTTTGGCGCCGTGGTAAGCTTTCTCGCAGGCGATGTCGTCGGTTGATCTTTTGCTCGGTGAGTTCTGTCGAGGCCTCGTGGTAGCCTGCGGTCTATCGGGGGTTTTAAGGAAGCACAGTTGTCGAGTCAGCACTGAGGTTGGCTGTTGCTTGGTCTTGCGCTACTCAAGGATCGTGGACGGGGTGTTAAAGGCTCAGGTAGAAATAGGAACAGTAGATCGGGCTTCGGGCCCAATATCGGAAGTCGTCCATCGATAGGGAATTCTATGTTCCAGAACTTCAGTACATAGGTAGGTAAGTAGTCTTAGGTTGTGGGATGGTACAGGTAGCCGTGAAGTCGAGATTCTCAAATGTTACAACTGGCAACGTTCTTTCTTTGCACGGATCTTTCCAACTGGAGTCGCGGGCGTGGCTTCCCCTGCATCCCTTTGCCACGTAGGTAGAATTGGTCGGGATCCCGATAAATTACGTGATTACACCATGTACGATGTCATTGAGGTCCTCGCGGTAAGCTTTGATAGCTGGCATACTAGAGATAGATCAAACGTTCATCGGTTGGCATCCACCCGCATAATTGAGGCTCTGCTGGTCAACTACACATCTGGCTCCAGACATCACGGTAGTCAAAAAGGGGCAAGCAATGAACCCAATGGATCGCCCTCCTTAGTAGGCAACATTTCACAACTTGAACGAAATTTGAATTGATGCCTCTCGGCCTTTTTATACAATTGATAGCATCTATTTCCTGACTTCTTGCGCTCGAGTCTCTTTTCCGTGCATTCTCCATCTGGCTGGTGCCTGCTCTGCTCCTTCCTCCTATGTCGAGCCGAATGACTTTTCGTCGCCCCAACATAAAGCCCCAACACATTTGCTCTGTGCCTTCCCAGAAAGAACGGGAGGTCCATGTGAGGCTCTGGCCGGCCACCAGCGTCATATATCTGCACATTTGAACGAGTGTTTCTTACCATCCTCGCATCCTACCTGTACAAAGCCATTGGGAGAGATAGATCAAGACAGAACTGTAGTAATATTATCATCACTTACCGTAGAATCAACTCGCCTCAACTGATCTCCTTCTATCTGGTGCTGTGTTCGTCGATGGCATTCCGTTGGGCGAGTCAGGCAGCCAACGACCGTCTGCCTTAGGGGTCACGATGGGAAGGAGCCAGCTCCGTGCTTCCTCGACGACATGACGTGAGCCTCCCACCCACGTACCTTCCCTCTCGACGTCCAACGACTGACCATAAAATCCCATCCTCCCATCCACCCTTCCTGATTTTCTTTTCTTCTTCATCATCCCATCCCATCCCGACATCCTCACCTCCTGTTCATCCCAATCTTGTCCCTCCTCTTCCCCGACCATCCTTTCATTCCTTCCAAAGTTCTCTTTTCTTCTTATTGCGCCATCATTCTCCTGTTCGTCACATTCATGTATCTGTTTCCCGTCAGCGACTTCGTTCTTTGTTCTTCGTTTTCCCAGCATCTTCGTGTTCCATCCTGTCAGCGTCTCTTCATGTTTGCTTTCTTCGTGTCCATCCTTCTTCCCTCTCAGCGTTCTCATGTGTTTGCCCATCTTGTAACCCCAGAGACTCAGGTTTTTTGACCCTTTGGGTCGATGATCATCACGGTCTCGTGCCCTACTACATTCGAACAGCCCATTCAATGGCTAGTTTGTACCCAACTAGGGTTAAAGCAAATCATGTCATGCTGTCCGGTGTTGCAGTCTCTTCCAACGCATCCGGGACTGTGACCCATTTTGTGGTTGACGGGGTGCTGGGTGAGGAGCACCCCATAGGTATATGCCTTCCACATAGTGACAACGCATGATACATTTTCCCCCAGTGATCCCTCTGTGAAATCCGCTCGATGATGTGAACTTCCAAATATTTTGTGACACTTCCAGACTCAGCCATTTCCATCGAAAGTCCAAATGTGTGTTGTGAAACAACTGTAGACTGTGCATCATTGTCTGCGTGACATGCCGCCTCGTCTAACCCGGCGACTTCCCTCGTGAATCTGATGTGCGACGTTTCAGTGAGTTCCTTATTCTGACAATGTAAGAGTAACAGCGTGACTTACCTTGCCCAATCTACCAAAAGTAGTCCCAGTTACGGTAGTTGACACAGGTAGGGTCTATATCCCAGCTGCCACAAGATTCTGTTGACTAACCAACAACAACTTTTTTTTGTCTCACGTTCCCTTTCTGTAGCTACTTTTTCAAGCAGCCACTAAGTATGAAGAGAGGGAAAAGAAAAAGAGGGCAGGCAAATGGAGGGAGAGTGTGATCTTTATACTTGCTGGCGAGTGGGTCAGCCTGAAAGCTTGAGGTGCTCTGCACTGCACAAGAGTGGGCAATTTATTAAATTTGGTCTGCTAGAAAGTTTTATCTCTTTCAAAGTTTTCAACCTGAACGTGAGTCATTTCTGCCATATCTAAATTTCACGATATATTCTGCGCATCTAACTATCGAGATAGTAGCCAAGGCAAGATGTCGTGTGGTTGTATTCCGCACCCCCGCAATTCACCCCTCCATCACTCATACGCAACTCAACTTCACACTCACACATAATCAACCTCACATACATCCAACCTAACAATGGGCACAATTTCCATAAGGAAGTTTATCCGCTGGCTTCCAGATGAGCCCTCTGAGCCAACGACAACCTTCGTAATCACAAGCCCCCGACTAAAACGCTTCGTCGATCTACGCATCCTCTTACCAGAGGGTGATTCCGGCTGGACTGGCCAAGATGGTACTTACTCAAACACCACTTCTCGTACTAAATCCCCAGCCGAACAGTAACTAACATATAACAGATCCTCTGCCATTGTCGCGTCTAGACTGGGCCATAGCCGGCACAACAGTCTCAACCCTTAAACCCGACCCCTCAGGCACTTTGACTTCCCACTCCACGTTCCACCAATGGATATCCTCCCGCGCTCTGGGCGATGACGCAGGTTTCATGTACCCCCAACCCAACGAGCTCACTCTCGAGAAAGGCAGTATGGTGAATCCCGATACGGGTGTTGATACCGAGTACGAAGAGCTCTGGCATGATGCTACGCCGACTGCTGTACCGGGGGAGGGAGCTGTTAGAGCGCTGGTTCTGCAAGTGGAGGATGAGGAGAAGGGTGTAAGAGGTTGTGCTGTTAGACTGGGACATCATGCGCAGGGGTTGATTAGGGTTGGTGAGAGGATTGCGCTGGAGAGATGGGAGTGGACGGAGGCTGGGTGGAAAAGGACTGTCAGGATGGGTGATGAGGAGTTGCCTATTGAGAAGATCTTGGGTGAGGAGAATCTGAAGGAGGAGGATGGTGTTGATGTTGGCGGAAGGAGGTGGGAGGTTATTGAAGCCAGTGGGGAGGAAGTTTAGAGTCGATACATAGCGGGCGATATAACATTAAGATCACATAAGGGACGGACCTTGCTTGCAAACAAAAACTCTCGATCCTTTAGGACGAGAAGCAGATATATTCTCTACACCAATAGTGTAGAAAGACCTAACAATTGGAGACTCATCCACAAAAGTGTACTCTTAACACGTCTACCAATTCCATCCTCCTCATTGCTTTTGTCTTTCCTCTCCGCCATAGTCTTCGGTCTTCTAATAGATTTCCGCAATGTCTAGACGATCCACTGCCAATCAAGCCTCACAAAACGCTTTAGTATATATCAATCCTCCTCTAGGTACTCTTGAACCTTCAAACCCCGCTCTAGGGACGTCCTCGTCCCGCCATGCTTCTTAAAAGTGTTGAAAGGAAGCATACGTACAAACTCGTACGCTGCTCAAACATAACGCCCACTCATGGTTAAACAGTAATAATCAATCGATCCGCTTCCTCAATAAGTCGAGGTTTTGAACATAGCGCACGCAGTCGGTAATAGCGCAAAAAGAATTCGAGTATCAGCTTAGACAGCCCAACTACCTCTTCGCTCTCGAACACCCCATCCAACGGGATCCATGCTGTCGAGGTTGGGATGTTGTCTAGCCCACTCTTTGATATAAGATTGCAGAGCGTGCCATCGGGGGCATCTCTGATCGCGAGGTTTATCGGCCTCAGGCTCGACAAGATGACCCTGAGCAAGTTGCTTCTCGTCATCCTTCTCGAGATCTTCAATAGTCATCGTGCTAATTCGCGAGAGCTCGCCATCGAAAGCGCGGGCCATAGCGGGATAGCCTAGAGAGAGGTAATTGTACACTTGCGTGACGAATGTATCGTCAAACTCATGCTCAATCTTCTCTTCCAACTCGGCATGTGCCTTTTCCTTCTGTAGGCGCTCGTTGATGCCATGCAACATGTGAAGCCCCTTGGGAGGACCGGCCCGTGTCCGGTGCTCAGCGACACCATTTGCCTGGCCATTGGTCGTGCCGTTAATGGAGACAGGCTCGTCTGTCAAAGGTGGAGAGCTAATATGCGAGGCATCACCGGGACTGGCCGCCGGTCTGGGCGTAGCCAACATTGGTGGGGCATGCAGGTCTGCTGGCACCAGGTACGCATCGTTCGAGTCTGATCTGAAGCAGTAACCTCGCCAGAGACCATTCTGGCCTGATAGATCCCGGAACTTCTCCTCAGCATGTCGTTCTGCGAATGGGTGATCGGGTTCGAGCTTGGTCTGCTTGGGAGACGGACACTTTCGGAAAACGAGGTCTTTGCCGAGCATTGGTGGAGTAACACCGAATCGCTTCTTCTGGGACAAGGGAGCAGGCGATGCACGTCCGTAGCCTCCAAATGGTCGTCCAAAGGGGCGGGCAGCGTTGCGCGACGCAAAACCGCCGGTGTCCGGGGGTATTTGAGAAGATTTGGCAAATGGGGTATCTGCAGACCCAGCGGGCGGCGCCGATGGGATGAAGGGCATCGTAGATTCACCAATATGCCGGGATGCTGCAGGTGCCGGCGATGCGGCTTTGTTTCGTTGTTCGGCGGTCAGGTACGACTCAGTGTCAAGCAGCGGCATATGCGTCTCTCCAATCGGGCCGCTGACTCCAATCGATGAGCGCTTGCTAGTACTATCACGAGGCGTATTGGAGGTGGTCCAGACTGGATCCGGGGGAAGTTCAAGGTCCATCTTGTCGAGTTCCGCGGTGTCGGTCGTATCGTTGCGCATAACGGTATCCTGGTCTTTCTTAAAACCTGGTGTTTCTGGCTCTTCGACCAGAGTGCCCATCTCGCCGGGCTTCTCGTCGATAACCATAGCATCCTCGTTTTGCTGCTCCTGCTTGGCTTCTGCATGCTCTTGCATATGCTTATGCCACCAGTTGAGATTGCTGTCGGATGACTGCCGCCGCACATTGTGATGATGGTGCTTGCCAGAGTGGTGCTCGTGCACGGGAGAAGTGCTCTCGGGAGACTGATCACTTCCTGAACTCTCACGGAAGTAGAAATGGTCTACGTTTCCTTCGCGCACATGACTGTTGGGGAAAGCAGCCATAGCAGCCTCCTGCATCTGGCGCTCTGCCTCCTTCGCAGCGATCTCGAGCAAGAACTGGACGACATTTTCATCTTCGGACTCGCGACGTCTGGGGCCATTGGAGGGTGAATCGTGGGCATCGTCCCGTCTCTTCCCGCGGTGTTTTGTGGCGGTGTAAATATTCTTTGTGTAGGGGGTAATATCGGTCTTGTCGGTAGGTTTGGTAGCAGGTCCTGCGTCTCCCACTCTGCGACTCCTGCGAGAAGACTCAATCAACTGGGGAGCGAAGCGTCGCTTAGGTCGCAACTGCTTCTGTTGCAGCTCGTGGAGGCCAGGGGATGGCGAGCGAGGAGAGGGCTCCGGGGTCGGTTCTGGGTTTGGTCGCATCGTGTTTTGCTCATCTGTCTTTTTGCTTGATCGACTTGTCGAAAAGGTGGTCTCAATGGGCTCTGGAATAAACCGTCGCCGAGGTTTCTCTGGCGTGGCCATGATGAGAGGAGAAGAAGAAACCAGGGAAAAGGTCAGGGATCGGATTGGATGACTCGTGCGCTGGCCGGTGCTGGACTCGACTGGGTTGTACTTGGTTTCTGAGGTGCTATTACGTTGCGTTGCGCCTGGCCTGTGATAGAGGGGCAGGAGCGGACAAAAACAACTGAGTAGTCGGGTGCTTTATTTAGCCTTTAGGTAAGGGCTGTTGCTATGGGAGCAATTGAACCCAACAGCAATAAAGTAAAAGAGGTGGAAGAACAAAAAAGGGTATAGGAATGTATGAGAAAGAGAAGAAAAGGTGACGATGAGAATTAAAAAATGTGATGGAGGTTTGCTAAAGTAAGTTGGTTGGTTTGGCTTGGTCTAGTCTCTAGTGACGACAAGACAAGCAATGGAAAGAAGCGGTAGGTTGGAAACTAGAAAGGCATGGAGACAAGGAGAGACCGACAGCGCGGGCAGCCTTGGTACATATTTTGGCTTTAAAGAGAAGAGCCCAGCAGCAGCAGGCGGGGCGATGAGAGATGCAAATGCAAATGCCTGGTCCTGCAGTGGTCTGGTCTGGTCTTGTCTGGTCTGGGTCTGGTTTTGGACTGGTTTCGGTAGTGGTACATGGGTTCATCCATTTCCTATTGATCTTTATTGTCTCTCCTCCATGGGCATTGACATGACATACTGTGCGTATGTGTAGGCGTATGAATCGGAAATGGCTGGCGTCCGACGCCGGCGGTCACAAGTTCACATTTCAGTCAAATCAACCATGTCAAGGTCCCAAGCATCCATGTCATCCAAGTTCACTTCGGTCAGTCTCACTCTGTTAGGTTCCTGTTCTCTCAATGGATACCGCCACAAAACTATCGAATCGCCGACCGCAAGCCCCAAGCCATTTTGGTATATCTTTTTCAGCTTCCTCAAATAGCCGTCAAGATATGGGTGAACATGTCATGGGAAAAAGCGCCAAGTAAAAAAGATCAAGCACATGCACACTCTAATCATTGTATGCTGACTATTTTTGACATCCCACCACATGCCACCTTGTAAAATCTGACGACGTGGGCGGCCTTCAGTTCCCGAGGCAAAAAAAGAAGACCCCTGGAACACAAAGAAGGGAAGGGTTCTGCACCAAACCAAAGACCCTGGCCTGGCGCTGGGCCTGTCATACCCTGAAAGACGCTGATCCGAAGTGAAGGGACCTGGAGTGGGTGGCGATGATGATATTCATGGTCCCATTTTCAAGGCACATGTTGATCATCCGTATTTGAAAATACCAACATTCTGGTTTTTCTCGTGAATAAACCGGGCACGTAAATTATGCCTTCTCACAACAAAACATGAAGTTCACGATGGTGTTTCTGAGTTTACAGTACGCATTAGACTACCCCAGCCATTCAAGGCGGATTCCCCGTGGGAACCATGTCTCATTATTTCTGTCACCGAAGCCCAGGCCAGTTCTTGGTGGGGGTGTCTTGGAGTCTTTGGTGGGGTTTTGCTAACATGGGGAGATGAGAAAAGTAGATATACAGTGTGTCTGGGTCTAGAGTCAAGTAAATACTGTGCTGAGGTCATGGTTTGCTGCCAATTGTAGAGTATCGTTGGTCTGACTCAGAGAATACAGTACTTTACTCTTTAGCTCACACAGGCTGGTGACCTTTTTTCAAAAGCTCTTTGATTGAGCAATGGATTCAGATTAATTACAAGCGCAGCTGCCGAAGACGGCTCCCCACGTCCAACAATTCCAATCAACCATCCTGGGCTCCATTGACCAGGCGTCGATGATCTCATATCACTCTTATAAGCTGCAATTATACAGGAGCCCGTGTACAGTATCGATACTTTCAGAAGGAAAAGCCAAGCACAAACAAGCAAACTAAACTCACAGGCACCTGTTCGCCACCCGCTTCCGCGTCCACCGGGGGTCCTGTAGTGTTCCCGCCCGGCCCCCGAAGCCGCGAAAAGTCCCCCGCCCGGAGACAACCCGCTGGGAAGCCAAAGCTGACCCGCTGAGGGCCTCCATCGCAATGGTTCCTGGACCTGCAGTTGTGTCGTCCTCACCGACTATTTACAGCACCGAGCACCTATCCATCCACTACCGGACAGCCTAGGGATCTGAGAAGTGAAGCGAAACCTTGATCCCTTTTTTACACGAGAGACTCCATTTCAGTCCAGACTAATAGAGTCCAGCAAGCTACAGGTAGACCGAGAATAAGCAGGAACTAGATATGCAGAAAACATCGAAAAAGGTGAAAGACGAGATGAACTAGACTGTAGCGAAAAAGACCCGCAAACTCGCAGCTATTTGTGGCGATTGCAGAGAAGAGACGACAATGGTTGAGGCTATCCAGGAGAAGAGAAATTCTCATGACTCTTTTTTTTGTCTGCTCTCTATCATTTCTCTCAAAAGATGGATGGATGGATGGCACTTTGGCTGCAACCCTCCATCGCCAGGTCCGTTATCTTTCTCACTGGGCGTCCTACCGTAGGCCTCGTACTTCACACCCTCTCTCGGAACTTCGCTTAGCCAGAGCCTCAAAAACGCCCCCTTTTTTCTTCCATTTTCCATTTTTTCTCGCTGTGAGATCTGATGTTGGTTGCAGAGATGCTGAGGGAGGTCTTGTGTTGCACAGCAGCCCACGCCATAACTTTTTCGTTGAGGATGAACTGGAATTCAGTCAAGAGTCTCAGTTGTTTTCCTTGGTTTGTAGGAGATAACCTGAGACATCAGCGCAATGTCAATTTGCATGGCATCAAATACGTGTCATTCTGTTTCAACTCAAAATTTGAAGCTATCGTGAATTCAAAGTTCAATAAAAGAAAATATTGACTTTTTCCTTGTAAATTCAAATCCCCCACGCGACACAGGCATTCATCATTCATCCCATCCCCCCTTCCTGGGCGCTTGCTTGCTGCACGCATACGCACACAACCATCTCATGTCGTCACATTCAAGACAGCCACTCATTTTCTCAGCTTCCAACCCTCCATTACGATACGATACCATTAGTTGGATTGATTTCTCTCAGCGGCTTCCGAGAGCGATAACATTATGAGAGACAACATCTGAGCACAACCTCCCTAGAGCAGCCACAGCGAACCGTTGCATTCAACAGTTTCTATACACCACCAACTATGCTGTGGAACAATACATCATACAGCAATCTTCAGTTTCATCTTCTGTCTATCACCGCCATAGTCTAAGCAGTTGACGATACTTCCAGGTCCCTTCCCTTGCACAGTGAAATACAGTACATAACCCTGTTGATCCCCCGCACTCACCGCATCCGCCCGCCCTTGTTCTATCCCCAGTTACCTTCCATCTTCCCCGGAACCGTCTCTGCGACCTAAACAGCTCTGAAAGTACACGAGACCCTCCAATTCTCAAGGAACTCAACCTCCCGCCATTTCGCATCACGATGCTATCAAATGTCCGCTCTTTCATGTAGTTCAACCAACCTCTCCTGACATTGCCGAAGCCTAATTTATCCTTGTCGAATCAATGCGGCTCTCCTTATCCTGTGTCCCTGGTACTCAGGTGACATCTGCATCTTGTATTTACCCTATTATACGATTCGGTCGTGCTCTTGGCAACTACCTTCTCGATTGATAGACGACAACTTAGCCTGCCTTGATTTCTTAACAGACCAAGATCACGATGATTCTTTGGATGCATGAGTCTCTTTGTCTCGTGGTGTTACTTTATGCACACCGCTTGCAGACTGAAACCTTGATGTTTCTTTGTTGTCAGTGTTGCATCGTACAGAGCCTCCATGTCATCCTAGCTCAACGTTTCTCGTCAGCTGTTTTGATCCATTCAACATAGCTGCTGCTGCAAGATAGCTAGCAGCTACGTAGAGCTTGATGCTCCCTCCCTCCCCTTTGTGGCATCTCAAACCATGGCAACGAACCTTGTGCTTGTGTTATGTATCACTTGTGGTACCCGAGATGGCATCCCACTGTCTCACTTCCCCATCATGGAGTCTCCGAAGTCGGCAGATACCGCATTAGTCTGCTTTCTCCAAGACTCCCTTCACAGTCTGTATCGTTCCCCCAGATCTTAAAGATCAAAACTCCACTCGCCATGTGCTTCGGCGTACGTCCCGCTCGCTTGAACTTACATCCCCTCCTCTCCAAGTTTAGCTGCCTGCTGAGGGACAAGAACATCAGCCCTGATTTTAACTTTTTCACACTTACGGGTTGCTGTCTTTTCTGGAATGCTCGTCTATCATCCTAGCCAACAATCGTTCTCTAAACCGCTGATCACTTGGCGCGGATTCTAAGGGTCCCGTTATGCGTGCAGTTCGGATCTTCACGACGTCAGGTTTGTTTCCCCCGAGTCGTGTTGTGCGATCTACAGTGGTGTTTCACCTGCGCGACTCACGAAAGTGATCTGCTTTCTGATTTGCAATTGATGCTCTGCGGCTGCTTGACCTTGCGTTTGTTCTGCAGGGCCCTGGCACTTCGTTGAGCTTGTACTGTAACTGTGTTGCGGTAAGTCACTGTACTTATGATACGATCACTCGAAACGAGTTACCTTGTAATGACTGCAGTCGTGCACAGCATGATAGGAGCTTTCTCTCCATCGTGACGATCAATGAGGTTGGTTTGGACCCTTCAAGTCGTGTTCAACGTGGGCGGTGGCGAAAGACCATGGTTAACCGTAGATCTGGAGATATGGATTCCTTATCAAGATCGATAAGTCATTATCCATGACGATCCCAAACCTAGTTGATTATTATGGATCGTGATCGACTTTTGTGGTTGTCGCGTGATGAAAGCGGCTTTCTCTCTGGGATGTCCAGGGTAGCCTAAATCAACGACATACCACCACTATGCAGAAGTTTCGTGAAGCTGTATCATAATATCCATAGTAAAGGCTCTCTTTGTACTATCTATATTTTTTGACCAGAACGGCTTCCTAAGGCCATTTACCAAGATGTACGGCCTCTGGAGAAAAAAAAGAAGAAGAAGAATAACCGAGATGTTGTGATTCAGTGAAACAATAATTATCATCCTTTGCATAAATTTATGGTTGATGCTTTGTTGTTAAGGCTGCAGCCACGGTTTACTGTATGTCGTTATGACAGATTCTCTCAACTCTATGAGGTTAGTGATAATCACCATGTTTTTTATACATTCATTGCATCGACAACCGGCAAGGGCATGGTGAAGCCATACCGACTTGCACGTATACGGGGCCCACTTGTTCTGAATGGGAACTGTCATCTTGATGAAATAAAGATGTAGGAATGTCATCATTTATTATACTATTCTGATAAGGGGACTTGGAAATTGTATGCGGTGAACATTCAACTTAGATGCCTGGGACGTTCTCTCATACACCAAGTCTGTACATGGTCAGTGTCTAGACCATTAACAGTACTCGGCAACACTCTTCCATAAGCCTTTTGTTGTCCAGCCGAGAAATTACATGATGCAGTTCGTTAATAATTGTTGAAGTTCCCTTTGAGTTCCGACAAGAGACAACCTGATGGGATGAGGATGAAGATGGAAAGGGAGTGGTTCGTGAAGCTATAGAGGGTACAAAGTGATTGAACCCAAGTTTTGAATGAGCCCATGAGGGTTATCCGGCAGAGCTCCCACTTTGAATGTATTTGAGCCTCAGGTGAACGCAGCCAAGGCGAACACCCGATTGAAGTCACCACGCGCCTCTCAGGAGGCAGGTATCTCGAGAACAGGAACCAGTGGCAGTGAGGTTACTACCACATCGCGGTTGCGGTATGCAGAGTCCTCTGCAACAAAATCCTTGCTGCGGAAATGGAACTGGTTGTGGTTATCTATCTCCATCTCTGCTTGGTTACTCTTTCTTGCATCTTATCGAAAGAGCAATGGCTATATCCTCAACACAGTTACAACCATAATGCACCCAAGGGAATAGCCAAAACAGAAACAGAACCTTTGTGTTGAAGCTGCCTAGCACGAGTGAGGTTCAAGACATAAGAGATGAGACGATTTGGCCACTTTGTAACAGTTTAGGTCATGCTTCGGGTCATTTATTCTAGTCCCCTGGACCAAAGCTTGGAGGTACAGGGCAGTCAGAGATGCTTCATTTCCCGGCATTGTTCAAACCAAAGACCTCCGAGTTGCAAGCCATGTCGTCAATAGGTTGGCTTATAATAAGCTGAATAATTCAAGTTTCGCTGAGGGCATTTTCAGAAGCAATTAATAATATCGTCTTACAACTCGGACTACCGACAAAAGAACTCGCACATCAACCCTCTGCCACTGAGCCGAATAAAGGTGCAGACAAAAAGTATGAGAAAAGCACAGGCTGTGTAGTCGCGTATTTGAGTCACTATTTCTGTCAGACCAACTCAATGTGCGACTTATTCTTGGTGTCCACTTCAACTCCTACACCAGGTCGTCATGAATCCTCAAACCCGCAACCTCGGTCGTCATCTCACACATCAACTCCACGCCTCGGTCATCATGTTAGTAAAAAGGGCATCACCTCGGGCGTCACATCGCATATCACAACGAATATCTTCCCATTTATATCTGCCGAAAGTCAGTTTGTCAGCAACCCTCGCAACCTTGAGCGAACCCGCTAATCCCAACGAGGCAGTTTTTTCCTCCAGCAAGATCCACCTCGATGCCAAGAACCAACGGCTCCATGACTTCAGAGGGGGCAACCCGAGATTTTGACGGGGGGACTACAAAGCGAGATGGAGATCCTCTTCTTTTGTTTTTGGGCTGAGGGTTTGATACGATAAAAGTGTTGTTCTTGTTTTCTGGTCAGATCGTCAAAGACAACGGATGCTATGACTAGGGCCGACGAGGAAAACACCGGTGTTCGTGCCGCGGAGGCAAGTCGCGATTCGTCGGTTGATGTTGAGAAGCTTGGTCGTCAAAGACCTGAAGTGTTTAAGTCAATATGGGCTGAACTGGGCTTCGGTTTCTCAGTCTTCTGCTCCATGTTACTGGCAGTAAGTCATCACTCAACACACAAAACAATGGTCAACGTCTTTAGATACTGACATCATCAGGAATTCTTTGTCAGTGGATTTCATGTCATCCTTCCGCCCTTGGCTAAAGAACTCGAAATCCCTTCCGCGTCGCAAACATGGCCGTCGAGTGTCTTCTCCCTCATCACGGGAGCCATGCTCCTCCCCATGGGCCGATTGGGAGACATGTATGGAGGCTACCTTGTTTTTAACGGTGGTCTGATATGGTTCTTCCTCTGGGCTCTTATTGCAGGCTTCAGCAAGAACTATATGATGCTCATTTTCTGCCGAGCACTACAAGGCTTCGGTCCTGCTGCATACCTACCGGGTGGGGTCATGCTTATGGGTAAATATTACCGTCCCGGGCCTCGAAAGAACCTCGTCTTCGCATTATATGGTGGCTTCGCCCCAGTGGGTTTCTTCCTGGGCATCTTTATCGGAGGGTTATCTGCTGAGTTTCTCAACTGGCGTTGGTACTTTTGGATTGGCACCATCATCTTCGCCGTCGTTTGTGGAGTTTCGTTGCTCACCGTGCCATTCGACTACCGAGACAGAAAGGTCGATATTCCGATGGATTGGTGGGGAGTTGGTACGATTGTGCCGGGTCTTCTTCTGATCGTTTATGCTCTGACGGATAGCTCGCACTCTCCCAATGGTTGGGCAACCCCCTATATCATCGTGACATTGGTCCTGGGCGTCATGTTTCTGATAGCAGCATGGTATGTTGAAACCCACAAGGCTCGAGTTCCTCTGTTGCCAGCAGATCTTTTCGCGCCTAAGGGCATGAAGCGGTTTTTGGCCGTTCTCTTCATGGCTTTCGGTACCTTCGGACTCTTCCTTTTCTACTCAAGCTTCTATATGGAACTGGTGCTGCACAGGTCACCACTTATCACTGCTGTTTGGTATATACCGATGTGTGTAGGCGGTCTTATCATCGGTACTGTTGGAGGCTTCACACTTCACTTCCTACCAGGAAGGATGCTCCTTTTCATTTCTTCCATGGCCAACGCAATTTGCATGCTGCTATTTGCTCTCATGCCTGAGGACCCTAATTATTGGGCTTGGGTATTTCCCAGTATGGTCTGCTGTACCCTCGGCATTGACATCACTTTCACAGTCAGCAACATCTTCCTTACGACTAACATGCCGAGCCACCGACAAGGCCTCGCAGGTGCTTTGATCAACAGTGTTCTTTTCCTAGGCATCAGCTTCTTCCTCGGTATTGCCGACATTGCTGTTGCCGAAACGTCTGATCTTGGACTTCGGAAGAGCTACAAGGTGGCCTTCTGGCTAGCATTCAGTGTCGCGTGTGTTCCTCTGCTGTTCATCCCCTTTATCAACATTGGGTCTGCTAAGAGTGACCTCACGATGGAGGAGCGGCAGAGATTAGAAAATCCACAGCGGTCAACGGAAGAGTCGGAGACGGAGCGAGAGACCGGACCGCTTCCGCAAGAGCCGAAGAATTGAGCATGAGAGATATCTCGGTTGGTGGATAACTCGGGAATTGAGGACCCAGCTCGGAGGAGGTGATGAATAATATGACTGTGCATAATGCAAGAACGGCGTTGGATAGAGCGTGTTATTTGGTTACAGTCTATATCAGGGATAGTCGGTGAAATAATATCACTCTACATATTATCGAAAATACACTAGCACAGACCTTTGAAATTAAGTCAGGATCATTGCGGGCAAGTAAACAAGACCCTGAGTATCACCGAAATTGGAGATGTTGGATAACAGACCTCACATATTAGGTCAGGGCCACAACTGCCGCAGCATAATGACCCAGCAGCCCGGACATTGGATGACAAGCCGACTGCAACAAGAAACTCGCGATGTCACTCTACCTCCCGGAAACCCGTAGGTCCTTTACGCAGAGTTTTTTTGTTGTTTATTGGTTTCAGAGTGTCATCTCTTCCAGTTTAGAGTTGTGATGCAAAGGACCACACTGCCCCTGCATAAAATGATCAAATCGCAACGTTTCCCCTGTCTGCTTACTCTTTGCACTAACAAGGATTCAACGTGGATGCCAGGGGTCAGAGGCGCCACAGAGTTGTGTTCGTGCAACTGTGGCTTCGAGTGAATAGTGAAACCAGTGACAAGATTGGTAGAGACAGTTCCTGCGGGCGTTGGGGAGAGGTTTCTCTTGTCCATTGAGGCTTGACCGTTGGTGATCGAAAGTGACATTTGAATGTTGAGACGACCGCGACCCTTGTCAAAACGGCCCAGAGCTTTGGTGTGCCCATTAAAACCCCTGTCGATGATCGAGATGAGCAGGTCAGCCCAGTTCTTACAGACTGATAAGACAAGACATTGCTTACCAGTGGTTCACTGGCTCACCTTGCTAGGCTGACCTTGCGAGCGGCGCAGCAAAAGACGAGACAAGAGCTGGGTTGGAAGCTCGTCAAGAAGCTGAGATTAGATCGTCATAATTGACGAATATCTTGGTTTGCTGCATACACCGTACTTTGTCATTGCTTCAGCCAAGCCATGCTTCGGCTTATGCTTGAAGAGCGGAGACTAGAGTTGCATGTGAACCTATGGGAAACCGTAAAAGCCATGAGCAACAGGGTCTGCAAACCACTCCACTGGCTGCGGGTTGGCTCCGGCAGAGTTGGCGTAGCCGTTCCATGAAATCCTCTGCCGCTTCCGGGGAACAGGAGGACAAAAACAGGGCAGAGCGTGGCCCAAGATGGTGGGTAACAGTTTCAATTGAGTTTCTTGATTGGAAGCTATGTTCAGAAACGGCATCTTGGTGAAGCTTTTACTTTGTTGAGTGGCTTCTGACCTGCATGTTGTTTTGTTGATCACTGATGAAGGAGGGCAGAGAGATGAGAATCTGGGGAACGGAAAATTGGCATCTGAACGGGCAAAGTCTCCGTCTCGGTAAGCGAAACGTGGTAGTAAAACACGCCAGTTGAGAAAAGTCTTTCCTTGCAGCGGTAGATTGATGAACTAAAATGAGTCCTCTTTCGTTCCTTTTTTCCAATATGTTAAATCATTGGTCGCTACCAGAAAAGAAGGATCAATCATGTGGATACAGGACGTGTTTCTCGTTTCCGATGCTGGTCAAGTTACAACGATCTAATAGTAAGAGAAAGACCCATACAGTAGCAAGCATCGTGATCTAACCAAGGGCTTCTGTCATTTTTGACTTTGCAGAGAAGAATGGAACGCGATGCTTTTTGGTGTGCGTTGTCGATCTACAATGCAAGCTGTGCTGATCATAGATGGACCAGGAAAAAGGAACTTCTATTTCTGATACATTTTTCAGCTGAGCCTTATCCTAATCGAAAACATGCAGTGGCTTGATTAAAGAGAATTGCTAGATCAATCAAGTTAGACCTATTTATTTGAGTATAGACAGAGTTTAGTGTTGAGAGAAAGAGTGTGCGCCTCCAATCCATAAGGTACCTTAGCAGGACAAGCTTCTTTTTTCTTGCTATCCTCTTTTCTAAACTCTAAGTTTGCCATTATTTACTTTCCCCAGGCAACCAAACATGTCTGATGCGACTGTACGACTCAAGTAGTCAAAATGGACAACCAAGACTAACTCTTTACTTTTGATGGATTGGATTGTCCCACTTAACTTAAGTCAACAGGCAGGCATTGCTTCAGGTTACTGTAGACTCTGCTCTCCAACTTCCAACTTTTCTGCCCACTTTGCGACTACGACTAGGTACAGTACGACGTCTGTCTTTGTTGCGACATCCACTCTCATCAGTCCAATTCTGTTCTACGTTGCCCAATCTCTCTTCTTTTCTCTTTTCGTACCACTTTGAATGACCCTTTAATATTTGGTCGTTTGCTTTTTGTACGCCAGGGCCCTACGTCTCGTACAACCTCAAGATCAGCACAACCGTGCATCCTCAACATCTGGTTGGTTACTTTTACTTATATCGACTTGACAAGCTTCACTTGATTGCAAGTTGCACTGCGTATGCGAATTGCGCTGTCAGGTACGGGTCGACATTTCTTGATCTTCAGACTCTCTTCTCTTCTCCTCTGTTCCCTTCCCTGCCCCGTTACGTCTCATCTCATCTCATCTCAACTTATTTCACAATCTGCAATCACATCTGCTTGTCTTATGTTACGGGCCTTTCCGCGCCGTACCTGGTTCGGTAGGTACCTGGGATCATCCTGTCTTTCCATGCGACGCGCCCCGGTTGGTAGCGAAACAGAAACACCAGGATACCTTACCTTGATTTGGCTTGTGCGCGCTGCACTACAATTTACTAAATCGTCTTCTTTGTCAGTGCCAGTCTGTGCTGCACGGCACTGAGAATTGTTTTGGTATACTTTTCCCAGCCATTCCAGTCTTGTTTTCTGTCTTCCTTCCCGCTTTGTTCCCGCTTGGTCTGTACAAGGACCCCTTCCCTTTTTAATATCCGTCATCCGTTTAACCTTGGACCACCAACTTCACTTTACGTTTGGTTTTGTTCCGAGTCTAACCCTACTTCTAGTCTCTGCCGCGCCGTTTCGACAATCTTAACATTTCCAATCGAGTCTTCGTCTTCTTCTTCATCTTTTAGCTTCCAGGACGTTGCGCGCGAACGAACCCCTCGACCCTTGACACCGGTCTCCCGCTATCACCAAGCTACTCTCGAAATTGCGTCGCCTGCAGCCAGCTATCATCAAAGCTCACACCGACCTCAGCTCACTATATCATGGGATGTTCACCCATGACTTGAGACTGCCACCCTCCAAGCTACCTACAGATCGATAACAACTCAACTGCTTTGCACTCGCTGTGCTGTGTTGTGCTGTGCCGTTCAGTCAGAGTCGGGTACATTGTACCGAACTTCGCCAATCTTGTCCATTTGCATCCACTTCCTTGTCTATTTCTGGACGATCTGGACGTAGGACGCATCCTTGTTGATAAGAATTAAGTCAAAGGCAGCAGTTTCCCTGCCTTGTTCGGTTGGCGCAGGATCGCATCGACTTGTGCGCTCACCAATCAGTCATCATGACTACTTCAAAGACTACGATATCCTACGACGGCCAAGACATGGATGAGGCCCGATCCGCATCTGCTCTCCTCTCTTCTCCTCTTTCAACTCCCCTCACGACAAGTCCTGAGCTGGTCTCAATTCAATCGCTGGCCGACCAAAACCCGACACCACTCAGCATGATGGACGATTCATGTTTCCTCGATATTGACAAGTCCATCTCGACTGGTCTCGAAGCGGGCAATGTTAGTGCTCCAGCTAGTGTCGACAAGGCCGCAGCACCCTCCAGCCAATCACCATCAAATTCAGCGGGGTCGCCCGCTAGACTTTCAGACCCCAGCACCCAAGGCCAGCACAGCGCAGATCTTCCAGGGCATAAAGAGACTGCAGATGACGGCAACGCCGAGCAGACACGTGCCGCTGATGATGGTAATGTTCCTTGTTCAATTGGGGAGAATTCCGATTTACATCAAACTCTAGATGGAAACCCGAGCGAAAAGCCTCCAACAATTAGCGAAACAAGTCAGTCAAAAGACGGTGCTTCGCAAGCGCACCCAAAAGTTAATTCACCGTCTGCTTTAAATACGACAGGCCTGTCTGCCCAAAATAGCAACGCCCCATCAAACGCCGCCGACCCTGCTCTTGGTTTCAGGGGCCCTCATTCCGATCAGCACGAGTATCGAATAGATAGTTCGACCAGCTATCGGCAATACGAGACTGCTCCAGCTTCAGCGCCCACAGGGCCCTCGTCAGTGGGAGCGCGCCCTGCACCAGGGAAAGCCACAGCACCCGCACAGGCAAGCAGTCGCTGCAGTACTACGCAAAGCGCCACCCAGGCCATGTCCAGCACGGCCTCCACTAGCAGCAATTCTGTCCCCCCTGGGCATCAAAGACACCGCAACACTCATTCCTCACAAGACAACGACCTTCCTCCCTCACGCAACACATCCCTTTCTTCTCGACTAAGTGGCATCCGAGTCGATACGAATTTTGTCAGACCGACGCCAAGACCAATCGTCCGCACCGCTCCCGATTCGCCATCCCTTAATATCAAACATCCAACTCCCGACATTACCTCCCAGGCTCGATCTGGAGCGTACGTTGGCAACATCGCACAACTCGAAGCGACTGCCGAACGGCTGTCTATGACAAGTTCTATCGATGATGCGATTCGAGATTTACATACTGAACTAAAGCGATCCGATAGTCGACGTTCCTCTATACTCGCTGCCAGCCTCAAAGCCTCAGGGTCCATTGACGATTACACTAGTAATCCCGGTTCCGCTGTTGAACAATTAAGACGGCATCCCTCTATCGCTTCCTCCATCGTATCAACGAACAACGCTGCACGCCACGGTGGTTATTCCCCTGGCGGATACGTCCTTTCTCCGAACCACTCTTTTACCGGGCGACTTAGATCAGGGTCCAAAAACTCGGCAGGCCGACCGGACTTTGACCTCGATTCCGTCTTATCACGACACGGTCCGGGCAAGGCATCTATCAGGAGTGTTCGCTCTACCAAGGTGTCGCTTGCAGAAATTTCAGAATCCGAGCCTATTGCCCTGACACAGGACGTTCTCGACATGGCCGACAAGACCTCTGTGAAGAACACCGAGGGTGAATCCCTATTGCCCGAAGAGCTCCGCGACGCCAATATGCCCGCTACCGATGTCTTCCAGAACATGATGGGGGATGACAACTTCATGGAGTCCAGGAACGAGCATCCGCATGCCAAGGCAAACACTGGTCTTCCGGCCGATCAGGAGTCCCGAGATCCCAAGCGGCCTGGAAGCTCGCAATCAGACACAACTTTCCAACAATGCCAAGATGCGTTTGGTGATTTTGATGGTGTTCACTGGGTTCCCGATCAAGATGATCCTTACGCTCTTCCGGACGACCTTGAGCCTCAACCACAGCATTCAGCAGCCCATCGACCTGCACCTCGTCCTGACATCAGACCGCAATCTTATATGGACCCTGAGTCGGGTCAACAGATGCTCTACTACCCAGCTCGTGTACCTGCTATGCTCAACCTGCCTCCCAAGCTCTCGAACAAGCCCAAGGCCAGCGAAAGGAACAAGCGACGATCCCAAGTAATGAGCGCTATGCTTGATGGTGGTAGAAAATCACAAGCTATGGATGCAAACATCCCTGCCCCGGAGCGAGATACTACCAGAGACTCGTGGCTGCCCGATCCCCTTGCTGGTCATCGAGCATCATTCGTTGCCTTGTCTTCTGACGAGCTCAGAGAACTTGGTCAACAGCCCGATCCAGGTCATCCTGTGCTCCCAGACCAGAATGCCGCCCCTACTGTTCAACCTGCCGAAGCGCCAGTTGAAACCTTGAGACGCCCCCAAAAGCTTCGGAAGAACCCTGATGAGCGAAAGTCGAGAATGTCCAACCTGCCACCGCAACTGAGAGCCAGTGCTTACTTCGATCTCCCTGATAACACACAGCCAGATATCGAAGTCAAGGATGGGTCAGCGATGGCCACCCTCGAGAGCATTCTGGACGCTTCTGCCAATGCTCCTGTTAGTGCGTTCACCGATCATGAGCGTGCTGGTAGACTCGGCAAGGAAGTTTATGGTCCAGAGAAGAAACGGGCATCCGTTGCTGCATCCGTTGCTCTTCAACCCGAGGGTGACAAGAAGCATGCCAGAAAACGTTCTTCTTTCATGTGGCTTGGCAAGCGTCACAGCCATGTCAGTGATGACAACAAGGACCAAACGGCTCAGTCAGAGTCTGGGTTAGGACCAGTCAACGCTGACACGAACGCTGGTGAGAATGATGGCTTGGCCCGCAGCGTAGATGGCCGCAACGATGGACACAGTGAGGATGAGGCCGCCAAGGAGGATGCTGAAGATGCTACTGATGAAGAAGGATACAATGGACCCCCGACAACACTACTGGCCGAACTACAACTACGTAAACAGCAGCAGAAGGAGCGCACTCAACGAACATTCCCAGGTGGTATGCACGCAACATTACTGGAGATGGACGCTGTTGCCGAAACCCAGAGGAAAGCAAGGAATAACAAGCGTATTAACTTGGCCTGGGAAGAAGGCGCAGCACAGCCTGTTGATGAGGATTCTGACGATGAGGACATACCTTTGGCTGTTATCGCAGCACGTAACCAGGGTGCAAAGAATGTTATGGATCTGAACCGCCCCATCGGTTTGATGGAGCGTCGTGAGATTGAGGAGAACGAACCTCTCAGCCACCGCCGAGCTCGTCTTCATGGCCAGGATCCTCGATCCATGGTCCTCACCAACCGGCCCAGCATGAATAACCTCACCGCCAACTATCTTCCTACGACACCTCACTCTGCACATCACTCTGTAGCACAGCTCTCGGTGCAGAACGCATCCACTGAGCCCGATGATGAATTAGAAGGCGAAACACTTGCAGACAGGAAACGGCGCCTTGCTGCCAAGGAAGAGGCAGAAAATCTTTTGCCTAAAGCGCGACCTGTAAGCGGAGCCTTCTCTGTTGAGCTTCTCAATCAGTTTGAGGACCCCGAAGAGAAGAAAAAGAAGGAAGAAGAGGAGAACAAGCCCAAGACAGGCGAAGAGGAAACTTTGGGACAGCGTCGCCGTCGCTTGCAAGCTGAGCGCGAGGCCCGTGAACGAGAGATGAGCTTCAACCAGTTGAACAGTCCAGAGGAACCGGAGGCGCCAATTCCTGGTGTCAATGGCCGAATGCATCAGATGTCGAGCGTTCTTTCTGCTCATCCCAAGAGGGAAGTCAATGAGGCTATGGCAGAGCGTGAACGTCTTGAGCGTGAGAGAAGACTGGTTAGAGAGGGCAGCGCCAAGATGGCTGCTTACAGAAGCCAGATGCCTCAGGCTCTAGGAGTTGCAGGCAATGCTCATTCTGGTGGCTACCGTGGAGGTACCTTCAATAACGGTCTTGGTGGTCAGAACTCTCAAGCTGCCATGTCTTCACCAGCTCTCCATACCCAGATTTTCAACCAGCCTACTCTTAACCACCGTAAGAGCGCAGTTTTCAGTACATATGGTGCGCCGATGCAGCAAGCTCCCTACGGCGCTTCGACTGGAAACCTGGGTGCGATGAACGGCATGGGCCCGTATGGCGCCGGTGGCATGAGCGTCTATGGTGCAGGCATGTTGCCGCCCGGTATGCAAATGCCCGGCCAGGGTGGTTCTACCAACAGAATCGAACAGTGGCGTCAAGGCGTTCTCCCTTGAAGCATCCAACATATCTCGATTGTTTCAACCTGGAACATTTGATTGACCTATTTCGAGAGACAACTCTAAACATGAATTTACTGTAATACTTTTTGGGGAAACATAGAAGAGAGACGGGCAACACAAAGCGCATGGCTATCAACATGGTGTTAGGTGTATTTGATAGAGGTCGGGAGATTTCGGCATCACATATTTAGGAACTTTGCTTTTTCGTGTTCAGCATGGCACCTAGCATGGCATGGCGCTAGAGATACTTGTAAAGCTGAAAGGACAGCTATTTCAACAAGGAAACAATTTACTCATTATTAAATGCTTCTCTAAGAACGATTTCTCTTGGTGATATCCTCATCTAGCCTAACATGAACGTGATGACATGAACAAATCTGCTACTTTCTGAAGTATTAGAGTGAATGTAGAGCATGGGGAGGTATCAACTTGTCATATTGCCAAAACAAAGATACAGAAAAATTAAAGCAACCCAATGTCTACAAGACCAACGCCAGGATGTTAACAAGCCGTTATCCCTCCCCTATTTTCACTCTTCTACATGCTTTTTTTCAAATCCATTTACCTCCGCTTGCTAGAGTTGCCAGTCTTTTGCAATTTGGCTGGTGGTGCAGCCTCAACGTCACTGTCCTCATCCTCACCCATAGACTCGTCCACATCATCGTGGTTAACCTCATCCTCGTCGAGAGACTCATCAGCCTCACTATCCTCGTCCTCTCCAGCTGAAACATCCTCATCGTCAGAGTCACCGACAAAGCCATTGGTGATAGGGACATCGGCGTCGTCATCGTCAGAGTCGTCAAAATCGCCCTCAAAGCCGCGTCTTCGGCCGGGTGTGCGTGCAGCCTCGTCTTCACCTTCGACCCAAATAACATCCTCATCATCGTCGTCGCCGTCTTCATCATCGGAACCCGAGTCGCCAGCGTTGCGACGCTTAGGATTAGCCATCTTGCGTCGGAGGTGCATCTGGTCCTCGAGCATGTCGAGTTTACCCTTGAGAGCAAGAATGCTGTTGAGACCCTTGGCGCGCTCAGAGACAACCTTTTGCAGACTGCTAAGACTGTGGATAACCTTGGGCTGAGATGCGATAACACCACCGTGAGCAATTAGTGTCCACTGAATCCAATGCATGAGACTCTCGGCACGGCCAGGACGACGGTGCAGGCGGGCGGCGAGCTTGATGAGGAGAAGTCCGGCAAGAGAGCTGTCGAGGCGCTCAATGGTGTTGCGAATGGTGTCGCGATCGGGGGTGTGGAAGCACGACTCGAGAAGGTCTGTGTCGTCGGTGCGAAGGGCCTGGGTAAGGACAGTAGTAAGGGACTGGTGAGTACGGGGAACAAGAGAGTTCCTTGTGGACTGGGAGACGACTGCGCCATTGAGGGCTGAGGGCACATCGATGATATCGCCCTCGGCGCGGAGAAGCTCTCCAAATGAAGGCGAAACACCCTCCTCGTCTGACTCTTCGTCCTTGTTGGCATCGCCGTTGATCTTTTGCTTCACGGCCTTTGCGCTGGGGGTTTCCTGAGCAGTTTGCGCTTGCTCTTTCTGCTCCGCGATACTCTCAGCATCAGAGAGGTCTTCGTCGCTGTCGGCATCGGATGAGATGTCAATAGTCTCGGGCTGGGATGTAGCGAAAGTCTCGGCACCACCGATAGAGGCCTTCGACTCGTTGATAGCGGACTTGTTGGGGATTTGAGCACTGGTTCGAGACACGGGCGCAGCCAGCTTGACCGGCGCTTTGCGTTTTGTTGTCGACATTATGAATAGAGTGTGAAGTTATTGAAGCAGGCGCAGAAAGAATACGGCCGGGTCGCGTGCAAGGACTTTGTCGATGATAGAATCAAAGACGGGTATAAGCGAGTCAAATGACTTTGACTGTTGCTGCGCTGATATCGCGGTTTCTCGTTATTAATAAAGAGAAATGAATGATGTTGAGCGTTATCAATTGGAAAATTTGACGAAGCCGTCGCTCAGTCTCGAGTGAAGGAACTTTTTTTCTGGAACCTGAGCTTAACTTGGTGGTTGCCCCACAATGCGATAAGATTAGAGGATATCATCACGTGCAGTGCCACATCTCAACAGCCACAAGATGAGTCATGTGTGGCACAAAGAAAGTTGGTTGCCAGGTTTGGACAGCGGCCTAATCTTGGAGTTTGGAAAGCCTTTCAATGACACTGATTGGCTGGCAAAGCAAATTGAGCTTCGATTGGCTAGGAAGTAGACAAACTGCAATCGGCCGCGTATGGGCTCTTTACAACGCTCGGAAGGATCAACATGTCATCCGTGCCCACGCCCAAACAAGAAAAAGGCACATATCCGTCAAAATCACCTTTTAAAAAGAAGGCTACCTATCAAACATCCTAGAAACACCAAATTTGGGTATCACAAGCCATGTCGATGTCCGTTTATCTCGTTTTATACGGAACGTACGGTCACCTGATGTTTGGTTCCCAACTTGAGATCCAAAGTGGGCCCGTGTCTCCGGCTGGACCATGATGCGGCCTAGCTTCGGTATAAGAGTGTAGATCACTAATTGATTATGATGCTTTGTTGCATCATGGCCCAGTAACGCGACGCGAACGTGTAAGAGAAGTGTCGCGAAGGTTAAAGCACATGTCCTGAATTAAGAAGATAGCCTCTTGTATGCGTAGTTCCATTTGAAGTTACTATTTATTCTTGTTTTTATTTCGTTCTACTTTTTTTTTTTTTTTTTACAGACATACTTTTAAAATGAAACTCTCAGAACATCGGCCCGTCAGTTGAGGCGACATCTTCTTTTGATCTGGCTGAACCGGATCATCTTGTAAGACGCAGCTCGGGAAACGGAGGCATTCCGGAACCGTCTCCAATTTCTCATCCGCGTCTTTTCGGGATGGAGACCTTCCCTTTCTGAACAATAAGGTCAGGCTCTAGCCACATCATCTGCCCGTAAGGTTTACCACATGTAAGCGAAGTACCATAGCGTGTGCTGTATAAGCTGAGCATAATACTTTGTGATCTCAGCTCGAGAATCTTCATGATGATTCTGATGATATCAGTCAATCCATCTATCTTAGACATGATCAAAACCTCATGAAACAAACTTGTTGATAGTGATACCCAACCTCGTAGCCACAAGGTCCCCAGCCACCAGTGATCACCATTGTAGGATGGCTCGTGCCATCCCCTTTCTGTACAAAACCCGGACAACTAAATTTTTCCCCTTGCCAAGTTTGCGCGCCCCGGTAGAGACAAGTGAACGGCTCAACGGAGTTTGCCTTCTTCTCTCATAAATACCACCGCGCCTCCGACCGGGCAAAATTCACTGACGTGCACGCGCTTTTCCCTCAGAGGCTCCGAAACTCCCCTTAAATCCAACCCCCCTTACCCCCTCCTACTTTCTTCCGTTCCGGTCTCCGGCCAAACAGAAGAGAGAAGAAGCAAAAAAAGACAGAGCCACTGCACTGTTCTTTCACTGCGCTGCAAAGCCATCTGGGACCTGACCTCCCTAGCACTGGCCACTCACACAAGCCCAACTGCCCTTTTTCCCCCTCTTGGCAACCACCTTGCACCTTTTTGAGGCTACCGCAAAGCACAAAAAGCACCTTCCGCGCCCCGATCACGATAAGAGCTCCTTCCCGTTCTTGTTGTTCTCGAACCTGGCGATCACCACCAAAAAAGCTTACTGCACCTGCACTTGCACTGCACATACTATTGACTTTTTATAATCAATAATAAGTCTCGCGATTACAGATTAACTCTCTGCATCGCTTGCACTGACTTTTTTATTTATTTATTTCTTCCTTGATTGTTCTTTTTATTGATCATTTTTCTTCTTCTTTCTGCTCTGCTCTACGCATTGTATATTGTACACTACAATCTGCGCGCAAGACCTATTACAACAAAAGCTCTCCAGTTATTGTTGTCAGCGTCATTGCTTCGGCTTTTGCTCCTCTTTGACCTACCTGGCTCTTACCTTACATCCGGGTTACGACATCGATTGGTACTTGCTGCTGTCACCTCCGCTTGCACCTGCCTGCCTTCTGCCGCTAGGCCACCAAAACCCCAAAGCTGAGCGGCGCATAAAAAGATCGCGACTCCCCGCCTTTATTCCAACTACGCAACTGCGCGACGCGCCTCCATTCCAGCATCCCCACCCCAACCATCTCCATCGCGCATCAACATCACGTCGCTTACCTCCCGATAATTTGCGACTTACCTGGTCCCGTAAACGCATCGTTATTTCATGTCGCGTTGGGTCAACTAAGCTAGACTTACATTGACGCGCATTTATCGCGACCAGCCATTATGGCTTCGCCCACCCCCGATGCTCCCACTGCCGATCCCACGTCGCGCGATGCCACAGCAGAGAAGGAACAGAAGTCCGAAGTGAATGGGTAAGTCGCCCCTCAGTCTTTCTGCTGCGTGCCAACTGTGACTGTACTGCCGCGATGCATGCGCTTCCATCCTTTCTCAGCATTCGCTGACTTTGTTGTTACCAGACATGCGACTCCTGACAAGTCAAATGACGCGCCTGAATCTGCATCAGTAAACGACAACGACAAAACAGAAGAACCTCCAGTCGAGAACGGCGTAAACAAGGATGTTGAGATGGCCGAGAATGGGGATGAGAAGAAGACATCCCCATCGCCACCCAAAGACGAGGCTGTAGATATCAAGGATAAGTTGGACAGTGGTGACCAGGTGAAAGAATCAGACGATTCTAAGCCCGCGGAAAATGAAGCAAAGGCTGCATCAGAGGATGTCGACATGGCAGATGCTGCCCCTGCGGACAAACCTCAAGATGATAAGCCTGCGCAAGATGCGCCCGCTGAAGAACCTGCCAATGAAGATTCTAAAGATGTCGATATGACAGAGAAGCCCTCTGATGCGCCGGAAAAGGGTGACGCTGCTGATGAGAAGGCGGCCACATCAAACGATGCTGCACCTCCTACCGACGAGACCGACGAGCAGCCCACCAGCCTGTCTCAACTTGCGATCGATACCAAGGATGTTGACGCCCCCAAGCCTTCCACCGAAGTGGCAATGCAAGATGCGCCTGCAGTCGACACTTCGGCCAGCTCTAAGGTAGCGCGCGAGCGTGAGGATGATGTTGATGATGAGCCTGCGCCCAAACGAGCCAAGACGGAACCTAAATCAGAAGAGCCTGTCGACGTTGGAGCTCCCGCTCCGATCACCGATAGCGTTCCTGGCGAGGATGCTCCCGAGAAGGAAATGTCACGTTTCTCTGGTCTCGAGCGATGGAGTGATGACGGTTACAAGGAGCAGAAGCTTACCAACCATCAACGCCGCGAGTTCAGGAAGGTGCTTGGACGCGTGAAGAAGACCAAGTCGGGTGGGCACTTCAAAGACTCTGTCCCAAAGTTGTGGCCAGGACTTGCTGAAAGCTATCTGGCCAAGATCGACAAGCCCATGGACCTATCCGAGATCGATCGAACTCTGCGCGATTCCAAATACACCACCATCGGTGACTTCCAAGACGACCTGGCTCTCATGTACGACAATACCCGTACCTTCAATGGCACTTTACATGAGGTAACGACTGCTGCGTTCAATGCCATCCGAGATATCTGGGAGAACATCATTCTGATCCCCCAGGAAGAGGCAGTCAAGCCCAAGTCTGCGCCCAAGCCCAAGCCTCCTCGCGAGTCGCGTATTAGCTCTCTGGGCGACTCCATTGCCCGTAAGCCATCTGTTGGACCAGGCACAAGCCCTGCTGCCGAGAGCGTATCGTCAAAGCCGCGACATGGATCTCAAGAGGCTGCTGCTGCTGCTGCATCTGAATTGCGCCGTGCTTCGAATGCGACTGAAGGCGATCGTCCCAAGCGAACTGTCCGCGCTCCCAAGTCCAAGGACATCGACTACACAACCAAGCCTTCACGCAAGAAGCTCAAGCCCGAATTACAGTTCGCCGAGGAGACGCTGGGTGAACTTATGCACCCCAAAAACACAGCCCTCAATTCCTGGTTCTTGGACCCAGTTGATGCTGAAGGGCTGAACATCCCCCACTACTACTCCATCATCAAGAGACCCATGGACCTCAACAAGATTGCTCGGATGCTGAAGAATGGCGAGATTACCAGCTTCAAGGACTTTGATAAGAACGTGCGGTTGATCTTTACCAATTGCTATACCTTCAACGGCACTGTTGATCAAGGCAACTCTGTGTCGTACGTGGCCTCTCAATTAGAGAGCTACTACAGCAACCTGATGAAGGACAAAGACGCTTGGCTGGCTAGGTATGCCAAGGCGAATGCTCCTGCCGCCACTAATGGTAGTGATGAGGAAGATGAAGATGAGGAGGCTGATGGCGAGGAAGCAGAGGGCCCCCCTGGTGTTGATCCAACCAAGGAAGTGCGTGACCTGGAGGCCAAGCTGCGAGAAGAGAGTGGCAAGCTCACTGATCTTTACGCTGCTGAAGTTCCCAACGAGAGCATGATTGAGACCCAGCAACTTATCGTTGGTGTGGTGCAGAAGAACCTGCTGAAGGCGAAACAGGCTCTTAGCCAGCACCGCACAAAGAACCCAGACAAGCCTGCCAAGAAGGCCAGCAAGCCTAGCAAGCCCAAGCCCAGCGGATCTGCCCCTCGTAAGCCTAGTGGAACCGTGCCTCATCCTAAGAAACCCAGTGGTCCCAAGAAGGCTGCTTCCAAGAAGACCCTCACTGCCGCAGATAAGGATTCGATAGCTTCGGCCATCAACGATCTTGAAGGTGCACAGCTTGACCGCGCCATCGACATCATTAAGCGGGACACAGGCCAAAACGTAAGCACCGCCTCCCATATGGAGTATCGAACAATGTTAACATGTTTGTAGGAGAACACTGACGGAGAACTTGAGCTGGATATTGACCAGCTAAGTCATGAGGCATTGCTCAAGCTTTGGGAGCTCTGTAGGAAGGTTCTTCCAGGGTTCGGCAAGGACTCGAATGTTCCATCTTCTCCAGAAGCATCACGAGCCGCGCCACCTAAGCACTCGAAGACTTCGTCAACATCGGCGAAGCCTAAGAAGAACAAGCCCATGAGCGCCCGCGAGCAGGAGGAGCGCATCGCACAGCTTCGTGGTCTTCGCGATCTATACAGACCTGGTCAGGAGCCCGGAGACGCCCAGCCTGTGCTGCAAGCTCCTACACCTACCGCCGAGTCTAGTGATGAATCAGACTCGGAGGAGGAGTAAAAATAACGTCGAATTGACAGACGGATTGAATGAGTTCTATGACTTCCTTTTTGGAAGCTTGGTTGCCAAGTCGACCGATGAGCATGAGGCACCATTATACCCAGCCGCATGGCTACACCAGGTGCCATGCTTGCTCAAAGGAGTGGCGTGATGTGCTCAGCAATATACTCGGGCATGCCGCCTCAGACGAGGTTGTCCCAGACCAAGCCTGATGAGATCGGTAATGAAGACGTCGTGATATCTCCCGAGTATCTTTTGGTCTCGGGAACCAACCAGTAGCGGCGTACATGCGAGAGGATGCAGTGCTAGGAGGGCCCCAAGGTGGTATGGGGTTGATGAGAATAATTTTGGGAGATACCCGAGAAGCGAACGGAGGCGATAGCATATACGGATACGGATACTTGATTGGTGATATCCAGCGAAGTGAGGTTGGATGGCAGTGGGCATCCAGATACCGCTTATCGGTCAAGCGTTTTGTTGAATGCATAAAATAAATCAACTTCGATATTTCCACTTGGGTGTTAATTGAGTGCGACGTGATGTAGTAATGTAAATGTATCGTGCCAACTGACAAGGCCTTGCAGTCAATCGTTGTAGCTGCTGTTGCTTGTTTGTTATGCATGATTTGGGCATGGTGATGGGCTGATTGAGGGCGAAGTAAACAGCGTCAAAGTCGTCCCCATGTTTTGGTAAGCCTTGGCTTTGTGGTGCTGTATGGACGTGCTGCGTCGTGCTGCGTCTTGCTGAGAATTGTTCACGCCCGTGATGTAGGTGGGAAGGGTGCGATGTCGACCTGGACACAACTGAAATGTCAAAGTTCGTCCAATGATGCCAGTAACTGAAGTGGCTGGGACTTGGTTGAGTCGAGGAAGCATTGACGGAAAGCATCAAGTAAACTTAGTCTTTGAGCCTTGAAGCATGGAGGATGCCTCGAACTTTGAGTTGGCGCAAGACATCTGTGTGGCTGTGGAGAAGACCTGAGGCACCAAGTGTATCGATTCCTAAGGGGAAAAGAAAGGTTACGAGAAGACTCGTACGGAAGTGTGTGAAGGTGTAAGAGGGTATAGTAGGAGGAGGTAAACAAGAAATGAAATAGTGCGTGATTCAGAGCTTGATGGTTGTGTGAAGGGAGAAGGTAGAAAGCGTCGTGATGAGCCGAATGCTCTGTGGTAAGGCCATGACAGAGAAGACTTGGCAAGGTGGCAAGTAAATGGAAAATGGTCCATTCTAGCCAACAAAGTGAAGATATCTCAGAAAAGGCTCTTGGTGCGGTTGTTATTGTAAGAATGGTTGAGTAGATCAGGCGTCTTTAACGAGTCGGTTGTTTTGACTGGAGGCCATATGATCCGTCAAGGCGGGGTTGACAGAGGTCAGCAGACAAAGAGAAGTAATACATACCGAAAGATATCACAAAATGTTCTATACCAAAGAAGATATACAGAAGCGATAAGTGATATCAGCGATTCAACCCCGGAATAATAGATGTCGTGGTTGATATTTTGTTGTTGAGTAGATGGACGTATCTAATTTTTTTTTGCTTTGCGGGTTTGTTTGACAGAGACTGAAATTTGGGGGAAGTAGTGGACTTTTTTGGTGGGCTGAGTAGTGGTAGGGATGGTGGTCGTTTATTGGGAAGGGACCTCGCCTCACCAACCTAACAAGAGGCAGTTTTTACACTGTAGACTAGACGGCGGACGGCTATCGGGACAGTTCAGTTACCCTGGATAAGACACAAAATAACCAGTGACTGATTAGCTAAGAGGACGTTTACTCATTAATTGCATTAGGTATCAAAGATTTACTTTTTAAGAATTGTCAAGAGTCCCCATAAGATTCTGTAAAATATTGAAGTGCCGTTTTAGTCAATGCGATATAAGGCGAAAAGTAGAATCGCACACAATGTCACCTATGAGAAGATAAAACACTATGAGTGTTGGTGACCAAATAGACTTGCTGTAGATTGAAGTAGTTGTATGCAATGAAATACTTGGCCATGAGAGGTCTTTGTATAGCCTCACTTCTAAGTTGATGCTTGAAGGCTACCAATGCCTAGTTGGAACTCTCTATCTTTGTCTGAGGCGATACACGGAAACCATCTCTATATCACGCCAGCGACTACACATCCGACTCCATAGGCACAGGAATCTCTCGTCTCAACCTCCTCTTGATCTCCTCAAAATCCTCTTCATTCTCCTCCGTAACAAACCCCCTTCTAACAAGAAAGTCGATCATAACAGGACAAACATTCGGCTTAAATTCCCCCTTCAACATCCTCTCAACAACCTCTCCACACTCCATAAGCACAAACTCTTCTACCTCGTCATCTCCCGGTCGGGGAATCACATCAGCCGGCATCTCTAGATCGAACACGTAGATGATATCCGAGTGGAAAAGCTTCGACTTGGGGTTAGTGTTTGCCAGCGTTATGGCACCTGCGGGCTCGAGGGCGGTTGAGACGAGATCCGGAGAAAGACATGCTTCTTCGGTGGACTCAGCCTCTATACAAGCAAGTGGTGTGTCGCTTGCTTTTATACCGCCTGCGACGGTGCTGTCGAGAAGACCTGGGTAACTAAACAGATGTCGACTTCTTCGCGCAACCCAGATCTTGATACCTCCATGTTCATCACGAACATAGCCCGTAAGATGCGCACCGCGGGTAGCAATACCGAATAACGGCGCAGCGAATCTCTCAACCTGGACAAAACTCCTCGCTCCAACTATACGAAAGTACTCGCTGTGCTCCTTGTGAAGAATTGGGAACAGGTCTTCGTCAATGGCTTTATCAACGGCCTTTTGGAATGATGTGTTGGCATGTTCTGTGAGGGATTGAGAAGAGGGTGGCTCGGTAAGGGTCACTTCGCGAGTTTCGTGGTTGATGGTGAAAGTGGTGGGCCATGGCATGGAGGATACTGTGTCTGGGTGGATGAAGCCATGAGGTCGAGGATCTGGAGCAAGATAGAGGCGGTAATAGGGATTGAAGTTGGTTTCAAAGTCCAAAGGAACACTACAACTATTAGTTACAGTATAGCCATATGTATAGAGAGACTTACTTGTCGATGTCAGTGATTAGATCGAGCAGTTTGCGGGGTGACGAAGTTGAGGCTGCCATGGTAGCGGAGTAAAGTCTGAAGAATGAGATCCCCGCAAAACTTTTGATACTGATTGGATCAGTTGTTTATCCTTAAAGAAGGAACTTTGTTAACTGAGTTGAAGCTGATGAATGGGTTGAGGTCAAGTTAGTAAGTGGAGATGTAGCCAAATCTGACTGTGGAAATATGCAGCCAATGCGAATGCTGAGTACCACGTTCTACATCCACCAGATAAGTACGTTTGGCCTTACACACATATGGTCTTGAACAATAATAGCCATATTATAATAAGCGCAGGTAGTAACTACTGAACCATTGGTTTGGTCATCGGCTGAATTTTGACTATAATGTGATTCTCTAAAGCGGTTGCCTTTACTAACTCGAGATCATACTTGACAGCGACAATGGTACATGTCTTCTTACTAGGTCATCTATTACCGTTGAATCAATGGGCATTTCTTTTTGTTTATGTCCGTCCCAATGGTCTACTCTTCATCATCCTCCCCAAACAACTCCTCCATATTCATAGCCTCAAGCGTATTCTCAAGAACCCTCCTGCATCTCGCCCTATAATCCAGCACCAGCTGCTGATTCCTCGTCAAATCCCCTCCACTGACAACCTCAACGTCCGTCTCGAGCAATCTCTCTAGCTCCTGCATAACCTTGTGCTGGATAATAGCAGCCGTCTGCTGCATAAACATCCGTCCATCCTCGGTAACCTGTCCGCTGAAGAACTTCTCTTGCTGCTCCTGCTCTGTGCCCTCACAGACAAACTGGGCGCGCTGCTCGGGTGGTGCGAGAGTGCAGAAGATATCCCATACCATGTCGTGTTGGACGTGTTGAAAAGCTCCGAGTACATTGACAGAGTCACTTAGTTGCACGGTTTGCTTAGATCGTGCGAGGAGGGAGCTGCTGTGGTGGATGGGACGGAGGGAGATGTAGTACTCTTCTGTAGCTTCACCCTGGGCAGGTTGACGTTTTCGCACGTGGACATAGTCGTTGTGTAGCTCTTCTGTCTCGGGAAGCATAAAGCCATACCCGAGGAGTAACTCAGCGTTTGTCTTCATGCTGTAGTTGTTGAAGACCTGCTCTCCCGCTTGATACGCTTTTCCAACCTTGAGACTGCAATCATTGCTCTTCTCATCGCGCTCCCATCGAACTTCAGTCAACATATCGTGATTTCCCACATCAAAAAGCGGCATGAGAACAGAAAAGTCATCCAACTTGACTCCTTCGGGAAGTCGCTGTTGGTCTTCTGGTCCAAGAACAAGACTTGGTCGGAAACTTCTGCTAGAGAAGATGCTGTAGGCCCACTGATACAGTGGCAAAGTGAAATTCTTAAGGAGTTCAGGCTCCCAGTCATCTCTTGACAAAAGATCAAACGCCGCTCTGAACTCGCGCTTCACATTAGCCTTAATGCTGGTAACTCCCACCTCAATGTTCGTTCCCTCGAATAACTCTGCATCCTCATCCGGCCAAAATGGGGGAAGAGACCATGAATCAACATCATTTGGCTGCGGCAACGCCTGTATATACGGCGCCCAGAAAGACTCTCCCTTGAGAAGAAAGTGCTTGATGAGAACAAAACGTCCAATGACATGTGGAGGAGTCTGCGCCAGAAACTTCGAAGTGAACGGCTTGGGGTCGTCACGGCCAGGAAGAGTGTTGAGATATGACAGCGTGAGAGAGGAAGGAATGCTGACGATTGTGTCAAAGGGCGAAGTAGGGGCTGTTGCGCAGAATGAAAGACCTGTTTCTGGGAGGTAGGAGACTTGGACTGAGGGGTTAATTGTGGCCCCGTTTGAAGTCGCCCATTGAACGAGTTGTTCTGAAGAAGACATTGCGAATGAATGTATTTGTTTTCTTTTTATATGAGAGAAGGTGAAAGAGTGAGAATTGTGTATATAATAAACTTGGTTTGATGTTTGTGCCCCACCTTGAAAAGTGGAAGAACAACCCAACTTCAAGTGACGTCTGTTCAGGCGATCTGAATGGTCCGTCAAAAGAATATCACCATACCTACTATTAATATTGATAGATGGTTGTAATACTTCACAGATGCATCATGTATAATATTGAGTTCCGTAGTAAATTTTGTATTTTTGATTCGAGGAATTACATGTCCAGCATGTATATAGTACTTACTTACTTTACTTACCTTTGCTTGACTTATACCACAGAAATACCCTACTACTTACCAACTCCTTGATCTGAAATTCCTCACGACAGGATAAGCATCTTCTCCCTGACCAATCCACTTAATAAGGCTCTTCCCCATATTCACATCCCTTACCTCGTCAATCTCCATCAACTCATCTGCGACGAATCCATAGAACAAACTCATGTGCTCCTCACCCTTTCCTAAACTATCAACAGTTAGTCTCAGCTGCGAATTCATAATGATGATGCTAGTGATCTTCATGTGTCTCTGATGTGCCTCACCTGAAGCCTTCTCTCTCAGGACTCTGCGCCATTGAAGCACAGCCTGGCGCGCTTTGTCCCGAATGATGGGCCACTCCGCGTTGGCGTCGTCGAGGGGGTTACTGGGCCATTGAATCCAGGGAACCACGAGGGCGATCATCATGTTGTCGTTGGCATTGTTCAAGCCGCGGTGCCAGCAGATGTAGTTGGGGGTGTTGGAATAGGGCTGTTGGAAGGTGAAACTCTCAGAAGAGCTTGAGTTGGAGGTTGTGAATGGCATTTTGAATGGCTTAGATGAAACCCGGTTGTAATATTGTATGTGTGTTTCGAGCGAGTTTGAAACTGCAGTTGATGAGCACATATTCTGAAGTTTGAGGGCAGCATGTTTTATATTTTTCCGATGGAAGTAATTCGTTTGAAGGACAGCTACTCGCTCTGAAGCGTGTTCCTCTTCGAACCGGCCGAACAAAGACAGTTCAACAAGTGTATTGTGTGGCGGGTAATGTGTGATGTCTTCTATGAATACGGTCTTGTTTTGGCACAACAAAGGATATAATCAACTCGAACAACAGACTGTCCAAATGAATATGTTATAGACACAGGTCTAGCCACGGTCGAGAACAGTTCTGGTCATCAAAAACAAGTGCCCCCAGTGAGAATCAGTAGCTGCAATAAACCAATACAGAGATTTACTCATGTCGCAAGAAGACATCACCGTCATTGAGCACGACTCAGCCAGTAAATGTATACCATTATCTAACCCGAGTAACCAACCGTTATATCCAAACATCCATCTCTTAGTGAAACTCCGCCTCAACCCTTCCATATCTTACTCCATCAACCTTCAATTCAAAGCCCAATCCCGCACTCTCAACCCTCATCTCCAGCGTAAAGTCCAAGTTATCAAACTCAACGCCCCTCGTGGTCGTCAATCTCGTAAACAAACTCCTAGGGACTGCGTTGAGATCTGTTGTGAGAGTACACACGTGTTTTAGGTCTCGTGTGTATGCTGCGGGCGCCTCGTCGGCGTCACATGCTATCAGATCGTCTGTGACAATGAGGGACTGGCCAGGGCGGAAGTTACGTGTGTAGTGGAATGCGATGGGGGCAAGTGGTGATAGAGCCTCGCCCTGTGATGTGTTAGTGAATTTCCGTTGGAAGGAGGAAGAGACGTACCTTGGCGATGTGCCATTGCATTCGGTCAGAGACCATCCATCGCTCCCACAGAGGAGACCAGTATCTTTCACTGACCGAATGCTTATCCTCGTCATATACAGTAGCATATGAAGTTCCATAGTGCATTCTCGACTTACGAGAAATGACCATGTTGCCCTCCAATCCTCTCAGAACCGCACCACGCACAACTGCTGTCCAAGCATAGACGGGTTGCATCACTTCGATAGAGCCCGACTCCTGCGTAGAATTGGCATTGGCATGTGTGGGACGTTCGCTGTAAGGCGGTGGAGCAGCGCTGGTAAAGTGAGACTTGAGACGACGATATAGATAATCGCTCTGGCCAAATCCTCCTACTAGGACGATGCCAGAGACGATACCGCCCTTTGATCGAAGACCTGAGACCTGGCCCTGGACGAGGTCGCAGACTTCTTTCACTACTGGCTCGAAGATATCCTTGACCTGTTCTGCCGTCATGACCAAGAAGCCCGAGTCCAGCCCAGCTTCTTCATCGTCGGGAAGACCAGGGAAGCTAAAAATGTCAGTTTAATCCAGTCAGATACCATTGTGTACTTACGGAACGTTGACTTCCTGGTGCTCATCCTCATTGAAGTTTCTCTTAACGAACTCTTCAAAGTACCGAAGACCCATTTGCCATGTCTTGCCCTTCTTGGCCTTCATCTCATCAAATCGAGTTTGACCAAGACGACCTCTGACATGTTCTTCGAATCGGTAGTTCAAAAAGGCACTTCCACACAGCCCTCCTGTTCCAACCGCAGATTCTTCGACTCTGAGTGGCTTAAGAGAGATGATTTTATATGCGATCAAACTGCCAACTATCAGCACCCGTGAATATCTCAAGACAAAGTAAACTTACTCAACGGTACCACCTCCAGCATCACAAACGATAAAGTTATCACCCACGTTCAGATGATTTGGCTGAATCGCCTTGAGGGTATACACAGCCGCAGCTTCAGGCTCACTGATCATCTGGATCTCAGATCTAGATCCCATACCAGCCCTCTCCGCAGCTTGCAATGTCGTATTCTTCGCTGCATCACTCCAAACAGCTGGACACGTCAAGACAAACTCAACTTTGGTCGATGCCATGAACGACTCTCCATACCGACGCGTGAGCGTATCCATAGTATGCTTATATACCTGAGTCAGGTAATCGCTCACAGCGTCGACTACATTCTTGTTGAACCGCTTCAATTGGGCTGCTGTGTCAAGAGGGCTGACGTAGAAGGGAAGTTTTTGAGAACGATCTAGAAAGAGCTTGATGCAGCGCAGACGAGACTCCTCGGGCTTGAACTGGAAACCCCATTTCACTGTTGGTTCGGTGCCTTGTGGTGCATTGGGTGGGAAGTCGTAGGCGATCTCAGTTGGGACTTTGTCCGAGGTGATACCATTACCGCCTGGCCATGTCTTGATGATTTCTATATCATCAGGGGTGGAAGTGTAGACAGCAGCAACACTAGAGGTATTAGTCTCATATGATATCTTCCCCAACATGAACACTCACCCTGAGAAGGTAGTACCGAAATCAACACCCACGATCAAGCGATCGTTTAGAGGCGCTTGCTCTCTGACCAACTCCCTCACAGGCCCATTGATGGCTTCGGTCGAACTTGGCGGAGTATAGCTGTTGAAGTAATTATTTCGACTGTCGCGATTGCGCTGACTGCTTGTGCTGGGTCGCATTGGTAGATTGAGACTCATTCTGAGCTGATTGGTAGAAATGATGGTTTCCTTGGCTCAATTAAACGCTCATCCATCGGTCAAGCCGTTTATCATAAGTCCAACAACCGTTTTACCCCTCCCCCGCGTAAGATATGTTTGACCGTTGGTGGGATGATACCTTGGCCGTGGCGAAGAATAAATATGAAGCCCAGGAAATATGTCAATGTAACTTTCAAGAATATATCGTCGTAGTATCTTTTCTTCAAATCTCACTGCGCCTCACTGGGTCATCCAACATGAATCAATAGGCTTGACTCGTCGCTGACTGTGAAACGTTTACCGTCCCGGTTTCTCAGTAAAAAAGAAGAAACTTTAAAGAATCGCAAACAATCCCGGAAAGAGACGAGAAGATTGTGTAACACAACACGCTTTTAAAAAGAAGCTTCAGAGATCGTCTCTCGTTTCGTAATGACCACGGCTTTGTCGTCAGTTCTTGGCTTGGCTTACCCAGTCCCAGTCCCAGTCCAGCTGAGTGCTGCCTAAGGTACTGTAGTAGGTAAGCGTCGTGATGTTCCGTCAACCACGTGACGTGACTGATCCTATTAACTGACCTTCATCTCATCTCAAGTCACCTTCCATGGATGTCAAGTCGATCAATTCATAATAGGCTGTAGTATTGATAACGATATATCACATATACTTCAGTTACTTCTGCTTCTGTCCCATTCACCAGAGCCACAATAATGCAATGACACCCTAACGGCCACGCGCTTTGCTTATTCTTGTACATGCCCGGTTTGGTTTGAATAATGCTATGCAAATAATACTATGCATGCTCAATTCTCAATGCAACAACTACTAGGCAGGCATCTAGCCTAACCTCACTACGCAAGCCACCTCATCTCCCCTCCCAGAGTCTAATCAACTCGGCTGCCTCCCCGCTTGTTACAAATGTTGCCTCACATTCTGACTTCATCCCCCACTCATAAAGGGAGGCAGAAACCTTCTTATGAGACTTTTAGCATTCTTCGCTCACCAAAGTCTGAACACATCAAAGCTCTTCTCGTAAAACGATCAATAGATTTCACAAGAGGCAATGGATGTCACAAGGCATAGCAGCAGCATGCTGAAACAGTAATTGTTTTGTTATTTTTTTGTTGATTAACCCCATGATCCTCCATCATATCAAGGCATTCCTCCTTCTGTTGCCGGGGTGTGCGATAATTATATACAGTTCTCCCATCGTTAACTTTGCAACTGATGTTTGGCATCCTGGTCCGTGAAACTCCCTTATATTCGATTGGCAAATCCAAGTACATCGACAGAGAATAGCGGACCGTCAATACGCGCTGACTTTTTATACATCCTCCAAAAAAGCAAACGATGGCTTCTGTCCATCTCCCAAGAAGCGTCCTGTTGACCCTTTTTCTGCTTTCGCCAAGCAAAGACGCCGATATGACAAAGAGAAAATGGCCGGTCATATTCAGCCCAAAACCCTTAGACTCCGTTTCCCCTTCTTATATATAGTGAGACAAAGGAAAGAAATTGATTGAGTGGTATGTGATATTGCTTCAAGCAGATTGCTGCGGCTGCGCTCGCCTGTGGTCTATAGGGGTATTCTGATACACGAGGTATGCGAAAAAAGAACAAGAGTAAACAGATGTGGAAAGGGAGAGATTGCGAAGAGGTAATAATAATAGTAATGTGCAGAAGGCGGCGTAAATATCCGGCCGGGTATTTGTTGAAACGTTGAGCTTGCTGAAGAGAAAGGGGAATAAAGTATGTATAGTCAAGCCAATATGCCCAGAAATCAAACAAACCGCCCACGTTGCAACAATGTGAAAAAAAGATCAAAAGGGTTATCCATCTTAACCCAACACCCAAACACCATGACTATGCGAATTGATATCAAAATAACTTTTCCACGCCACTGGACGTAATCATAATGGGTTGTGTCCAGATTTTTAAACCCTAAAAGCGACTGCCAGCAGCCCAAATGCTGGCTGATGCTGACGCTGCCCATTCACTCTCCTCGTACGGTGGCGTAGGCCACTTGTACTGGTCTGTCTTCTTGTTGAGGTCAAGAGGCTTGGGAGTAACAGCCTGGCCATCAGCAAACAATACTTGGTTGCCGTTGGCTGAAGGTGAGGGAGTGGGATATGGGTTCATCAACCCAATGTTGCTAGCTGATTGCCGTAGAGGCTTGTTTTGGTTCTGCTCCATTCGCTTCATGGCTCGTTGAGTTGTAGTCATGGCCTCGTCCAGAAGCTCATCTTCCTCATCAGGCGCCTCGTATTGGTGCACACCATGGGTGGCTTGAGCCCGTCGTGTACGACTAGAGATGGGACCACCCCTCGCAGCGCCGATCAGGTTGTCTACTGACCGGGCTTGGTGTTGAGGTAGCGAGTGATGTCGCTTGAGGGTGCTGGTAGGCGAGATCTGGTGAGTGGGCGGAACGGGAGGTCTCGAATCGAGGTTGTTCTGAACATCTCGGAGGGCCTTGTCAAGAGATTCGTAGACCTCGGACTTGGGAATGGGAGCCTGTTGTTGCGGTTGGTCAATAACCATGGACGACCGGTTGCTAGCCCAAGGGCCACATCCAACCTGGGCCTCCAGGTCGTCGTCATCATAGGAGGGTGAGACGGGGGTCTGATGTCGTCCAGAGAACCGCCGCGCACGTTTTCGGAGGTGTGAAAAGAAGCTCTCCTTCTGTCCACTCGGAGGGGAGGCGAGGCCAGAATTCCCATTGAGAGCACGTTCGGCTTGTTGCCGATGCATTTCTGTGTAGTTGTTTGTGCTTGAAGCGACAGAGAGCTGTCGGCCAAGTTTCTTGGTCTTCCCCTGGCCATGTCCATTAGCGTAAGCGTCGTCGTAGGCGTTGTTGGCGCGGGCATTTACAGCATCAGGGATCGGCGAGATGGGCCGCGCGGTAGGAAGAATAGGCATAGGTGCCACATTTGAGGGGCCGTTTGTCCAGGTGGCTCTCTTTCCAGCAGCAGGGCGAGCCTTTGCGGTGACCGGTTCGGGAGCGGGGCGAGGACCAGCGGGTTCCTTTGCTTGGGTCTGCATGGTGGCCAGGTCGGTGCTCTCAGAACGGCCGATGAGGGACTTGCGGAACCAGGATTGCTTGACGGAAGTCGGAGTGGTGGAAGCTTCCTTGCTGCTCCGGCTGAGATCGGATTGCTTGCGGCCGAGGATTCGAGAAGCGGAAGACTTGGGTCGAGTAGGGTCCACAGCATCGACGAAGTACTCGTGGGCAATAGCTTGAGATGAGGTTGGGCGGTTCTTAGGGTCCCACATCAAGCACCAGGTAACAAATTGAGCCAAAGATGAGGGCCACTGAGGCGTTTGCAGAATGGTGTCCATGGCATGGGGGGCCATCTTGGGGAACGAGAAACCCAGCTTGCCGGCGAGCCTGGTACCGTCGCGCCAATCACCTCCGCCAACTCTGTTGCCGGACTTGTTATACCAGTTGCCTGGGCTACCCATGATTTCACAAACTCGCCAAACTTGGTCAACCTCGTTTCCACCAGGGAATAGCGGCTTTAGTGTGGCAATCTCAACGGCCATCGCTCCAACAGCCCAAATGTCGACAGGAGCCGAGTACTCGCCAGCTCGCAGAAGAACCTCGGGAGCACGGTACCATCTTGTAGATACGTAAGTGGTGTAGGGAAGCTTAGAGTGTGTCTCACGGGCGAGACCAAAGTCGGCGATCTTGACGGTGTATGTGGGAGGTGTTGAAGGAGGAGTAACGAGAGCAGAGTATCGTCGGAAGGTGTTGCCAGACTCGTTGTGGCCGGATGTTGTGACGAGAATGTTTTCGGGCTTGATGTCGCGGTGAAAGAAGTGGTGAGAGTGGATATGTTCCAGACCCTGCATAATCTGGAAGAGGATGCTCTTGACGCTGCCGTTGTCAAGGCACTTGTGGTCGCGAGCCTTCATCAGTTGGTAGAGGTTACCCTCCATGTACTCCATAGCGATATGGAGCTTCTTAGTGTAGGGGTCCAAGAAAATGTCGAGAGCAGGAACAAGGTGAGGGTGGTGTGGTAGTGTGCGAAGGAAGACAACTTCGCGAAGCTCCAAGCATGGTGTTAAAGACTCGAAAGTCTTCTTCATCGTCTTGATAGCAACCTAGAACGGGTTAGCTGTGACACGACAGGACGCACATCGTATCGACTTACCACTGTACCTCGGCGAGCAATGTTGGCACCCGCCGTCCGGACTCTACCCAAACAGACGCTGCCGAAGCTACCATCACCAATTTCCTTCAATACTTCAAATCGGTCCTCCAGAGAAAGCTGTTGACCATTTGAACCCCGATGGGTCAAATCATTTTGAACAGTCATCATTTCGAATTATGATCGAGACAATCTATTGTCGAGATGCAGTGTGACACGCGTGGAGTCGGGGTCCTGGGGTGCTCTCGATGTTGACCGGCGGCGTAACGAATATACCTAAACCAGGCCAGAGACAATAAGCTCTATCAAAGAGCTAAAAATCGATTTATCGGAGCATTCAGTTCGGTGACGATGATTCTGAGAACGACGACGAACGAAGGACCTGAGGGCGTGTGCTGTGTAGAGCGGATAGTGCAATTGTATAGCGATAGACGGGTAGCTAGTTCCTCTGTTGTATGTATATTTAATGTGAGGAGGGGATGGTGGCGGTGGTTTGGTTGATGTAGAGTAACGATGGACTGAATAGAACAATGGGAGGTCGAGAAGGAGGGGATGTAAATGGAGAGAATTATTCAAGACGACGATGAGAATAAACGTCAATCAAGGAGATGAGATCGTCCCAGAGGGTCCAGGTTCCAGAAGAGCAAAAGGAGTGACTGAAGTGAGGGTGATTGCAGAAGTGGATAGGGTCGATATTAACGAAAAGGAGAGGGAAAGCTCTTGCCCAGGGTCAAGGGCCAGGGGGGAGTGGCTTGAACTTGCCGATCGGGGCAGGATCCTCAGGCCACTAGTCAGTAAGGTATCTCTCTCCAGATAGGCCCCAGCGAACAGTTTCCCGCTCCAGCCTTAGTGCAATGTGATTAATGCGATGCGCTGGGCATTATATTGATTGAGCCGGTGATTTTCAGTCAAATTCAACAGATGTTGTTATTATTTCTATCTTGAAGGAAGTGAGGGGAAGATGATAAGAAATTCAGGTGAGCCGAGAAGTCCAAACAGCGAATGACTGGAGTGCTAAAGAACAGGGCGGAAGACCAGTAAATCCCCCAGAAGAACCCAAAAGAGAAACCAAAATCCAGAAGCCAACGAGCCTGTGCAGAGGCGTCGACAGGTGAGACGAGACGGGGTGTGCGCGGACGTGGGCGTGTGGTGGTATCCGTCAACAGCAGCCAGCTTCGGCCGGTGGAGCTTACTCTGTTCAGGTGCAGGGAAGCCGTGGAAGAAGAAGCAATGGAGACCTCGCCCAGGGTGCTGTGATGGGATGGGATAAGATGATGGGACGGGATAAGAAGCTCGAGTCGAAGTACTTGCAAACCGTGAGCGGGACCTTGCAGAAACTTTCTGCGCCTTAGCATTGTGGCTGGGAAGAAGGTACTCATGGCGTCAGCGCGTGGTAGCTTTTTTCACACAATATGTCACTCTACCACCGTGAGCTACCCACTTCGAATGCCCCGGTCGAAGAAATGGAAAGCCCAGCACAGAACAGCACACAGCAACACCTTGGGTTCAGGCTCGAATTGCCAAGATGGGTGTACGTACCTATGATCCGGTGGGCACTTTTCCCACCTGAGAGATTTGGAGAGACGGAACCCGACGACCAGCACAGCACAAGAGCTCAGTACAGTGGACAGTGGACAGTGGACAGTGGCCTACAGCGGCAACACTCGCTAAACTCAATACCTACCTACCGGGGCGCAGGCAGAGTCTTCAGAAGACATGCTAACTCGAGCCTTATGAACTTAGTCCGAGTCACGGCAGTTGAGGTACAGGTACTTCGCTCTCAGTTGAATTCAGGCTTGAGGATAAGGTACAGAGTTCACAACATTTCCTACACTGGCAGAAAGCCCAGCATCCATTTCTCTGTCTACGCGAGAGGCAAAGAGAAATTTTCACAAGAATTATACCATCGAATCGGCGCAAATCTGCGTCACGAAAGGAATTCCGATACTCTGGGTGGAATATCAAATGTCCCAGACAACCAAGGAATGAAGACCAGGATCCACGAGCAACAGCCAGAGATCCAAAGGGTGTGCAAGGTTTTGGGAATGGAGCAGTCGAAGCGTCTCTAGGGAGGGTCAGAGGGTCTCTTCCATGGTGTCGTGTGGCCCTCTCAACTCTGACGGGACTGGCTGTTCGCTGGTATGGGCTAGAATGCCCGGCTTCCCAAGTGTTAGACGACGAATAGCAATGAGTCGTGATAGATCACGGGAGATTTAAACCTCCAACTTGAGCCCGTCGGCTATTGGGGATAAGGGTCAGTCTCCAGCGGTCCCAGATAAATGGAAACCACTTTCTCGCGACCTGGATGAATAGGATGACAGAACAATTGGGGACGAAACTCAAGAAACGACCTAGGGTCACCGCGGGAAAGCTCCCCTGGATCCCCTAGAAGCTTCCTAGGATTTTTTGGACCGTCAATCCAGAGCAACCACCGGCGATGACGGTGTCACAGGAGTGACCGTCTACCTACTGGACTTTTTGGGACTTGCTAGCCATCAGTTCCGTCTATGGTAGGCACGGGGAGCAAAGAGATGAATTTCCTAGTGCCCAACTTGGAAAACCAACCCCAATCTCGCGAGCACCAACAGGCCCGCCTCTATTTTCCCATGTTTTAATAACGTCTTTTCGGGGATAGCTCTCCGCGCTGCAAATTGTCGCAATTTGGGCGCAAATCGGATACACTCAAAACGTTTTACCAGCCGTGGAGCATTTGATAGGCACGCAGGGTCTAGGAGATGAGCAATTCAATCTGTCTTGTCTCCCATGACCACCACTTCCATGCCTCTAGTATTGGATCGCCAAAAGCGCTCGACAAATAATGATACTACGGCTGATAGATATTGGTATCACAACGCGGCGTTTATTGGCGATGCTTGTTGGAGAAGTTAACTTTGATGAGCCAAGCAAATTGCTAAGATTGGACACCAACCCCCGCCAGACGCGTTCAGGCGCTCTCGCTCACTACCTACACGCGCTGCTCTATCACCTCAGTCTCGGCCGGTTTTCGTGGCCTGGCGCCACAGACCTCAGGGTTCGATATTAAAAGATTAGCCTACTGTTACAACCGTCTATCTATTGATGCCCTGGAGCACAGCGAGCTCAGGTCGATTATCGAAGCGAAACGTCAAATCTTATCTTTGCTCATGTGGACTGAACAATCTTTGGCTCATTCGCGTGGCGCTCGTCAAATTCCATCTGCAAGAGCCTCCGAGTGTCCTGATTGTGTCTCGGGGTCGCATGAATTGGCTTGTCGACCTGCCCCTCGTTCATCCCCCAAACCTTACCTTGAGTGTTCTCTTCAGGCTAATTGGTACGTGCGGAGGCCGTCTTCCAGCGGCCGGGGGCATTAATAAAACAGCCTGTCTAGCTTTGGCGCTTTTCCTTCTGTCGGGACGTGCCCTTGAATTATGCTTCCAGGGGCCTTCGAATAGATTGAAAAGGGGGAGGGGGCGGGAGGAATGGCAACGAGGGGCATTGAGCATTCAAGTGACGAAACAGCTGAGGGACAAAGTTAACCTGCTTGGGAATCACGCCTTTGCGACTTACAAAGCCGTGACAGAAGGGCAGGCGGCGGACAGTTTGAAAGCGTGTTGATGGAAACAAGGACCAGCTTTTTCCGAAACGCGCGGGCGGACCCTTGTCACACACGTGTACAGGTCCGTTAGTAGTGCGAATTATGCAGCGCCATTCAGGGCATAACTGGACATAAGACGCCACAAAGTCTTGTAACCGTTGAGCTGAAGGCACTGTCCCTGCTTTCACAAGTCGATCACGGATAAACTCGTGAGCCCTAAAGTGGTTCCCAGCGACTCACTTCAAGTTGCTCTCAGCTACGGATACAGGCAGATCGATATTGTACAGCAACATGGTGTCATCGTGCTTGAGCTTGGAAGCCTGTTTGTTGACAAATGCAACGTCATGTGGAAGCTGGCAAATACATACATCATTACTATCACAAATCACCATTATCAACAACCAACAGGGTCGTGTTCGACCTAGTATTGTCTGCTCGGCATAAGAAATCCCAATGTACGGATACGGAAGCTGCCCTAGATTGTTCGATCCAGGGTTTGAGAAGGTCTGAATTTTCCCTTCCTCCATGCGAGATTGTTCCTCCATGGCTTGATGAGAGCCTGCTCTGGATGGTACATTAAAACAATTAATTATGGCTACACTAACAAGACCAAACCCAGCCTCCAACCCACCGGTCTTCGAGCCAACCGTCCGGGGTGTGGGGCCGCTGCCAGGGGCCAGCCGCCGGACCGTGGACTCGACATGGAGGGCCCAGGTCAATTTCACTTCACTTCACACTGCCTGGGCTGGGCTGCTAGGTCCTCGTTAATTACCAAATATCTTTTCATGCCTGACTATGAGTGGATGCCCTTCCATTCGGTCGGTACTTTCCAAAGAGCTGATGCAGGTACCAAACATTCAAGTACCTACCCTGATCGTCTCTGAAACCCTGGACTTGGACTCGCTCGCTCGTGAATAGCATTGCTAACTGTACCGTGCACTCATCTGCTTTCTCCCTCTCGGGGCACGCTTCCCGATCCTGGACTCGCCTGTCACGATGCCGCAGGATCATCGACCCAATGCAAAGGACACATGCCCGGGGAACGGAGATTGCCTGCGACAGAATCACTGGCGAGCCTGGACACGATGATACCGTACGGTAGCATTCCCGGGTTGCCCGGTGTCGCGGAAAAATCTACCAGACCTTCTCGAAGGAAAGGCTATCCTGGCCCAATAGAGTGGACGACCTAGGCGTCGATCCATCTCGCAGCGCAGAGCAGAGCAGAGCAGTTGTGGTGATTGACGCGTTCCTTGGACTGATTGCCTGCGCCCCTCCCTCCCCTCCATCCCCCCTCTCGTTGCTTTTATATTGTTATCTCACGCAAAGTGATAGATGATGAGTGTATCCCTTGAAGTTGTCTCTTGTTCAAACAAGTAGTACTCGCGGCATGAAACGCGGTGGTACCTGAGGAGCCGCTGCGCCTGTTACTACCAAGCCTCGCTCATGCAGCCACTGGTGGCCGGGAAGATAAACGTTAGGATGGGCTGGGTCGCAGGTGTTTCGAGTCAGCGTAGGCGGGGTGGACTCTGATGCCATTGTCCCTGCATTTTCCAACCCAGCTAAACCTTCAACCAAAACCCGTCACGGCCCAAGGCTGTCCAGGAGTTCCCTGTGCGACACACGTCTGTCACTCAGCGACCAGATGCACAGATGGTAGATGATGCGAGCGAACCCGCGCCAAAGATCTCTCGCAGGCCCGTTCATTCTTCAGGTCGATGTTTGAGGGACCTATAGCGGTAGCTGAAGGGACCATTATCGTTATGCTCAGTGCCTGACCCTACAGATGACCTGCCGCAGCAAATGGCCTGCATGATGGCCCTTAGGCGCCGAAACGCGGTACGCACAGATGGAGGCTGGCGGGTGAACAGCCAGACATTGATAAGATCCTTTCTTATTGACGCGAAAGGCAATCGTGACCGGTTTCTGACCAACATTGAATTGAATTGATGAGCTCACTGTCAACGACATCATAATACAGACAGTTCCTGATTCCAGGGCCGTACCTGATCCAGACTGACGTGCCGTGCCGTGTCTAAAAAGAGTGTGCGCCTCGATCCCAATCGATTTAGCTCAAACATTGTCGTCATTGCACTGTTCTTCTTTTGAGTTGTGCCTGTTTGAGGTGGCTCGGCTCACATCATCTCTGTCGTCTGCCACGAACTCGTTTCTACCATCTATTATCCGCTGTGCTGACTGACTGTCATCAATGACTTCTCAATGCATCAAACTCAATTGAAGATCGTGATCGAGCCTGCGCCACACGAGTAATGACAATCAATGCCTGCCGGTACTAGTACAGTATTCGTATTCCCAGCCCTCGTCTAGTGGCTGCTGCAATGCCTCACTTTTCGATTTCACAGTTCTTCCCCTGCCACCACTTCGCTTCAGTGGAAGGCCTGACCTACCCTACCCTAGCGAGTCGCCAAAGCCAGCCAACTCAACTCTCTGTCGACCTAAGTTTTTTTCAACTGACATTTGTGGAGTGCAGCCGTCCAAAGGGTTCTTCCCGATGGGACGCCCCGTGTTGCTCCACCTTAGCCTTGAGCCCGTTGGCTTTTCTTTAGCGTGCTGTCCAACCGCACCGTCGACGGTAAAGTAAACTCAGACTGTCTTAAGAATCTAGGAACCACTGGTTTAGGGTTTGGATGATCGGTAGCATACCAATGATGCGTTCGCTGAGTGAGTAATGCTCAGGGCAGAGTTTTCAACAGCTGTGCCTAAGAAGGAAGTTTGTAATGCATGCTCTTGGTGTTAATGCTAAGATCTGGCTGGTTGGATCCATTGCCCCCGTCACCGCATTGTCGGGTCTTTTTGACGTGTTCCGTTTCTCTAGGGACCATTGACCATTGTTGATGTTGATGCATGATCCGCCAGCCGGAACATGAGCTGGCACTTCCGTATTGGCCGGGTTCATAGCGAAGCAGGCATTTTCTTTTACGTGGATTTGTGCCAATGTGGCGATATCTGTCCACCTTGGAAGTTGTAATCATCCCGAGAGCTATGGTAGTCGATCTTAGCCCGCTTGGATCACCTGTCATGGTGGCATCGTTCGTGGTGAAGCCATGGACGACCATTGGACGCGACAGCGCGACATGTCGATCTATTTTGTTTTCTTTTGACGAACGCGAGCGAGGATCAGACCGGGCCCAGTGATGCTCATCGCAACCGATGCTCGGTGGAGAGATACCTTGACAGCTTATCTTGAAGCACGGATTCAGGGACCAGCTGCGTCAGGCGGACTGATTATCGCAAGAGAATCGGCCTGTATCGGAGGTCAATAATTGTCACCAGTTTTTGTTTCAATGCAAGAGTCCAGTTTCTTGTTTTTCTTAATGTCCGTGGGTGGTCTTGTCACGCTGTTTTGAACAAGCTAGCTTCAGCCTATTGCTGAGGCTTGCAGAAGCCCAAGTCAAAAGGTTGCCTACCCCAGATCTTGTGGCCAAGATGAGAATGGATTGGGCCTGATATGGAAGACCTCACACCCTTATCGGTAAAAATCATCTTCTTGCAGCCTAGACCTTGACCTTGTTGTAACTCTGTAGCCAGCATGTTGCTGGTGGGTTTCGTGATGAGAAAGTGAAGCTTACTACCCCATCGATGGGCCGTTCGCTAAGGGTAGGTCAGTTGGTGATGGATACCTGCTCTACCGTAGACAGGCCGTTAGCAACGAATAGTCTGCGGATATCACAGTCGCTTGACACGTCTTGTTCAACATCACTGCAGCAACATGGCCTGACCCCAGCATATCCAGGAAGAAAAAAATTGATGCTTCGTCGGCTAATGCGGTGACTTGCAGAGTCTGCTTGTCCAGCCACGCGATGAAGACCAATGGCTTTCCGAGAAGCGCAGGGTAGTTGCAGGACAGTCGCCATACGGTCTGGCAGATTCTGTAGTCTTCATGCAGTATCTTGCAGCCCTGCGGCGAGTACGCAAACGCTCGGAGCCCGAAGATATCGAAATCAGTCGTACATAGATTAAGCGCGGTACATTATTCGATCTGAGCAGATGCAGTCATCGAGATAATGCAGTAAATACATGCGGCGCAAAGCCTCATGGTGGTCAAAGTAGTCTCAAATCGCCGACTTGATTGTCATGCCAGGTGATCGATGATCTGGGGTTCGGCATCGAGTTAGCTCAACGCTATGTGAGGTTCCGCTAGAGCGGTGAAGACCTCAATTCATGATTCTGTAGGGTAGATGGCGGTGAAAATGTCGGAAGGAGCCAAGCAAGGTATATCTTCGCTAACAAGTCTGTGCCGCGCAAGGAGGGTGTTTGAATAGAGAAACGACGTGCATAAGGCTGGTTTCCCCTAGGACAAGATCAATAGATATGTCAACTGCAGTGGTAAAGGATGAGGTTGAAGATTGCCATGTGGTAAGTGAACATTGTCTGTGGGCCAAGTTGAGCCTCATCCACTACAATGATCAGCGCAAGTATGCTTAGATGCGATTTAGATAATCGAACGCAGAGGCCTTCGGGCTAATGCATGTAGTATATGATATCTGTGCAGAAGAAATGAGTGGCTGGAGTATTGTTCTCGGAGAGTTGCATATATGTAACAGCCTGGAGGGCTACCAGTACTCAGGGTACTTATCTAAGGGGCATCGAAATTGAGAATTGAGAATTGAGACTGTGAGTTGAAAGCATTTAACTCAATGATCCGAAATGGTATAAAGCGTCTGGGTTGTTTCATCTTGAATGCTCCTGGTGTTGACCTCCTTGCATCTTGAGGAGTGTTCAGGGGTTGATGCAAACGGGATGATACATACAAACACTATTGAGTAACAACTGAGTGAAGCAAAATCTACTGTAGAAACACAGTTGACTACAAGTTGTGCATTTTGAGGATTACCAGGTACCTAATAATATCCCTTGAGTTTAACTGCTCTATGATACTCTGATCACAGAATCCACACAACCATCATATTGCAACGAGAGAATACACCAACGAAACTCTGATCTTTACCTGTAGGTAACCACTGGAAGGATTTGTAGTAAGCTTGAAGACTCTAAGTAGAATATTAAATAATCTTATCGAACAGTGGTGTCTATCCTCAGGGTATCAGAAGAATTGGCCCCAAAAGCATAAGAGATGAAATAATTCGGTCACTTTATGCCAGCTTAGACCAACACTTGGGCTACTTTGTTATGGTAGCCTAAGTCTTAGAGGACAATTATTCTGTTGCCTAGGTAGGTAGGTAGGTAGGTACCTGTCTATTAATTGTAATATCATCCCGGCTTGAGTGAGCAGAAGTGCACCTGCCTCGCCACTGGCAAACGGCATCCCGCCAGCATCTGCCACAGCAAATGGAAAGTGCGAACAGCCAGGTGACGTTTGCTTGCCTGCTTGCCTACCTACCTACAATAGACGGGTAGTGAATTGAATAGGCAGGAAGGAGTGCCCGGACTCCTTATCCGTTTGTTACCTACCTGCAGTGAATCCACTGTGTGCCTTCTGCCTACCTACAAAACCCCCAGAGGGCAAGTCATTCTCTCCCCTTCATCTTTCTCTTCCACAACACACCTATCAACAACTGCAACTTCTTTCATCCAACAAGTGTGCACGATGGCCAGCAACCGCAGCAACCAGTATCGTTGCGCTGTTGGCGGCGAGTGGAAGGATATTTCTGAGTTCAGCAGAAGCCAACAGAGACGTGCCAGAACCAACAACAGGGAGAACTCGGGCATGATCTGTTTGGCGCACAGCCAGCCGTCCCGTGCCGAGATTAGCTGTACAGTCTGCTGCAGGACCAGACCCATCGACCAGTACTCCAACAACGAACGTAAATCGGAGAACCCGCGATGCCAGCAGTGTGTGGCTTGGGATACCGACCAAGAGCACGGTGTCACTCCAATCCCTCTTGCCACTGGCCATGTATCAATCGAGGAGGATGCCCTTAAGAAATACCGCGAGCCAGTTTCTTGCTCAGAATTTTTCAAGCATGAGCTTCCTGAAGTGAGTCAGTCACGAGAGGCGTATATCAGTCACTGACATAATGCAGGCCCCTATCACCGGACCTGAAGCACTTGGTCTGCAGTCAAGTGAGTCCACCAACCGAGCCTACGCCCAGGTCATGGGCAACTCGGCTCGAGTGACTACAGCTTCGGAGACCTCCAGCGTCGTTAACGAGACCATGTCCGTCACTTCCAGCCGCGTCAATTTCCCGCCTCACCTGAAGGCCCGCCTGGAAAAGATGACACTCGGAGAAAACTCTGCTTCTGAGGAAAGCTCCAAGGCTGTAACAAGCAACCAGAGCGTGAAGATGCTGCCCCCCCCACCTCCACAAGCCCAAGCCCAAGCCGGAGCCGGAGCAGAGTAGTGAAGTAGGCACTGCTGACAGTGTCTCTACTGCCACAACTCTCCGAAAGGAGAAGGAGACTGCCGCCTCCAACAAGATCATCTACAATGCATGGGACCCCAAGGGTGTTCAGCACAAGGTCACCAAGGATTTTACTGTCGCTTCTAGCTCTGCTTCGGCTGCTTCTACGTCTGGAGAGACCGAGTCCCAAGGTCGCGGCAACAGCAAGTGGCCTAAGGCTAGCGAGGCAAGTAACCAAAAACTCGAGATTGAGCTTATTGACTAACTTGAAATGCAGTATCGGATCTCCCGCGCCGAGCTTCAGGATCAAAACCAGCTTGTAGGCCGCCCAGCGCAGAGCGGAGACGATGATAAGGAGCGTCGAAAGAACTATAGATGGTAGTCAATTGCTGGTGCGGAAGAACAGAGGAAAGTAGAACAGATCGTGAAGGATGAGAAGCAGTCGCTAGGACAAACAAAAAGATTGTGAAGGATGAGAAGCAGTCGCTTGCACACAAGGTAGGACAGAAGCACAGCAATTGATCTGAAACCGATGAACCAAGAGCCTTTTTTGTATCTAGGCGAGTAACAGAAGAATTGTCCTAAGGCTTAGGGCACCAAAATAAAGTAGCCTAAGTGCCAGTCTAAGCTTGCATAAGGTGACCAAATCATTTCGTCTCTTATGCCCTCGACGGCCAATTCTTCTGACAACCTGACAGTGTCGCACGTTCGCAACCTTCAAGTTTCCCGATACCCCGAGCTGCGCGGGTGCATGAATCCATATGGGCTTTAGACTGACTGCAACGCCGAAAAATAAACCAGAAAACAAAATGCAATGATATTTCCTACCCATGACCAAGACTCCCGTAGAAGTATTTTTAATCCATGTACATGCTTCATAGTCTGCCAGCAAGACAGCCGTCCACCTCTTCAAGCTAAACCCCATTCCTTTCGTAACCAATGCATCATGTACAGTGTATCCTCATCGTCACGAAAAACGATGTTCGTCTTTCCCACCTCTTGCGATTAGGAAGGGTTTTACCTATAATATAAAAATAACCATATCGTATCCCAACTTTCACTGCCCAAGCATGCGTGCAACAGCACGCTTCGTTATGCCGCATAAATTCTCAACGTTGCTCTTCAGACCAGAAATTGACTCTCCTGTCACTGAAAGCCACGTAGTCTTGCGCTCATGAGCGAAAGGATCTTCGTCCTCCGATTCGAGTAGCCTCTTCCCTCCTCTTTCAAATATCCAAGTTTCCTGTGCGCTTCTGTTGGCGTGGTACTCCTCCGGGCATATCGTCGTCAGCCTCGTGGGCATGTTGTTGATGTTCTTGTGTATCCTCTCTTCCATCTTCCTCCTCCTCCTGATCTTATCTCTTGTAATAGTTGCTGATGATATAGTAGCATCACGATATATTTTCGTTTCTGTTTTGCTCCGGCGCACGGCTCTTCCGCGGGCGATCATAATTCCCTTTGTGTAAGAAAAAAACCCATTAGACTTCCTGTGGACTGCTATAGTTGCTTCGTGGCGGCGCGTTGACCACCGCCTCGGCGTCGCCCACCTGTTTCCGTTCCGATATCTCTCGGTTTCGGCTCTGTAGTCGTTTGCGAAGAACCCAAGGGGGAACCTGTAGGTTCTGTGCGCCGGCGCTAAGTGATTGCTATTGGAGAGGTTCGGAGGACGAGGATAGACGGTTAAGGTGGAGGTAGACATCTGTACCGTATCTGTTGGAAAGAAACGTTAATAACGAATTTGCTCTTAAGGGCAGGGGTTTCGAATGTCCTGTGAATTGTTGAGTATAAAACTTACCCTTCCATGCTGATGAGTTTCAAGTCACCACCAAAGTAGCGGGCGTATAAGCGTGAGATAGGCAATCCGTAACCAAAACCGGCCATTGGGGCCTTGAAGTCGCTCTTATCGAAATCAGGATCCAGGCTTGGTGTGCGATCGACAGTGGTGTACATATAAGTCCAAACAAGAGGAATGGCGCTTCGAGGAATACCGCCACCCTCGTCAGAAATCTTAATGGTAATGTCCTCTTTACCCTCGGCGACAATGACCTTTGTGACAGGGAAAGCCTGTTTCTCCTCGCCGTGTGTCTCGACGACGGCACGCAGCGAGTTCTTGAGAGTCTCGAAGAGCATGTGCGACAGATGACCGGGAACGTACATAAAGTCGAGGTTGGGGTTGCAGACGAGTTGAACCTTGGGAGCTTCGAAGAGACCGTAGTGATCCTCACAGACGAAACGGGCGTTCTCAATGGCTTCTTGGGCGAGATCCTGGACGTTGGTCTTTGTGCAGATGATACCGACATAGTTGGGGTCGCGATGGTGGCTCTGGTCCGTTAACGCAATGTGCTGCCCAATAAGCATACGGATTCCGATACGAGACATATAGAAGCGGTCGAGGAACGATTGGATGGTGCTGTCAATCTGCATGCGCTGGCGGCGGCGCTTGTATTCGAGGATACCTTGGGCCATGGTAGTGACGACGCCATCGTGACGGCGCTTGATGTGGTGTAGAGTCTGGGCGAAGCGTTGGTTGTAGAGGTGAAGATCGGCGGGCCAGTCGCTTGAGTCATCAACAACAGCAAAGTATCGGCGCGTGAGGCCTTTGTTCTTGCCATTGCCGTTCTGGAGACCGCCCCAGCCGTCGGACTCGCCCTCATCAATTGAGGGATTGGGGGTTGCGGCGGGAAGACGGAAAGCATTGCGACCGATCGCTTTGCTGGGTTTCATAAGACGAGACTTTATATCCGAGGGTAATTCTGGCCGAGGTAGCTGTGTGATTTCCTGGTCAAGTCAGCATCGCAGGTCTGGGCAATCGACTTATACAATACATACCTCGAACGATTGAGCGTACCAATCTTTAACCTTAATGACGGACGGCATTTCATTGAGGCCATCTGGAAGCTCGTCTAGCTCTTGCACGCGATGAGCTAGACGGATGGGAAGCTCCTCGGCTAAGAACTGAGAAGCTCGGAATAGAGTGCCTTGAAGCAATCAAAGTCAATAATCGTCCTCAATGGACGTAGAAACAAGCGAAAACATACCAACCGAGGGTTTCTCGCCGAACTGCACCATTTGGCGCAAGCTGACGCCAGTGGCGGGAAACCGAGCATAATGACGGATCGTGTCCATCAGACGCTCTGAAGCTCTCCACGACATGATGGGTGGACGTGGGTCGAATCAGAGAACAAAAGATGAAGTTGTCGAGCGTGACAATGTTGTATAGAAAGAGGAATCGGACTCGGAGAAGGCAGCTCGGACGGACGGAGGGAGAGACCGGGTTCCCGCTGCGGGAGAGCGTCCGAGAGAGTTGTAAATGGTGGAGAAGCTCACGGCGTCGTCATTGAATAGTCAATCAAGACGAGAAGAGTCGAGCGACTGTATCGTCAAGAGGAGAATTGACGTGGAGAGAAGAGAAGGGAAAGGAAGGATGAGGTGAGGTTGAAGTTGAGGTTGGTCGGGGATTCGGAGAGGAGGGTATCAATGATGGCGGCCCCGCGTATGGAGATGGAGATGATGGAGACGCAAGAGAGGCGTGCGAATAGCGGGAGAAGCCGAGGTACGCGAGTTACAGACAGTATAATACAGTATTTGGCAGGCAATCTCGTGCTTTCAACAACGAACAATTAATATTTTTCATAAACAGTGTCGCGTGAGACCAAATGGAGACGCGCACATGAAAATGGAATAATTCGGAGGAGACCAGGAAATAGTGGAAGAAGAGGTTAAGGTGCGGAACTGCTCGGGGAAAGTCCAGCGATTCATGAGGAACTAAATGTTTCTTCCGGGGAACAGAGCAGAGAGAGATACCGAATAAACGTCATTCTAGTGGAGGAAAGACTGCTATCTATGGATTGCTTGGCTTTTTGCACATGTGGGATCAAGTATGGGGAAGCATTTAGAGCAGAGGGGTAGACTATGAGACGGATACAGGCACATGATGGAGAACATTCAACCACAGACAACTACAGTATCTGGGGAATTAGACTACGGGGTTATGGAAGGTCACGAGGACCTGATATTCAAATTATGTTGAGGTTTTTGGACCCTTGAGACGATATAGAACAATCTGGATCATGACTTTAGATTCCATGACAGTAATTACAGTTCCCCTCATCACCGCCGGTCTCCGAGCTCTAATGTCGGGGCGCGGATTTCTCAGCTCGGGGGAAGACACGGCATGTCAGGCCACGGGAATGGCTTTGCATAACAACATACCACTATTTGCAGAATTTTGTACTGATTTAAAGGTATAAGGGTTTGTTTTCACCAGTCAAGAGGCGAGAGACCTCGGCCTAGATATTGGGTTTATGCCACCATGGACCGTTATTGATGATCTGACAGAGTTTCTTCTCAAGAACCTGGGTTACTTCTTTCATCCAACATACAACTCAACAGATGGGTAACAGAAGAATTGTCCTGAGGTTTAGGGTGTCAGAATAAAGCAGCCCAAATGCCAGTCTAAGCTGGCATAAGGTAACTCGATTATTTCATCCCTTAGACCTTCAGCAGCCAATTCTTCTGACACCCTGACGCTCGAGTATGAGAGTCTTGGTGGAGGGATACCGTACAGTACGTATACAATGGTTACGGTATGAATACGATATTATACGTCAACCCTGATCTGACATCAGTTTGAATCATGATCACAAGAGTCTTTGTTGCGTTGTAGAGCCCTGTCAAACCTGCTCTCAAGAGTGGTCAACTCGGGTAGAATCTCGATTCACTGCAGTCTCTTCTGATCTTCGCCAAGTCGTTTGCACTCTGCAGCAAGCAGACAAGTTCCCCAGACTTTGAACCCAACTCGGTATGGAGAGATCATCCATCACAAAGCCGACTAACTACCCCACACCTCAGCACAGGCACGCCATCGTGGACACGGACTAGCTGCTCGATTGACATGGAAGTTGACGATAATATCAAGTCATGTTATAGTGGTTGGGCAGGTATGGTCAAGCCAGTTTGGGTCAACATCGTGGGTTCATGTTCATGCAAGCACTTCATGTATGTACAACGTGGTGAGACAGCAAGGCACCATCGGGTCAAAACCTCAACAACGTGTCCCAACTTGAAGAGCTTTAGGGTAACCGAAAAGCCTCAGTGCGTTCTTGCCAATTCCAAGAATGCTTTGAAACTCACCACAGCTTACTCGAGAATCTGCTCAAGCCCAAAGCTTATGCGCTGTCATCCGACTTTCGGCATATGGGTGACTCAACTCCTTGATCACGTGAGCAACAGTACCAAGTTTGTCTTGCTTAGAAGTTCAGAGAAACAGAGACGACATCGCTGCCCAGCAACAAAGACAAAAAACGCCTCATACTTGTTCCAGCATGGCACTAGGAGGTGGACAACTCAATCGTACATGAAATCGGGCGTCTAAAAGCTGAGCTGTAAGAACTGCCAACACGTGAAGGTCAAGACCCAGCAGAGCAGAGCATAAAGGCATGACGTACCTGGCTTTCGATGTTATCTAATTGGCTCTCGGATTAAATATGGGTCAGAGTTCCATCTCCCGTCCCGTTGATTGCCCGTTGACCATTCATCGAAGTTTCCCCGCCTCGACGGAAGGACTAAAAAAGTGATATGCTACCAACTGACAAGATAAAGTCCCAGGCAAAAAAACGGCCGGCGTCAAGTTGAGAGAGCAACGAGATTTGGTGGCTGCCATCTTCAATACTGACGGTTTTATTGACAATTTACCTCTTTGGTAGCTCTCACGAGAGTCATATTTCGGTTACCCTACCTTCCGCCCCCCTTTTTTCTTCTTCCTTCCTTCCTCTGAAAGGCCCTGGCCAGGTCAGGCTGGCTCCTCCCTGCGCTGCGGCCCACGCGGGGCCCTTTAATTTTTCTCTGCTGGTTGGTGGACGTGGCCAGCCTCCCGCTCTTTTCCAGGGGAGTCGGTGAAGCTGGGATCTCTTTTTGCTCCACTCTTGAACACGTCGGTCGGGTGGTGCTCATTTATTTTAGGCGGATTTTTGATGCTTCTCTTAAGAGCGCGTAAAAAGGTACTTTACTCGTCTTGTGGGAATCGCTGGAGCTTGTCTTGAACGTCTGTTTTGCGCGCGTCTGTTTCTGTACTACCCGCCCTACCCGAATTCCAACACCGAACCCCAATCGAGAACAACATCAACAAACCATATCAAGATAAGAAATCATGGATCTCGCTGCCATTGACGAGGATCCCGCTGCCGCACTTGCTGCAGTTGAAGCCGATGCCGTGTCTGCAATCTCAGATCAGCAGTTCCTCTTCTCGACGCCTGATCGCAAACAACTATCAAATCAATCTTCCAACGCCACAACACCAGCCCCCGGATATTTCTCTTATGGAAGCATCGACAGCAATTATCGTAATGAATTTCGCGACCGATATCACGACGAAGACTTTCCAGGTCTCAGAACGCCCTCGTTATTGTCTAGCCCAAGTGTGGCTTCGAGTCTCGGATTCTCCACCGGCCGCGTGAGCCCTCACAAGAGAGCAGAGTCTGGACATTCGAGATTATCTTCCATAAACGACTCATCCCGCAATTCTTCTCCCTCTGAGCGCCGGAATCACCGACCGCGGAACAGTCGCGATGTCTTGGCGCAAAGGCTGAGCCAGCTCGCCCATGAGCTTACCTCTGGCGAAGATGATCTTCTCGACGACAGTGGCGTCGACATTCTCACCGCGCAATTGGATCAACTGGAAGGGACAAAGATGCTTAAGAAGACTGTCTCATTTTCCGTGCCATCAACACCATCGCCGCGACCAAACATTCGACGACCAGTGAGCTTGGATATGTACAGTCCTGGCGAATCCATCTTCAGTACCCCAGGATCGGCGTTTAAGACACGATTCTCAGACTTGGGCGCATCTATTAGAAGGGATCCCGAACCAGAACCGACACCAGAACCTGATCCTCCGCCAAACCTGGGAATGACGGTGGTACAGGCGAAGAAGGTTATCCAAGAAGTTACACAACTTAACGAGGAAATGTCTCAACTTGTTGAAAACCTCAAGGCTAGACAAGAAGAGTCTGATGTATGTGAATATTCCCACTTTGACACATTTATATACTTACGATTTCGTAGCATATTCAAGGCCTTCTCATTGAGCGCGCCGAGCGTGCTGCTCAGCGTATCATTTTCCTTCAAAACCGCATATCTCATCTGTAAGTGTCCCGTTTCATCACAACGCCGACCATTCTAACATCCAATAGCGAGCAAGAGCTGCGCGAGAATGATGATGAACTTCAGTATCTTCGCATTTGTCTCAAAGCTGTTGAGATTCAAATGCCTGCACACCCCGACAAAGAACTCCAAAGATGCATATCCTCCTTCAAGAAAGATTACCAAGCCCTCAAACGAAAACGTGTCAACCGCTCCAGTATCGCCAGTTTATCCAGTCTCGGTTCGCCTTATCCTGGGTCGCCAGCATGACGGAGCTCTTTACTCAACGTTCTTGTTCGTTCGCGATGGAAAAATTAGCAGCAATGCGCAACGCTTAAACGACTCACGACGTACTTTAATCTCTCACTTATAATTGCGCGCTCACGCCTTAACGCTTTACGACGTTTCGCTTATCCTTTTTACACGATTCGTTCTTATCACCGTACTCCTTAGCCAAGTAATGACTCAAATGTCATATATTTCACCGTACCAACTTCGTAATGCTACCTCTCATTACACCCGTTCAAACCATCAACATCGGATACCCTTTTCGGAAGCAAGCATGTTTGTGTGTTTCTCTCACTTGCATAAAAAAACTGGTGCATTACGGCATAGCGATCGTTTCTTTTACATTTGGCAGCAATGCCTACTTATCATTTTAATGGCACGGTATCTATTGAAACCTCAGTCTGGTTTCTCTCGCATTATTCAAGTCGGAATTTTTATTCGACAACATCATGATAGCAGGCATGACAAAAAGGAATATGAGTTTTATTGTTCAGATAGTATCGTATCAATTGATAGACTGTCTTTGTGTTCACAAATGAGCATCGACCCAAACGTGGAACCTTTTAAGCGAGCCCTATGCTCATTTACCACATCCCTGACCGTGTTGTTGATCCATCTCCCATGTCAATGCAAACAATGCTTGAAGTTAAAGCAACGCGTCGACCCGCGTTCGATTCTCGGGGAACAACCTTGTTCAACGTCCGTGGATCCTCAGGAACGGTTACGTCGAGAAACTGGAGTAGTTACCCATGAAGCACTACACAGGTTCCCTCGATCCGCGAGCCGTCAGCCGTACTCTTTGAATGTCAACCAACAATAACTCCTTCCACAAACATGTCGATCTTGAGTAAGTTCTACTCTGTCCGACCACGTGGCTGTAAAACGTAGTAAACGCATTCCCTTTGAAACGATCATCGGAAGGACAGGGCACATTGCTTTGTGCAACGAACGTGGTATTTTATAACTAGAGCCTCCAAGTTCCACACCAAGCGATGATCGTACACTATCAAAAAGGCCAACCAAAAGGAAACTCATTATTGTGAGAAGGGAATCATAATACATTTCGTCAATTTGTAGCATAAGGTCGTTAATGTCCGAATAACGAAGTGAAGAGAAGGAAATTATAGAAGAAAAAAGAGTCGTATACCGAAGAACTCCAAGACTTTTACTTATAATGAACCACCCAAAAATGATAAGAAAAAGAAGTTGTTTCAAGAAAAAGGAATCAGCGGGCTCGTTCATCGCTTCCGCTGGAGTAAGGAAGATTTCGATAATGACCGCCATCGTCAACAACAGCATTTCGCATCGGTCGTGGATTCAAGCGCAAGTACTCGTCGTAGGTCATTCCATTCGGATCTTTGCCAGTCTCTTCGAATATTAGACTTGAGCGACGATCACCGTCTCTGCGAGGCAATGTTCGAGGAACTGCTTCGACGGGCGACTTAGTATCCCGACCTGACGAGTACCGACAATCTTTGTCTCGATTGCGACGGCTGCTGCTGCTGGGATAACTGTTTCGATGGCCAGGAGAAGGTATATCGTAGTTATCTGCTGTACCAGAACTGCTTTCGACTGTTGGGGTTGAGTTGCGATAGCGATTCGATATCGGACTTCTAGCTCTGTGACTTGAACCTGAAGGTACTGGGGAGTCCCTAGAAGGGCGCATGGTGTTTTCTGATTTAGGACGCTGAATAAACCGGTGCGAAGAAGGCTCAGAACGAGGTAATGGTGATGGCTTATAATCGTCCTTGGGTCCTCGACGATGCTTGGCGTCTCGATCACGGTAGTCATCAGGTCTATACCGTCCTGCCTTATCCTCCTTCGATGAGGATTTGTAGACTTCCTCAGATGAATTCCTCCTAAGATCATTCTCATTCTCCGCGGTATGCTTGACCCATCCAGTAATAGCATCGACCACAAGATCATGCGTCTCACGATGTCGAGCCACTGGAAGAAGATGTCTCGAAAGCTGCTTCGGTAGTCGTTCAGGCTTTCCATCTTCAAAAGCACCGTCGGCAATGATGGGAAGATCAGCCATGATGTGGTTCAATCGTTTGACCTCTTGATCAGGGAATGCTCGGATTTGACAAGTCATCCAACGCTCGAAACCAGATGGGGTGAGAGAAGGGATGTGAGGCATACCGCCTGGTCGTCTTTGGACAAGGTGGTTCTCACATCGAAGATGCTGGTACAAGGTTTCGAGACTATCGAGAGCACCGTGAGGTCGGCAGTCAAATATTTCTGGTATGATTAGATGATGGGTGTTTGAGATGGGAACTTATACATACGCTGGAATGGGAATGTCTCGTTGTCAAGCTTGTATTCTTGGTAGAAAGCCTTGAGCTTCTCCGGTGTGACGACGAGTGAGTTGCGAGGGCTGTATTCGACAACCTTGCCATAGTTAGCACAAGCAACAAAACAATTAAACTGATAACCTACCAGATAGTTGGCAATTCCTCGGAGGACCTGGCCAAGCCTCGCAGTGGGATCACCCTTGTCGTCAAACAGTCGTCCCCATTTGAGATCAACCGCAGACAGCATCGGACCCTGTTTCGTTGGCTCGGTGGGTGGCCCAGATCGTGATGCCGGGCGTGGTGGTTCAGCATGTCGAGGCGGCTCAGGATCTTCGTTCAAGATGATAGGAGCCTTGGAGAACCGCACAGAAGGCCGTGGTTTCGCAACAGGAGGTGAAGTTTCCTTTGGAGCCGACTTTGGTCGTGGTGGTAGTTGGTTTGAGGAGGTAGAGTCTGAGACATATGATGTTGAAGGGCTGCCAGTGGTACTGAGGGAGCTGCGACTGGATGGTATGGGATCATTGGGCTTATTCTTGGTCTCGGCTGGAGTTGTTGTTGGTCCAGGTTTTTTTGTATCATCTCGGATTGGCTGTTGAGGTGCTGGTTGCTGAGACGGTGTAGGCTTGACCGGATTTGACTTGGGACTGGGAGGTTCTGAAGATGAGGGTGTACTGTCTGCTTGTGAATGCTCTTCGACGACTATAAAATTGGTCAGTTTGCTAGCAATACAACCATTGATGATAGTAGACTTACGTTCAGACTTGACTTTCTCAAAGATCTCATCAAACCATCTCGTCTTCATCTCATCAATCGTCAACTTTCTCACCAAGTCTTCAACCTGTTCTTTAGACATGTCTGTGCTCATCCGCTTCTTCATTTGACTATCAGTCGAAGCAGTTGAGCCGGAAGCAATGGAGTCATCATCCTTGGTTCTAGTCTGGGGTATTTGAATACCCTTCGTCTCCGCCTTGTGCACCCTCGAGCCAACTGCACCTCTATTCATGGCCAACGAGCCCATCGGGGACGGCGATGGTTCAGCAAACATGGTAACCTCACACGGCGGTAGTAGCTCGGTTGTCTTTGAGGAGAGGAAGAACACAGCATGTAAGATGGAATAGAAGAAGAATGCAAAGTTGGTAACACAGAGCGAGAAGGATTATGCAAGAAACAAAGGGAATTAAATCAACAAGTGGATGAAAGGCAAAAAGTGCAGCTTCATCGGCAAGAGAGATTAAATAAAAAGAAGGGCAAAAGTGACAAGAGGTGAGCTGAGCTGAGTAAAGCAGAGGAGAGGTAGGAGAAGGTTGACTGGGGAAGGGACGAAATGTCGGGCTTATACATGCAGAATGGATATCAACTGACAGACAGTAGTCTAAACTAAACTATCAGACTACAGAAAAGAAACCTGAACATGACACGAAATGGACCATCTTTGACCGCAACTAGACAGGGATCGCCTCTGGAATGGAGTTGGGTTACGCAGCAGCCCTGAGGCCCGCCGGTAACATTACAGTAGAATAAAGTAACTAGAGAAGTGAAGTAGACCAAGGGTCTCACCATGGGGATGACAAGATAGGAAGTGATCGTGGTTGCGTTGCGTTGTTTGGTCGGGCGAGCTGAAGCTTTTACAGAGGATTATAGAGCCCGAAAGTGTTGGTGGTCAAGGTGCAGCTTGATAGATCCCTGCATCTTGGGCCTAATATGACATACATGCTTCTAACTCTGGCGCAACTATAACGGTCCATGGTATTATCAAGAGGCGATTATTTACTATTTATGGTATATCGATAGTTAAATATCTTGATTAAAAACCACAAGTTGCAATAAATTTACAATGTATATACTCTTAAAAAGGCTATAATTTGAACAATATCGTAGCATGTCACAACCTAAGTCTGTCTCGGCTACTCCCTCCATCTCACAAAAACCCTGATTTTCCCTCATGAATGACAGTAACAGTCACTCACCCAACCCACCACACCAAAGGACCCTTTTTCCCTTCCTTTCCCTCTTACAGCTTAACGAACCACGCTCCCCCTCTTCATTGGGCCGCAACGTCCACGAGGTGATCGTCCCCAGAACAACTCTCTTTTTCAATTGGAACACGCATAAACGTTCCATCCAAACCCATTGGATCATTTCATTCCTTCTCCCCGGAAGACCAAAAGAAGAGGCGAGGGAGGCGAAAGCACACAAAAATTGAAACAAAATGTAGATGTGAAACGCAAGGGAAAAGAGACGAAAAAGCAAGAGAGTGGGACTACGATGACATATGTGATGCATAAATTGTGAGTGAGATCGCAAGGCTCGGCAGATGTTCTGACCAACTAAGGACTTTGTAATTTCAGTATTGAATCATTTACGAACAAGTGTTTTTGACATTTGACGTCTGACGTCTGGAGAATGGAGAGACCCACGATCTCCAGTATATAGAGCACTTTACATTGGAGCGCTCAACGCGATTGCCGAGGATCAAGGATCAAGATGCAAAGAGAGACTTGCGGTCTGCAAATATACGGATGTCATTTCAGAAACATTTGACACGTTAAGCGCGTTAGCAGACTAGGAACAGGTATAGTCAGGAACGGAATACCCTATTCGTTCTTCCTCATGGGCTGAAATTCCTTCAGATCACGATCAAGGTTTCGCCTTCAAACCATACCACACGATTGGCACTCGACCATGCTTATCATTTCATTCGATTCTGAATATCAAATAACTATGGCAAAGGTAACAATAATCCCTTCCGGAGCGCCAATAGCGGTACGGTCCGCAGGTGTCAATACATGATAAGCGTCCGATCTGGACGCCAACGCCTACGCCCGTGATAAAAAAAATATATAAAAAAAAGCAGTCCCTGACAGTCACTGCTTTGCGCCACCCTTTCCCTTTGTAACCCAAATCATTTACGCCTTATACAACAGATCTAGGAATCCACTCGCAAGATCAACAACGACGCTCTTGTTTGGCAAAGAGCCGGCGACACCGTACAGTGCTGAGGCGTCACCCATGGCCTTACCATGTGCTCCCTTGCCCTCAACAAGACGAACACGCTCCTTCTCACGCTCTTCCTCGACAACAGTCTCCAGGTCGGAGATGAGCTTCTCCCAGACCTTGGTGATGGGTAGAGTGACCGCAACGTGGATAGCAGGAGGGCTCTGAAGAGCGTTGAGATGCCATCCCTTAGCACCCATGCCGTCAGCAATATCGTAGACGTTCAAGTTGCGCGCCGTGAAAGCAACAACCGAAACTAGAGGCTTTCCAATGATCTCAAGCTCGCCACCCAATGCTGGGGTAGTCTGGATAGACTCGGTAATCTTCTTAGCAGTTCCGACGATCTTGGTGCAGGCATCGATGTAGCCGGCCTCACCCATGGTCATCAAACTAGCCCAGCAACCAGCGATAAGAGCACCAGGTCGAGAACCAGCCAGGCCGGGAGAAGCGTAGACACCGCCAGACCAATCGGGGGAAACAAAGTACTGGAACTTTCGTAGCTCAGCGGTTCGGTAGAGAACAGTCGAGTTACCCTTTGGCGCAAAACCGTACTTGTGAGTATCACAGCTGATGCTGGAAACACCCTTCAGTCGGAAATCGAAAAGCTGAGTTTCAAAACCAGCACGCTCGAGGAAAGGAACCAGGAAGGAGCCCAGACAACAGTCGACATGGAGCCAGAGGTTCTTGCGGAGGGCAAGCTTCGATAGAGCAGCGATGTCGTCGATGATACCGTGGGGGAAGTTAGGAGCAGAGCCAACGAGGAGAACCGTGTTGGGGTTGATCAGACGTCGGACAGCGTTGACGTCAACCTGGTATTCAGGAGCTGGGCAGGCGACGAGGTGAACTTTGATCTTGAAGTACTCGGCAGCCTTGCGGAAAGCAGTGTGGCCTGTCTCAGGAAGAATCCTATCATAACTGGTTAGTCTTGGTCTTTGACGGCACAATGCTTGAGCATGACTTACATCTCGGGCTCTGTCACTCCACGTTCAGCATAAGCCTTTTGGCGAGCCGCGAGACAAGCCATAAGAATACTGTCAGTTCCTCCGCTAGTAGATGTACCAGCAGCTCCAGGAGGAGCATGGAACATGCTCAAAACCATGCTCACGACCTCAGCTTCCATCTTGCGAACACCAGGGAAGACATCGGGGTGGATAGGGTTGGCAACAGTAAACTTTCCAAACGCTTCCGTCTGCAGAGCCAATAGCTCATCCTCGCCGTGGTACACAGCGCCAGAGACATAACCATCTTCCCAGCGGGTATGATCCATGTTGGCGAGGTTCTCGAGCTCGGAGCGTACGATGTCATGAGAGAAACCCTCTTTTGGTAGAGTAAGGTAACGAATCTGGTCTTTGGGGACCAACTTGTCGGATATCTTGGCTAGAGATTCATTGACCTGTTGCTGGACCTTGCCTCGTACACCGGGGGCTCGTAGGAAGTAACCGTATAGGATGCGACGGACGTTGGTGTAAAGCTCCACGATAGAGCCGATAATACCACGCCCTCTGAGCTGCCAGAATGCGCGACGAGTCCATCGCCAAAGGAAGAGGAATAGGAGTACATTGCGCAATCTATGATAGAAACAGACATTGTTAGTATTTGCGACACCAATTGTCATGTTTCGTATGGTGGCGCATCATGACGATGTGCTGTAAGTGGCATCATGACTTACAGATCAAGGTTTAGCAAGGGCCAAGACACATTATGTCTACTGCGCTTGACAGACTCAATACCACCGCGCAAGTTGGCAGGAAGACGGGAGAGGCTCCCAACATGTGGAGGAGAAGCCATTTTTCTAACAACAATTGAAACCAGAGACACAAAATGAGAATGAATGACAAATTCGAATTACTTTTTTCTTGGAAAGGGAGAGGGGGGTTGCTCGAGGTTTAAATAAAAACCCAAGCAGAAAGGAGCTTGACGTCGAGATCTATCTCTAATATCGCGGGGCATAGCCAGTACTTGGATATTTCTTAGCGCATCTCGGCCACCCATCACATGCCTTGGCGGGGGACCGGCTTCCGCGGGAACCTATGGAACGCCCCTAAAGTTATAGTGCTTGAACCCTCCAACGCGTCCCCTGGCCGAGGCGAGCAACCCTCCATGGGGGAACATCCCTGTCTTCTACGCCGTAATTGTACATGACGAGTTGCTTGCTATGAAGCACTTTTTTGCATCTGGTGATGTAGGACGTCTCGTTTAGAACACAGTTTGTGACGGATATGATCAACTACCTTCTTTGGGCTAAAGGCCCGCCGGAAAATGCAGCTCTATCAAGTTTGGTGATAAGAGTTCGCTCGTTTGTACGACCCCGAGGTGTTTCTGTAGATTATCACCATCCAGTAGGCACCAGATGAACCGAGTTTCGACATTGTTCGGAAGATCGAATAGGCGTGGAGGGTTTCATCAAAAACTGCCGGAGGTTACAAAGAATAATCGATCAGAGCAACAATACAAGGATCTGACTATCTCTCGGTTTCCGGTGTAAAAGATCTCCATCTCAAGGCAAACTCGCTCGCACTCGCATCCATTGTCAAGTCATTGGCCAAGAAGATGTTTAGAGCAAGAACTAACAGCTTGCTTGTTGAAACTATTCAACTTCAAGGTTCAAATTTACCGAAGAGAGGCAATCTTTGCGACTACATCATCCTTGTTCATTCTACAGAAGAGGTCCCAGCTTCTTTGCGGTGGTCAACTGCGGCACCATCTAGAATTAGAATACGAACATCTGATACGGCCGATTTTGTCATTGCCAGAATCTCGCTAGGATGAACTCAAGTATACGGACTAATGTTCGCTGTGAACCATCCTTTCTCAAAACACACTTATCACACAACCGTCAACAATATATGAGTAGATCAAATGTTCATCTTCAACATATAAGCTAAATGCAACCAGTAAATGACCAACAAACGCCAAGAAGGGGTCACTATTGGCTTTTCCCTTCTCCGATCCTATAAGCAAGCCCCTCCAGTATATCACAAAACGCCCAATGACCTGTGCTCAAATGCCTATGTCATGATGCTCATTTTCTCTTCTAAGCTGCGTCCTCGCCAAACTTGGCTTTCAGCTGTTTCTGGTAAATGTGCGATAGCTTATCGCATGATGCCTGACCTGTGACGGTACAGTCGACCATCAGCGTAACAAAGTCGCCGTCTCTAAAGGCATTACCTTCTTTGTTACGGCCGTATGATGCAATGGAGCGCTGAGGTACGAGTGCGAGCTTGGAGAGGATGGTTGGGTGCCATTGAACGATGTGTTCCTGCAAGAAAAGGTTAGATGAGACTTATGGGCAGTATACCAGTTAAACTTACAAGGGCATGTCGCTCAGCCTTCTCAAAGTTGTAGCTTTGATATAAAGGATCCATCCAAGTCTCAATGAAGAACTTGGCCCAGTCGCCGTTCTTTAGGACGTAACTATTAGTTACAAGTCCGACTTCATCCTGGCTGATGACCAGGTTCACATCTTCGCCTTTGAGATGAGAGAACGTCTTGATGATACTATCAGGTGGTACTACAGACCAGTCCCTAATCATGAGTCCTTCCAACGTCGCAGGCTTCATAACTTGCTCTTCCAATGTCTTGTCCAGCTGCATGATGTAGGCGTTCTGATCGAGGAACCAGACATAGGTGGCATCGGGGTATTTCGAGAGCGCATGGCGCATTGCCATGATCTTGGCCCATGACTTGGGGGATTCGCCGGTGTTGTAATCGTCGATTTTGACGACCATGGCTTCGTATCCTGGGGCCAGTATTAGTCCATGTCTTCCTACTGAAGACCTATGATTGTCTTACCATGTCTCTTGGCATAATGTTCACGATTTGTTCGAATCGACTCCAAATAAGAGGTACTGTATTGCGAATGATCGAAAACTGTCACAATGACTGCCGGAGGGTTTCCTGATGGCTTATGCTCGTGATAGGGTGCCCCGCTATTCGACCCGAATAGAAGATATAACAATCCAGCGATACCAAGGAAGCCTAAGAGAATGGTTCTCTTGCGAAGACGTCGTAGCATCGGTGGTATATTCCCAGATCGTCGCCCGAAGGGTGGTGGGTTGGAGTTCTTGCGAGGAGGGTATGCGAAATGCATGATGGGCGAGATTTAAGTCGGCGCCGGCCGATTCGGGGTTCTGCAAGTCGCGGGAGATGTTATACTGTTCTCAATGATCAAGAATAGCCAATGCGACAATTCGAGGGCTCGTTGATCGTGGTCACTTTGACAGATAACCAGGGTCTTTTTGAACTCGACGGCGGTCGTCGCAAAACTGGGTTCGGAATAGAGGTCCGTAATCGTGGAGAGAGATCGAGAAGCGAGCGAGACGAACAAATAGGTCCGTAGCAGATCACAGAAACATTCAAGGAGCCATGGCTGGCGCCGTCGATTGATGATAGATTGGCTTTTTGTCCAGCCCGACGGAATTCATGAGCGTTGATCCACATCTACTGTCAGGCTATCCGTATTCAGTTGCAGGGATTAGGACCCCAAATTCGAACGTCATCTCGGTATCGGGGGCATAAAGATCCGACTTGGACCATAGCACCAGAATATTGGAAGCATACACGGAGAATACGATGGAAACTCGTATTGATGCTGGATATATATAGGGCGTTGTCTTCACACCAATTGCAGATGTTGTCAGTGTCAGTAACATCAGCAATGAGAACGATATTGCAATCGGCACATTGTTCTACTTAGAATGATTAAGTGGGCTTCAGGAACTGTAGGTGGAATGAAGTTGTACCAATGTTTGGCTATCAATTATTATTTAGGGGAGACGATGGTATGTATCAACCAACATTCGGCCATCTGCTCACTGCTTATGTACGAGGGTAGTGTACCCAGCAGATGCCGCACACCGTTATGAAACGCCCAAGGGCGTCACGATGCGTGAATGAAGACTGATAATCTCATGCTGGCCAGCGAGAAAAGAACCAAAACGGCTCCGACTCAAGGCACAACTGAGCGTAAATCTTTGCACACAGACTAGTCGACTTGACATGGAAGAGCAAGGTCTAGGCAACTTAAGAGTGTGCAAATACATACACGATGCGAAGTATTTGGGTCATGAAACAAAACGCCCTTTCCAGGATAGAAAAGCTTGGAGGGCTTCATTGATCTTTCTTGCTTCCCTCATTGGGACCTTCATCTTCGTCCTCATCATCATCCTCTTCAATGTCGACGACCCTGTCGCTCACGTTCTTGAGCACACGAGCGCTCAACTTCTGAACAAATTTCCAAATGCCCATGAGAAATGTGAATGCGCCAATAAGAACGAATATCAGGCTGATGTTCTCGACACGGTTTCGACCAGTGCCTCCTCTCCTGCCACCACCTGTTAACCCGCTGTTTCGGATCTGCCACCAGTGAAACGGGTTTACTGTGAACATGGTCTTGAACAATCCGAAAATTCCTAGGGAAAAGAACCCTTTAATGAAGTGTTCGATCCACGTGGTAGGCTCCGGTGATGGAGGTTGCCTGAGGGCCTCGATGTCTGATACCACGCTTGTGACAGTTTCGCCGAGGGTTCCAATCGGGTCTTGCCACAAATCGAAGAGAGGATCCGCGACAAATCCGAGCAAGAAGATGCTCAGTATACAAAAGCAGATGGTCACGCCAACCTGTGTCGCCTTGCTGCTCAGAGCAGAGCCCCAGTGCAGTCGAGAAATGCGATAGGTGTATTTGCAGGTTGGACACTGCCAATAGTTTCTTGCTTCCATCGGGTTTGCAAGCCTCCATGCGTTGAGGCACCCTTCGTGGACATATTTCTGTGATCCCTTACACTTGCATGGTGATAACAACCTTCCCAATTCCGGGTCGTCAGAGACGTACGTGGGTCGAGATGATCCTGTCTGTATGCCAAAAGTGGTAGACTGATCAGGAAACTTTGGCTCTTCAGCGTCGAAGCAAATGCGACAAGTGCGCGTCCCATAGCGCTTGTTTCTAGGCGCGGGGCGAGGTTCCTGGTCGGATGACGCCTCCTGCTGCGCTGTAGCATTTGGTCGCGGAGCAGTCCAAGCATATTGCGATGATCGGCGTGGCTCTGGTTCGGGTTCTTGGGGGACAGTATCGTCCCCGACCGAGGACCAATCCCAAGTAGGGCGCGTATCCATGATGATTTACGTGAACCTGTGGATGTAAAGAAGAAAAGGTAGTGACAGCAAGTAGCAGACAGAACAAAGAGTTGCGGAATGTGCGAGTACGTAGTCGGCACTTGAGGCGTTTCAAGCGCAACCTACATGTTTTTGCAAAGCTGAGAGTTAAGTAAGATCTGTAGAGAGCGGGGAAAGCGAATGCTCGCCAAGATCATGACCAGGACATTAAAAATGCAAGAGGCCAGCAGAGCCTTTTTTGTAGAAGATTGAGGAAAGAAAGCCGAACCAGCCGTTGCCAAACTGTAACGTTAAGAAGAGCTCTGCTCTGTGGAGCCATCACGCGGTCATCGGATAATCTGTTGCCCCGCATACAGCTCCGGGCGGTTGAGCTAGACGCGCAGCTGGGCCTGCCTAGAGGCTACAGCTGCTTGCCAAACACCAAAGCTCCAGTTGTAGCCTTGCTCGATATCTCCTTGTCAACCCCACGAATTGATAAACGACCATAGTTCAACCATCACCACATCTATATCGAGTTTGTTAACCCAGAAACTTGAACTATGGCGGATAGATACTCCTTCTCCCTCACAACCTTCTCCCCCAGGTATGTTTCGGTGACGACACTGCTATCTGTATGGGAGCATCATCGCTGACAATGTTGTAGCGGAAAGCTGGTGCAGATTGGTATGTAATTGCATAGTGGAAAGCTCTGAAACTTCTTGAAGTTCAAGCTTTCTGCAATCAATTCGACCCATGAAGCTAATGTCGAAATAGAGTATGCCCTCAACGCTGTAAACCAGGGTATCACTGCCCTTGGTATCAAAGGTTCGCGCTGCCTCCAAGATCCATGAGGAGCTCCTACTGACCAGCAAAAGCCACCAACGGTATCGTCATCGCCACCGAAAAGAAGTCATCATCTCCTCTAGCCGACCAGAGCTCCCTTTCCAAGATCAGCGACATCACTCCCAACATCGGTATGGTGTACTCTGGTATGGGCCCCGATTACCGAGTATTGGTCGACCGAGCACGCAAGGTTTCACACACCGAGTATAAGCGCATCTACAACGAGTACCCCCCTACCAGAATATTGGTGCAGGATGTCGCCCGAGTTATGCAGGAGGCCACCCAGTCAGCCGGTGTCCGACCTTACGGAGTTAGTCTGCTGATTGCTGGTTGGGATGAGGGCATCGAGCCTGAGAAGGAGAACAAGGCCACTCTGGAGGATAGCGAGGAGAAGAAGGTCAACAGAAAGACTGGTGGTATTCACAAGGGTGGTCCTATGCTGTACCAGGTCGACCCCTCCGGCAGTTACTACCCTTGGAAGGCCACAGCCATTGGCAAGAGTGCGACCAAGGCCAAGACATTCTTGGAAAAGCGATACTCGGAAGAGCTTGAGCTTGAGGATGCTATCCACATTGCACTGTTGACCTTGAAGGACAACATTGAGGGTGAGATGAACGGTGACAGCATCGAGATCGGTAAGTTGCAGTTGATCCAATTGGTGAGATGATGCTAACATGTTGCAGGTATTGTTGGTGCACCCGCAGAGCACCTTCTGGGTCTCGAGGGCGTTGATGGGGCTGTTGGACCCCGTTTCAGAAAGCTGACCCCTCAAGAGATTGAGGATTACCTGACGAGTCTATGATTACCCTTATGCAGATGAACACAACGAGAAGCCTTGTACAATAGAGGGTCATTGGGCTCAATAGAGCTGGTTATGATAGAAGGGCAGCTCATTCTGAGCTTTGACGTTATGTTGATTCCGTCTTTGCTGTCACTATAAACGATGCCCTTGGACCAGCTTCAATAGCCACCACCTCCTCATCTGGAGGAAGTATAAAATCCATCTTTGACCATAATGCACTCTCTTTCACGGTTTTGCCAAGACCAATCTGGCCATTAGTGTTATCCCCTATGGCATAAATGCGACCATCAGTAGTGAGGGCAATAGCATGTGCCTCTCCAATTGCAAAGTCCTGCACGTCTTTCTCCCCATCGACTTCCACATAACTCGGTATAGGGCCAAGATCAGTGAATGCGGTGTGTCGACTTTGTGAACCAGGAGGTTTCATGCCCCAGAGGTACAGCCCACCACTCTCTGTCAGAGCGCCAAGAGTGTACCCTCCTGCAGATATTTTCTTGATGGATTCACCAAGGTCATTTAGATCTTCTACAGGACAGGGCATATGGGCAGGACTAAGAAATGTCAGTATAGGGTTTGTCTGCGTAACCTGGAGCACATACCATGATTCGTCGACCTCGCGGCCAAGGCAGTCTGGAAATCGGAGATCACCACAACTAAGAACAGTCTCATTCTCGAGTAATATCAAGAAGCCAGTATCGTAAGCTGCTATTTGGCGAACCGGTGACTTGCAAGGCCATGTCTCAGTGTGCCTGTTGGCTCTCCATGCCGCCAACGATGGGTATTGAACAATGGCTTGAGTAGGATGTTCAGCGTCTAAGTTATGAACAGTCAAAACTTTCCCATCTCCTGATTCGGCACTTGGTAAGTCGAACAAATATGTACTATCGGCTTCGCGATAGAGAAGCTTGCTGGAGCATGACCCGGCAAAGGCCCAAGTATCATTTTGCTGCACTATTGGCTTTTAGAACAGGAATCAACAATGTAGGGTAACATAATATTACCTGCAGTATAACATATCTTGGAAATAACATGGCCAACCGATTTGTCTGCCAGGACTTTTGTGAAAGTGAACAAATCATCCGACTCTTCATCAGTTGACGTGGTATCAAAACTAAGCTGGTTCCATGCATTGAAGCCTACCGCGTGTAGGTTCATAGTTTCATTTCCTGAGGAAGAGCGAACTGGGAGTTCCATAAGTAAAGAGACAGTGTTTGGTAGTTGATAGATTTCTAAGAACAAGTTCGCATATCCTGAGAGCGAAAGATGCAAAGGTTCAAAATATTGGCTGGCATATAGCGTACCCGTACGCTGCACTTAGCACCACACCAGTTCCGCCATATAATAGAACCACTCCACACTCTGTATTACTTCACTATAAAATAACAAGTCTAGAATCATAAAAGAGTTATTCGAAGAGAACATGAAATATATTCATTAATTCATTACCCCTGTACTTTAAGCGCTCGTTGGTCTACTACCCGCTTATGGATGGTGAGCTAGGGCGACAGCCACAGAGCCAGCAGGTGGCAAGACAGAAACAAACCTCAATCAACCTCAAATAATGAGAAGAGTCCTATAACTTATATAAGGAAAAGGAAAGGAACTCCCGGGAGTATGCTAGTTTTATTACACTTGATGCTTATACTAAACTAAAATTGTAGTTATCTGATCTCAAGCTCTAGACTACAATTGCAGCGCCTTTTCAGAAATTCTGCCCTGCACAATCTGCACCAAGAGCTCTTGTTGGGAGTGATTCACTGCCAATCCGACTTCCCTGGCCTCCATCTCTCTATTTACATGGATAATCTTTCGTTCTTTTCTCTACCTACCTACCTACCTACCTACATGTGACTGCTTACTAGGTAGTTGAGGGCTTAGCTACTTTATACGGAAGGTCGGCCTTCTGCAACCTGCACTGCAATTGTGTCAACCAACCCATCGACACCATAACCCCAAAACAGGGTCTCGCAACGTCCTCCCTACATGCTACATGCTCCCTCAGTCTTCCTCTTCCTCTTCTTCTCCAGATCAGAAAATTCTGACTCTATGAATTGACTTTATAATTCTCAAAGTTTGATACTAACCCGCAATTTTGTTCTATACAATTTTCATCATCTTACTTTCCCCCATCTCTATCCTTTGTGTAAAGGTATAGTCAGTTTTGGGGTTTCAGCCGCTCATGATGACTTCCACCGACGAGGAAATGCCGGACATCGATTCGCAGGGTATCGATGAATCTGGGACACGAAGCTCCTCACAGCCTGGCAGCCCTGTTGTTGCTAAGGTGCCTACTACCGAGGTTGAAATATCCGAAACAATATCTATCGTCGCCGACGAAAAGGCCAGTGGAAAGATGAAGGTGAGGAAACTTAGATCTAAGAAAGGGACACCTGATCCAGAGGTTGTCAATCCTCGCGGTTACCAGCGAGAGATGCTGGAACACAGTCTTAAAAGAAACGTGATCGTGGCGGTAAGTTATCGAGCACTTCTCATACGAATGTTATCAGCTGACATGGTTAGATGGACACAGGAAGTGGAAAGACCCAAGTGTATGTTGATTCTGTTGAATCCGAGAACAAACCGAGAGACTGATCAAGACATGTAGGGCCGTGCTGAGAATCCAAGCTGAACTCGAGAGGTGTTCGCCAGACAAGGTTGGTGAACAAATGAACATATGTGTACCTGCAACACTAACAAATCAAGATGATCTGGTTTCTAGGAAAGACTGTTAGCTTGTGCGAACAGCAATTCGATGTTCTTGAGAGACAAATGCCATCGGTATCTATGAAACTGCTCACTGGACAGTCGAATATAGACGCATGGTCCGAAAAAGTCTGGCCTGTCATCCTCGAAGGAACTCGCATTGTTGTTTCGACTTTCGAAGTCCTACGGGACGCTCTTGACCATGCTTTCGTCAGAATGGACATGCTAGCCCTGATCGTGTTCGACGAAGGTGAGTGACAAAGCTGGCATCAATAGTACTGTTACTGATTTACTTGCAGTTCATAATTGTGTAAAGAACAGTTCAGGAAGAAAGATCATGGTCAACTTTTACCATGAGAAGAAGATTGCAGGCAAGCCTGTGCCTGCCATTCTAGGTCTAACGGCAAGTCCAGTACAGTCTAAATCGAGACGAGACGAGATTCGAGAGCTCGAGATCACCATGGATGCGAGATGTGTTACGCCTACAGTAAATCGCAAGGAGTTACTCGAACACGTCAACAAGCCCGATCTAATTCGGGTACTCTACCATGTCGAGGAGCGTCCAGCTCTAACCCCATTGATGCAGGGGCTGCAGTCAGAATACCTGAGTATGAACCTAGCTCAAGACCCCCATATTGCTAAGCTGCAAGACCGTATCGTTAAGGGCGCGAAGGGTCACGCTGAATTGCAAAGGGTAATTGCGAAACACGACACCTTCTCGCAAAACCAGGTGAAAAAGCTCTGGAGCAAAAGTAAGGATCTTCTCGATGAGCTGGGACCCTGGGCAGCAGACCGGTATATCTCAGAGCTGGTCAGTCTCTTTCTAGGAAGAGTCGACACACCGACTACATACACTGACGACTGGGCCAACGAAGACAGAACGTATTTGGCGGGACACTTGCGCCGGATCGCTAGTGATTCAGACAAACTCGGACCGCCTTGCACAGGCAACCTGACTGATAAAGCTAACAAGTTGATCCATGAACTTCTGGCAGCAAACAAGGATGCTGTCGGTATTATTTTCGTCAAATCGCGCGCCGCGGTTAATGTCCTTTGCGCAATTTTGAAAAACCATCCACAAATTCAGCAGCGGTACCGTGTTGGTTCTGTAGTAGGGTCTGCAGCTTATGAGACACGCAAGAAGAACATCTACGAACACCCTACAGGTGACAGTAACGAAATATTGGCCGCTTTCAGATCAGGCGCCATCAATCTTCTAGTTTCGACGAGTGTGCTCGAGGAAGGTATCGATGTTGCAGCATGTAACTTGGTCATCTGCTTCGATGAAACGACAACACTCAAATCTTACATCCAACGCCGCGGGCGAGCGCGCAAGAAACAATCCAAGATGATCATCCTGGAGAGATCAACCTCGGACATCCGTGAATGGGATTCCTTGGAAGAGGAAATGAAGAAGCGCTACGAACACGACCGAGAAGAGTTGGATCGACTGAATGCACAGGCTTCCGCCGAATGGACGAGCTCGGAATCTTTTCGTGTTCCAAACTCAGACGCCAGACTAGATTTTGAAAATGCTCGTCAACATCTTGAGCATTTTTGCGATAAGGTTTTCCGCCGAGCCTACGTGGATGTAAGGCCTGTCTATGTGTTCCAGAGAGAAATATCTGAGAACGGAGCGCCTACATTCAGCGCAACAGTGACACTACCATCAGCCTTGCCCTATGATCTACGCAAGTTTCAGGGGAAAGGAGGATGGATGTCTGAGAAAAACGCCATGAAAGATGCGGCCTTCCGCGCTTACTATGGGTTATACCGGGCAGGACTTGTTAGTAACAATCTTCTGCCTATATATGAGGGTGCGACTAAGGAGGAAGACAAAGGGATGTTACCAAACCCTGAACTTCTCTTCAATCCCTGGATTCAAGTTTCGCAAAACTGGAGCTCAGGCGCTGATAAGTGGCTTTATACGTTTGAGTTCATCGACCACGAGAATGTCGCGCCGCTTCGTTTCGAGATTGCTCTGCCCATAGAGCTGCCTCGTCCCCGAGACATCACAGTCTATCCCAGAGAAGAGAAAACATGGATTATCAAATGTACCTCAATCCGAAAAATCTCCAACGACGAACTTTTAGCTTTGCCAGATCATACATCAACCCTTTTGGCAACGCATTTCGGACATCGCTGGAAAGTTGAAGATTCTGACCATGTGATCAAGGTTATCTATGAAATCAAGGATCTTTCACGGGACCAGATAGGATCTGTTCCCTTCGGAGAAAGTCCATACTACCTAGATGGTGTCTCTGAAAAGCGAATCCTGGTTCGGGATTCTACTAATGCACCATTCATCTATATCAAAACCATTGAAAAGAAACCTGGGCCTGAGGAGGTCCGGCATCCGTTCTATGAATACGAAGACGCTCCGGAAGAAGAGTATCTGGATGTTCGTCAATGGACGCGCAGAGCGGACTTTCTCCATGCAGTGAGGTCTGACCAAAATGCGAGTTCCAGCTCCAAGCCCTACCGTTGGGTACTCCCTATTTCGCAAGCCACAGTTGACGTGTTTTCACCACGAGTCGTTGAGTTGGGCATGCTGATCCCTTCCATCATTCATGAGCTAGAGATCCAGCTAATCGCGTTGGAACTGTCTTCGACACTTTTGGCTCCTGTTGGTATTACAGACTTGCAGTTGGTAGTTCAGGCCATCAGCACCCCCAGTGCCATAGAGCCTGTTGACTACGAGCGTCTTGAATTCTTGGGTGATTCAATCTTGAAGTTTTGCACTGTTATTCAAGCCTACTCCGAGCGTAAGTCTACCTTCAATCGTTCTCTACTTCTCTACTAACCAGCACTATAGACCCGAACTGGCCCGAAGAGCTTTTGAACAATTTTAAGGATCGACTCGTGTCCAATACACGGCTAGAACGCTCTTGCTTGGAATCGGGACTATCTAAATTCATACTTGCAAAGAGCTTCACAGGTGTCAAGTGGCGTCCACTATATCGAGACAATTTCCTGGAGACGCAGCCAGTTGATGGCGCATCGCGATTCATTGGAAATAAAACACTCGCTGACGTGGTTGAGGCACTTGTTGGAGCCTCTTTCAAAGACGGAGGAATGACCAAGGCTTTAAAGTGCATCAAAGTGTTCCTTGGGACTAACTGTAACTGGCACGAAAAAGGAATGGCCAGGGATATACTCTTCAGCATTGCTCCTAGCGACGTCCAGCTACCTTCTACGATGGAGCCCTTGGAAGACTTGATCGGGTACTCATTTCAGAAGAAGTCTTTGCTTATTGAGGCCACGACTCACGGATCTTATGCCGCTAATCTGCACCAGAGATCATACGAACAACTTGAATTCCTCGGAGATGCCGTCCTAGACTACTTGGTTGTGGATCGGATGTTCCAATTCAACTCAACAATTCCCAACAGCATTTTGCACCTTATTAAGACAGCAATGGTCAACGCACATTTCCTTGCTTTTACCAACATGGATAATGGACTGTATCGAACCAACGTCGAGGTTGAGGATGGTAAACCAGTGTTTACCGACGTGAAACTGCCCATTTGGAAGTTCATGCGACACAGCTCGCCCGAGATGGGACGAGTGATGAAAGAGACTGAGAAGAGGTTCGACAGTCTTCGAGACGAGATCACCATCGCTAAGAGAGAGAGCGACCATTACCCCTGGGCTTTGTTCGCACGACTGCATCCTGAAAAGTTCTACTCGGATCTCTTTGAAGCTGTTTTAGGTGCTATCTGGGTTGACTCCGGAAATATGGAAATATGTGCAGCCTTCCTTGCTAAGTTTGGAATCTTCACTTACCTCGACCGGATTCTTAATGATACCATCCATGTCAAACATCCGAAAGAAGAATTCTGTGCGATGGCTGGGAACAAGAAGCCAGCCTTCCTTCTCTCAGAAGGTGATGGACCCATGATCAACTGGGGCTGCTCGGCCACGGTTGGAGGACGTGTGGTAGGAGTCTCGACTGGGGCTCTCAATAAGTTTGAGGCCGAGACCAAGGCTGCTGAAGCGGGTATCAAGGTTTTGAAGAGGGATAAAGAAATTGCAGAGGAACAGAAAGGTGCGAAGAAGCAGAAGGTTTCAGAAGAATAGATCCTTGTGGTGAAAGTAGCGGACCAAAATTTGATGTAGAGCAGAGGAGAAATTAGACCACTGCTCTTCCAGCGGTATAGAGAATTGAATTGGTTTTTATGCGATATCTGCTTTACTTAACATTGCTTTCTAAGTTCATCTAAGATGGTGTCGACTGTCCACTCAAATGTCTTTTCAATATTCCCATCAGCACTCACATCACTCTGCACCTTAATCTCCTCCTCTTCCAAAACATCGTCCTTAAACTTTCCCTCTACATCGCCATCCTCAAACATCCAAGCATGCTCCTCCACGTAGTTGGGCCAGACAATCTTATCAACGTAACCCGGGGGATCTGCCCAGAAACCCTCGAGAGTAACGTATCCGTCTCTAGCCTCTCTTCTCGCCTTGGCCTTTTCATATGTCGTTCTCAAGAAGAGCTTAATATCTAAGTTGGGCTTTATAGCAGCCATGGAGGGTGAGTAGAGAAGAAAGCCGTCGAGGAGACACAGACGGAGGTTGTTGCGGAGAGGGTGGTCTGGTCCTAGAGCAGCGTCGACCTTGGCGCGCTGAGCAGCGATAGTGGCTTCTGAAACGGGGCACTCGCCAACAGAGTTTTTATCTTCTTTAGAATCGAGAGTAGGCTATGATGAGTTTAAGTATGAGCTACTGTGATGGATAGTCAACACATGGGACTTACAGGAAAGGCGGCGTGCTGGCGGATATAAGCGAGGGATTCAGCCATGGCAGGGATATCGATTGCGCCAGCACAGTCCCAGTCTAGAAGACCGTTCTTTGTTGGTAATCTGAATTGTCAGCCAAAATTCAGTAACGACTAGTAAGATCACATACTCAGTCTCGGGTCTATAAAAGTCATCCTCATGAAGAATAAAAGTGTGTGGGAAAATGTCCCGCAGCAGCCTTGCAAGAGTTGTTTTCCCACTCGAGGAACATCCCGAGACTCCTACTATGAGAGCTTTGTTTTCACCCATAATGCCAAGTTATTGAAGGTAAATATTGTGTAACAGAGCTGGAGTTTTGGTTCTGTTTGTGAGTTGCTTTTGATGAGGTTCAAGTGTGGTTGGACGAACTGGGGACCCCACGTAAGGTTCCGACGCATATGCAGGGGAGGGCTTGATAGTGGCGTAAGACGCTAAGGGTGGAATTGCATGGGTTTCTTTGGTAGAGCTCGATCCTAAATGCTCTTGGCATGTATATAATGCTTCGGAACTGCCGTGATAATATTCTTATGCTATCTCATAGCTATGAGCTATCTCCTGAGTTTCTGTCTAGACTATATCAACTATGCTCATGCAGACTATTGTCAAGATAGAGTCCTGACACCCTCTCAACTACCGGTGAATCTTTGCCCAGTTGAGACTAGTCGAAGGGGTGAAGAAGACGAACCACAGACATCATCCGTCACATTGGGTCAAACGACTTGCTGAGAAGAAAGCTACCGCTCATTAAGATAAACATGTCTCGACGTGCGACAACACTTTGCTACTATTGGTACATTCCCTTGCCAAGACGTGCAACTTGACTTGTCCGAATTAGACTTGTACTTAGACTTAACTTGTGGCCCGAGTCAAGGGATGTGAAGCAAGGGAGGGTTTAATATGTGCTGTACCCGTGTAAGTCGAGACCAACAAGAAAAGGTCCAGTTTGCTACACCACTGTTCTTTTTCGTACCTATGCTGTGATTGTTTTGGCTTAATACGTCTTTGATTTGCCTTTTCGACATTGTCGACTGTGGTTTGAGCTGAAGGACTCTCAGCTGAGTGTACCAAGATCTCAACAAGATGGGCATATGAATCAATTATCATATCAAGATTCCAACAAACAAATTGGCCATTTCACCCAGAATCCCGATCGATACATACCGGACGCCTCTCCCGTACCAACCTGTCTCCCTTGAGAACAGTCCCTTCCGTCCCTCCCCTATTTAAAACACCATGGAACAATTCTCACAGCTTCTGCCACCAACAACAAAAATGCTGAAGCCTTCATCTTCCATTCTGGAGAAAGCACGGCCCCTCAGGAGGAGGGTGGCTGAAAAGCTCGGGTGGGTGAAGGCACATACGCCAGAGGTTATCAAGTCGCGCGCTTTTCAAAAGGCGGCTACTATTGTTGCTGCGTTCTCTCTGGCGATTTCGTTTATCTTTCTTACGGCCAAGTTGACGAATGCAGCGTGGTTTATACCAAAGGTTATCCAGAAAATTGGACGGTATCCAACGTGTGAGAGTAAGGGGATCAATGGGACGAGAGACATCTGGGATGTGTCGAGGCACAAATACGAGAACCTGCGAGATGACAAGTTCACGTATGTTCCCAATATCTCACAAACAACAAGCCCCAGTTAGAAGCTAATAGTATGTATCTTCTAGTATCGCAATGCAGACATACCAGCGACCCAAGGAACTTCAGGAAACCCTCGACATGATCCTGAGCGAGGAAGTCCCTTCACTTCTCGAGATAGTCATCGTCTGGAACGATCTCGAAAACTATCCCCCAGAGGATTACGTTTCCAAGTACGGCGTTCCCGTTCGATACCGAAAGTCGAAGCGCAACAGTCTCAACGAGAAGCTCTGGCCTGATCCCGAGTACAAGACACAAGCAATCTTGCTCTCGGATGACGACGTCTATTACCACCCCAACGACCTCGAATTCGTCTTCCAGACATGGCGAAAGTTCGGCAGAAACCGAATGGTTGGCGCCCTCGCTCGATGTACACCAGTCGATACGTTCGGATACCACCATTACACATTCTGCTCAAACAAGAAGGGTCAGGACGACTATAACATGGTCCTGACGAATCTTGCCTTTTCACATATTTCGTTCCTCGACTATTACTCGTCCAACGATACCATCATGACACAAATTAGGGACTATGTCGATGAGGGTTTCAACTGCGAGGATCTTGCGTTGAACTATGTCCACGGACTACTCACTGGTGAAGGACCTCTTCTTATCAATGGACATGAGAAGTATGTCAACTTTGTCCCTCGTGTGGGAATTAGCATGAAGAAGGGTCACATCGAGGCACGAAGTGCTTGTCTCAACGACTTTTCCAAGATGTTTGGATGCCATCCCCTGGTAGACGAGACAGGATACATCCAGCGCGGTGTGCTCGTATTGTGAGAGGTCAATACATGTGTATAAGAAGTGTGTATAGCAGTTTTCTCAGACGTCAGAACTTCAAACGGCTGCGCCGGGAACATTTTGTGTTATCATAGATAATATTGTTGGTTTAATGAATGATAGAACGGGACAATAAAGAACAAGTGCATAATTTCGCAGGTTTCGAAACATCATCGAGATGGAAACTGAAACGTTCTGGAGATTTTCCACAGAGTCATAGCTGCCCCACGTGATGTAACCACCAACCTAGCTCCATCACCAAACCACGAAACTTCGTCACAAGCCAACCCAATTAATTCTGTCTATCAAGCTCTTTTCAAATCACCATGGACCAAGGCCAGCAGACAGGAATCATCATAACTACGGCCATCGTGACCGGCCTCACAGGTTACGCCTTGGGTATCTGGACGATCCGTGGCTACCTCATCTCGCCGTCCCTGGTCGAGGAGCGTCGGCGCGCGCTGCACGACCCTGTCGAGAGTGACGAGAGCGACGTTGACGAAGACGATACCGTACTCGACCATGCACCTAACTGGGCCAACGGCGCTGATGCCGATCGCAAGCAGGGCTTGAAGGCTGCAGAGGAGAAGAAGGAGCCTGTTGTTAAGGATAACGGCGAAGAGTGCAAGCTTGTTCTTGTTGTGCGAACAGATCTTGGCATGACAAAGGGTATGTATAACAGTATTCTTGACTCGGTTATGTAAAAGCTAATTGAACGTTCACAGGCAAAATCGCTGCTCAATGCTCCCACGCCACCCTCGCATGCTACAAGTCCCTCGTCCGCGCCGCCCCCAACTCCCCCCAGGCCCAGATCCTCAAGCGATGGGAACGTCTCGGCCAGGCCAAGATCGCCGTGCAAGTCAAGAGCCAGGACGAGATTCTCGAGCTTCGACGCAAGGCTCGATCTCTGGGTCTCACTGCTGAGGTGATCCAGGATGCCGGCCGAACACAGATCGAGGCAGGCAGCATGACAGTGCTGGGCGTTGGACCTGCTCCTCGCAGCATGGTCGACCAGGTCACTGGTGGACTTAAGCTACTTTAAACAACGAACGATGATGAGAATAGAGGCGTCAAAGGGTGTATACATACGAAGACATGCACGGGATTACGAAATTTGGGTCCGGATTCTTAAAAGTATTACGGTTATAGACATTCAAGCGGAGCTTTGGTAGATAAAAAACAACACTTGTCAAACTTGTGAAAGTCGTATTTCCTGTAATAAAGGGTATTATTCGCATTTGTACATGAAAGTCTATTACTCCTTTTTGGCAAACCTCGACAGCGCCGGTCCCAGATCCGCCTCCGCCTCCTGCTCCTTCTTGTTCTTTTTGGCTTGCTGCTCGTTCCAAATCTCGTCCACATGCATTCTCTTCTCGTCGATAATGTTCTTCTTTCGCTGCTTGCGCAGGTACTTCTTGAGCGCACCGTTCTTTCCTCTTGCTCGCTTACGGATCTCCTCGGCGATATCTGCAGCGGGAGCATCGAGGTCCTTCTCGGCAGCGCGCTCCTTCGCGGATCGCAAGTCCAGCTGTCCGATGTATTCGGGGTCTAGAGCGATCATATCGGGTTTCAGCTTGTTGAGCAGACCCTTGACTTCGGACTCCTGTCGTTGCTTGACAGTTTCGAAGGGGTTGACTTCCAGAGCATCGTAGTTGGCCTCACCAGCACCAGGGACGATGATGGAAGAGAAGCCAGAGTCGTGGCCGATACCCAAAACATCTTCGAAGGGACACCATTTCACGCGCTCCATGCGCTTACCCTCACCACCCCAAGCCATGTAAGGGCTCTGAACCTTTTCTTGGACAGGGGCGTTCTTGTCGAAGAGACCCTTCCAGATAGTAGTTTGGGTACCCCAACCAACGGCTGTCAAGCCAGTATCAGAGATTGCGACTGATGAAGCTGGCTGTCGCACGAAGTATTGGTTAACCTCGCGCAACATTCTGAGATCCCAGACTGCCATCTTGCGATCTTGGCCAGCCGAGACCATGTATCGACCTTCACGGTCAACGGCTACATCTCGAACAGGTCCTTTGTGGGCTAGCAACTTCACAAGAGGATCTGAAGAGTTGGGCGACCATAGTGTAACTGTTCCGTTCTGGTGACCGACATGTAGAATGGCGTTCCAAGGGTTCTGTGTAAGGGAGCAAGGCTGGCCTAATCGGGTAGGAATCTCGGCGACTAGTTCTCCTGTTGATGTATCCTGGTATTTGAGCCAACCGGTAGAGCCCTGGGAAACGTTAGTGACAGAGAGTTGGATTGGTATTGTAGAAACTCACAATTGTTGCTAGGAGGTAGTGGTATGGCAGGAACTCCATGTGAGACACCTCCTGGTGTTTCCTCAAAGTATGCAGTTCCACACCGTTGTGATCGTAAATAAAGACGTACTTCTTCTGCGCGACCGCAAAGTACTGGTTGTTGTGTAGCCACTTCACATCCCTGATGGTCTCACCCAGCTGCAGCTCGCAGCCAAGCTTACCCTCTCGCCAGTCCATTGTCGCAACATGACCCTTTCGACCACCAAGCAATAAGTCTCGTCCATTCCTCGAGTAATCAAATTGATAAGGTCCAAGCTGGTCCAACTTGAGCTCGAATCGCTTTTGCGCAGTCTCTACGGCCACGCCCTCTGTAATGTCGTCTTGTCGGACCTTGTATGTTCGTTCCATCTCATCCTCGGCCTCGAGAAAACCTGATGTGTTCTCGAGCAGGATCTCGGCATCCTTGGCCTTTAGCGTAGCATCCTGGTACTTGTTCTCGAGGCGCTCCATGTTGCTGCGAAGCTTCTTGTCCTTGATAGCTCTGGTGTTGACCTTCTTGCCTCGACCGTAGGCCTTGTGTGCTTCTCGGATTCGACGAGCACGTTCTCGTTCCTCGCGAGAAACGAGTTGCGTTCGGGCGCCTTCAACGGCAGTGGCGCCATTGTCGCGCACTCTCGAGAGGCTCGTTTCAGCTTTGTTACCCGCCATATTTTCGTATTGTGAACGCGCTCACTTGGGAAAAGGCAACTTTGAACTGGACGGCAGAATGGATTGGCATACAACTTTCCTTATCGACAAAAAAATTCACAGCTTATCGTCCAGAGTCTATTGGTCGAGTGCCCCCACTCAGCTCTGACAGAATAAACGGACATTCTAAATATTCTGCCATGACCATGCGCAATTGAACGCTGATTGGAGTCGGAAATTCAAATAGCATGAAACAAAATAATTACATCAGATATATATTTAACCAAGTTCATGAGATTAAGGATGCTTGAACAAGTAATTTCACGGAATTGACCAAGAAACCCGTTAGCATCAAGGTAGATCGACTTAGATATGAGGGCCTGTTTATGTCAGGTACAAGCCCGCCACTATCGATAAACACAAAAAGATTTTGGATTTAACCCCGCCATCACCGCCTACAATATCGACGATATTGCCATTATTGTGCCTGTAATTCTCACCAAATTCGATATTTTTTCTGTCGCTCAATCTGGCTTCGCTACCGTTTCGATTTAAAGCCGGAGGCGAGAGCAAGATGCCTACCGCTGTGGCTCATCATCATAGGCCGACCACAAAGGTCACAAACAAGGCTTTCAAGTCACGGGCTGCCTCCAAACATGAGTTGAGGGATCGCGCAAAGGGTAAGACTGCTTCTGTTGTGCTTTTTTTCTTTCAGATCCATGTTCTGACATCGCATTAGGTCGTGTTTCCGACGACAAGGGAAACCGAAAAACTCCCCATCAACAAGTCATGTCCAAATTCGACCGACGCAACCAGGCCAAGCAGGCTCGTTTGAACAAGCACAAGGAACATGTTAAGGAAACATCAGTTTTCGCTGGAAAGGATGGTGCTCCTCGACATGTCGCTCTGATTCCTCTTTGCGCTGGTACCGATCTCGACTCCACCATCAAGCAACTGAACAACAGTGTCGATATCGAAGAGAACGCCGACGGTGGCAACTACCGAGTGTCGGTCGATCGATTCAAGCAGAAGCTTCAGTACATCCCTATCGAACGAGACTTGAACGCCTGTCTCGATGCCGCCCGTGTGGCCGATTTTGTTATCGTCGTCCTTTCCGCCAGTGTTGAGGTTGACGAGCTGGGCGAGTTGATCCTGCGCAGTGTCGAGAGCCAGGGCATGTCCACTCTCTTCACTGTCGTTGAGGGTCTTGAAAAGATCGAGCCTGCGAAGCAGCGACAGAGTGTTTTGGGTTCGCTGAAGTCCTTCATCACCCACTTCCACCCCGAGCAGGAGAAACTCTACAGCATCGAGAACCGACAGGAATGCGCCAACCTTATGCGATCGCTGTGCAGCACAACACCCAAGGGCATCCGATGGAGAGATGACAGGAGCTGGATGCTTGCCGAGGATATCAAGTTCGCCTACTCTGAGTCTGAGCCTACAATCGTTACTGGTATCGTTCGTGGCAAGGGTCTCAAGGCCGACCGTCTTGTTCAAGTTGGCGATTGGGGAACTTTCCAGATCGAGAAGATCGAGGCTGCCCCTCTGCCCAAGCAGATCAAGAAGAAGGGCGAGGAAATGACCGTCGATCCCGAAGATACTGGCAAGGTTTTGGACGAGCCTACCGCGGACCGCGACGATTTGGTGGAGCTGGCCCCCGAGGAGGTCATGATGGATGGTGACGACGTTATGGAGGCCGATACCACCGAGCAGAAGGGAGTTCTTCTTGATGACCACCACTACTTCTCAGATGAGGAGGCCGAGGCGAGAAAGGTCAAGAAGCGAGTGCCCAAGGGTACATCCGATTACCAGTCAGCCTGGTACTTGGAGGACGTCTCTGACGACGAGTCTGATATGGAAGATTACGTGATGAAGGACGAGGCTGCCGAGCAAGAAGCCCGCCCTGAGGATGGTCTTGAGGGTTACGCCCCTGCGCCGGCCACCGAGGGTGCTCCTTCAGAATACCCCCAGTCAGAAATGATGATAGAGCCAGATGAGGAGGAAGACGCTAAGCAGCTTGCACAATACCGTGCAGGCAAGCGATCAGAAGAGGAGGATGATATGGAGTTCCCTGATGAGGTCGAGATGCACCCTCATGTGCTGGCTCGCGAGCGTTTGGCTCGTTACCGTGGTCTCAAGAGTCTGCGAACCAGTGTGTGGCAGGAGGCTGAGGATCGTGCCCACGAGCCCGAGGAGTGGCGACGTCTTCTCCAAGTTCCCAACTACCAGTCCTCCAAGTCACAGGTTACAAGAGAGGCTTTGGTGGGCGGTGTTGAGCCCGGAACCCGTGTTCAGGTTTACATCAAGGGTATTTCTCCTATCCAGGAGAAGACCTACGACCCCAAGAAGCCTTTGACGCTCTTCTCTCTCCTACGACACGAGAACAAGAAGACTGCTGTCAACTACCTCTTCAACCTCAGCTCCGACTTCACCAAGTCCATCAAGGCTAAGGAGGAGCTCATTGTCCAGTGCGGACCTCGCCGTATGGTCATCAAGCCCCTATACTCCCAGCCTGGACAAACACCAAACGATGTCCACAAGTACTGCCGATACATCCACCCTGGACAATCAGCCATCGCGACCTTCATGGGTCCTCTCACATGGGGTGCCGTCCCTGTCCTATTCTTCAAGCGAACCACCGCCGAGGATGTCGAGAAGAACGAGGAGGAGGATGGTCCTCACATTGGCATGTCTCTTATCGGTACAGGAACTGCCATTCCACCCTCAACATCTCGCGTCATCGCCAAGCGCATCATCCTTACTGGCCACCCTTACCACATCCACAAGAAGATTGTTACCATCCGATACATGTTCTTCAACAGAGCGGACGTCGAGTGGTTCAAGGCTCTACCACTGTGGACCAAGCGAGGTCGCAGTGGTTTCATCAAGGAGCCTCTTGGTACACACGGTTACTTCAAGGCTACATTCGATGGACGTATCAACCCTCAAGACTCCATCGGTGTCAGTTTGTACAAGCGGGTGTGGCCACGAAATGCTGTTCCCGTGGAGGGAAACCTATTGGATATTGCTACTAGCAGTGTGCAGGCGGACGGCGACATGATGATGGATGACCAGGCATAGACTATCACGACATTCGGTATACCTTAGATTTAAAAAGTTGGCGTTCTTTGTTTTCTCTCTTACATGATTCTTTTCAACACTGCTATCCATTTTAGTGATTATGTGATGTTGTACTTATTCCAATTGCTCCAGACCCTCTGTTGGTCTGGGTCCTCCCTTGCTTCGTCGCTCTGCCTCTGCGCCACTGGCCTTCCATGCGCTCTTGATCAAGTTCACGATGTGGTTTACACCAACGTCCTTCTTGACCTGTGCAAATATCGTAGGGCCTCCCTCACGGATCTTTCTAGCGTCTCTCTCCATAACACCGAGGTCAGCGCCAACGATCTCGGCGAGATCAGTCTTGTTCACAATGAGCAGGTCACTCTGCGTAATACCAGGTCCACCCTTTCTAGGGATCTTGTCGCCACCACTGACGTCGATAACGTAGATGATGAAATCGGCCAATTCACGGCTGTAGTTCGCTGCAAGGTTGTCACCTCCTGACTCAATGAGAAGCAAATCGGTGTCGAACTCGCGGTGCAAGTCTTCCAGCGCAGCAAGGTTCTGGGAAATATCCTCTCGGACAGCGGCGTGAGGGCAGCCACCAGTCTCAATGGCACGGATACGAGGAGGTGGGAGAGCCTTGTTTCGGGTAAGGAACTCTGCGTCTTCGCGGGTGAAGATGTCGTTTGTCACAGCGGCGAGAGAGTATTCCTTTCGAAGAGCGAGGGAGAGGGCGAGCATGAGAGCGGTCTTTCCGGATCCAACGGGACTTGTAGATGTTAGTTGGGTGCCATGAGTAATTGATAGAGTGATTGTCTTACCCTCCAATACCAATGGTGAAGGCTCGCTCTGACCACTCTCGTCCCTCAACGATGGGCATCTCGCGACCTAGAAAGCTACCAGGTCCATCGAGAATCTCATGCGAGTGGCCATGTTCCTGAGCATTGAAGCCATCATGAGAGTGAGACTGGCCGTCGTGAGAGTGTGACATATTGAATAGGTGTGTGGTTAGTTAAGTAAGAGTGCTTGAAGTCAATCGCGGGAATTGAAGAGGGGAAGCTTTTCGATAAGAGGTTGTCAAGTTGCCCTTATCAGTTTGACAGGTCAAGCTTTGGACTAAGGGACTTGTACTGGTACTGGTACGTGGGGGAGGGGCAGCTGCTTGTGCGTAACCGGCCTGCGAGTCTGGATGGAAATGTGGGACTTCGATCCAAAACCTCCGGCTGCCGGCGGCGGTTAAGGCGCCCGGGAAAAGTGGGGTTTTGACTTACACCAATTTCCAGGAACTTGGGAACATTAATTAATTGTCCTCTAGTCCAGTACAATTGCAATATATTTGTTTATCAAAAAGACTTCACTGGTCTGTCCTGATCGAGTAACCACTGCGATTGAGCATTTGCCGCGTCTACCGCGCTGCCGTCGCTGATCATATTCCAGCCACTGTATCATATTCAACGAGCTCATGGAACCCTCCCTCTAACACATCCTGGTTGGCAAACCCATTACTCCCCAGACTACGGATACAGGGTTGTTCAGCCCCCTATGTCATGGCGGACGCAATACTCCGTTGCTGATTTTCCCGATACCCGGACAGACTAGACCCCTGTCTTGACTAACAAAACGGGATAATGTTCCCACGGCTCCAGACGTAACACAAAAGCAAAGAAAAGGGTCCTTCCGGCTGGCGGTTAATCGAATGGCGTCCCGAGCCGTGCAAACACGTGGTCACAGAAATGCGGCCATGCAAACCAGTATAAAAGTCTCGACTCTGAACTGAACTGATCAGAAGAAAGCTTTGTATCAGACCTGAACACTGCATACTCGCCACTAGTAAGCCCTGTAGATCGCTATTATATAACCGCAGCTTCTTGCATGTTGAGATCCTTCAATCTCTCTGTCTCTTAGAATAGCTGGGGCGTGTGAGACAACTGCCGCTGTTGTTGCGTTGTCTCTTGGTCTTGCGGAGTGGTCTGACCGGGCGCCTATCCTCAGGGTACCAGAAGAATTAGCCCTTGGAGGCATAGAAATGATTTGGTCACTTTATGATAGCTTAGACTAGCAGTTGGACTACTTTACTATGGTAGCCCAAGCCTTAGAGGATAATTCTTCTGTTACCCACCTGCTTATGTAGAAGCTGTTACCAACAGTTTATGAAAAGTGACAGAATACCATGGCCCCTTACTACCTGCATACTGTACGCGGATTCCCGCTTCCCCTACGTGTAAGTTGTCATATTTCTGCGAGACCAGTTTGCGATCATAGTTTAGATTTACAACCAGACTGGGCAATGAAAGGTGTCGCATCTGTCAGCAAATTCCATACCAAACTTGGTGAGCAGCTGATCGCTATGATGACCCTGGTGCTTGCCCAACTTGGCAACAAACATCCGTTGAACAGCTCATATCATAGTTCTTAACAGTTACACAGCATCGTCCTTGCAGATCCTGGCACTATACTGTCTAGACTGTATACGCAGCATTAACAGCACAACAGTGACGGACTGTTGTTATACGCTTACCCGGTGTATTCTGACGACACATGGCTGGCTGAAGTCAACCACACCTCTCCAACCTCGTACCTAGATCTAGGGTCCCAAGTACCGAGACTGCATGGAGGCGGTGTCCAATCATCATGTGTCGGACCTGTCACCGTCTCCATACCGCACAACAGATCGCCTCTAACCTGAAACTACCTCGCATTCGAACTATTCATCGCTTGCATCATCGTATGATTCCCGCTCTGGCATATATCGAGTCTCAGTCGCGGAGTGGGACGCCTTATTCCTTGTCATTTTCGCCCGATCTTGGTTGAGCCCAAGATGTTGGGTCTCGGTAACCCCTGTCATCTCTGCATTCGACTCTGCTATTCTAATTGTCTCTTCTCTCATTAAGAGAATGCTAACCTATGTCTACAATAGTGACACGCCCTCTGCTGCAACAGTTTCAATCGATTGGAGAAATATGATAAATCTCATCGGGACTCAACTGCAAGGTCAGAGATGCAGGACCAATCTCGATATCCCCAAGTTTCTCAGCTGTTCTCGACTGAATTCTGATGTCTCATCCGACAGAGCGGTGACCGATTACAAGACAAGGAGGCTTTTGTAATTTCCGTCTTGCTGTAAAACTATATATGAATTGCAGTCAGCCCCGAGACTTCGTTTCTTGCACTTCAACTTTGATTTCAAGGCTTTCTCTTCAGTCACGGACTCGTCATTTTGGGCTTGAGTCCGGACACACATACTCTTGTGTCTACTACCTACCTCGTGTGCAGCCTCTATAGAGATCATAAAACCTATTAATCTCTAATAAGGCGTTGCGAATAGCCCCAGCAAGCTGTATTACATAGTTAGCTGCGATGGCTTCTGCCAGTTCCCCTATCCAGACAATCACGGCGGGCAGCCTGAAGCAGTCAGTCAAAACAATCTGATAACCCCATCATGCTTGCTAACTGACTGCTTACAACAGGGCTGGACCATGCATCGAGATGCTCGACCGGCATATCTACGACACCAGTTCTGTTGGGGAACGACTTTTTTGCATGGTCACAGCCACTACTAATGAGGCGGAGAGTGCCGATAACATTGCTTCTCCTCCAACTAGACAGGAAGCCTTGAAGGATCAGATCATCGAATTTGACTCAGTTATGGGAACTTCTCCCATTCGCAGCCGACTGTAAAATTATGAAAGAGTGTGCACGGGGCCTTGGGTGGGATGAACTTTCAATGATTACAGATCAGGTTATGTACAATTAACTCAAACTTCCACTCTAACATAGTACTTTCTACGTGTATCATGCTCTCATAGTTACTGTCAAGCTCTACTTTAGTCGAATGTTGCATTGTAATAGGGTTACTTGACGGTCAGTGACAGGCTATCACGGAGTCTTTGAAGTAGTGTGCAAACGAAGCTCATGAAGCCGGCTCCTGCCGCAGACCAACCCCCAAGTCCTTTACTCCGCATTTGACTCTGGCTAGGACAATAAAGTCAGAGACCCATGTACCGGATCATTCGCCGGCTCTCCGCCGGATGGATGCTCCACTTTTCCCGAATCACACGGACGATGGTAGGGTTCCACTCTTCGGCGGCCGATACGCTCAGTCGGCTGGCTTAGGGGCTTTAAGCGCCCGTTTTTGTGCTTTGTCGCCGTAAATGAGGCTCTTATGCCTCCAAGCTCTCACAAAGCTAGCTCCCTCTATGAGGGGTTTTGAATGTTCATTCCCCAGGCCGATCCGGAGCTGACTTGAGAACCCGGGACACCGGAGCTGCCGTCTATAAAGGTTGGCACTCTCCTCCCGGGACTACATTTTAAAAAACCCCTCATATCACTATCTATCTCCTTGTTTCTTCATTTAGCCCTCTTCGGTTCAATGTATGGCGCCTCCGAAATCTTTTAGTTCCCCGATCGTACACAGCTTAAAGCATAGCCTACATGTACAGCCCTGCCACTCAAATCGGGTGTCTTCCCTATTCTGATAATCTACAGATGTCAGATATGGACATAGCCTCATACTGATACAATAGTAGGTCAGCGGTGTGTTTTCTTTCGTTTTTGGAAGAGGCAGATTCCCAGGGAGACAATACTTTGAGACGTCAGCAGCCACTTACGAGCGAAATTTAGGGAGGAAAGACATGCGCGGAATTACAGAAGCGGAATATCAACCAGGATAGCATCGGGTTCCCAAGGCTGTGTCATTCAACCTGAGAACTTCACTTTTATCGTCTGTACATCAGAATCTATCATATATGAGTGCTCACCGCCACGAGAGTTGGGGAACTGGGGGGCCTCAAACAGGGCCGAGACTGATGCTTTGCGGACGAGGCTGAGCAGCTGGATTCAGTAGAGCCTCATCCAGACAGACATGACCCTCTATCTTTCCTCTTTTCTCTGCCCCAACAAGGTTTAACATGAAGCTGTCAATTAATTAAGCGAAAGTCTATGTAAGTCTTGCAGAATCGAGTCTCGCATTGTCCGATCGGGATTGTATGCAGCCTCCCACACACGTGTGATGCAATGTGCCCTCCCGAAACTGATATTTCATCATCAAACCCTAACAAAGGCAATGTTGCCTAAAGATATTGAACTTCACCGCTTTTAAAAATTCTTCAGCAGACGAAAATGTAGATGCGGGTGTGTTGTGGCTCATTGGCTTACGGTGTTGGTTGTGTCTTGTCTTGTAACACGAAGTATTCGGAAATCGTTACTCGATGAAGGTACGCAACGCGGGGAGCTTGTCCTGTTCCTAAAAGGGGAGGTACAACAGAGTAACCAGGTTCCTGGTTACACACCCAACACATGCCTTTACTAGGTAGGTAGTCTACATGTGGTCTGCATACATCAAAAGGGAATCTTTATCTTGGTGCTGTAAGTAGACATCACCGCCTTTTAGTAACTACAGACCGAGTTTCTTAATCCTGATTCTGTTTCTGTCTGAGGGCTGCACTTTTGCCTCTGAAGATCTTTTTTTGCGTCACCGGTCAGGTTGGGCTGTGTATCGAAATGCGGGCATATTGTTGCCCGGCAGCTTAGGTGGTGGGTGTTGTTACGTTGAGGCCTTCGTGAAGACCTTTTCTATCAGGATGGCCACTCATTCAGTCCAGGCCTCAATTGCCAGTAACTCGTATATAAGACAGCAGACTTCTCTGTTGTATTAAATTGTTCATATATCTCAATCATGGTTCTCTTGCAAGACAGCGTTTAGTTATCAGACTCGAATGGAGCAGAGTTGAAGCTCGACAACTATTCCATTCTCATCTTCTCGTTTCTCCTACCACGCTCCTTAGATTACGCTCACAGTATATTTCCTGTATCTCAACTTACTTACACCGCCTTACCTCCATCATGCCGTCCAACTCGAGTCAGACTCCCACCATAGCTACGGGAGGAGCCGCACAGTAAGGTGACACTCTGCCTTATAGCTTGCCACAAGGCTAACAGCTTCTCAGTACACAAACTGGCAATTCTATGCTGGCCTTTTTCATCCATGATACGTCCTCACTTCAAGATCGCCTTATTGTTAGAGCCATGATAGAAGATGATCGGTTATCAAAGAAGGGGGCTGATCAGTCGGAGCCGAAAGACTCGAAGCTATAAATTATTTCTCTCGAGAGATCAAGCAGTGTTTATACCCGGTGGTTACATTCAGTTCGGAGGGTTTTTCATTTTCTTTCTTTAGTTGCAGGTAATATACATATCAATAAGATGCATGAAAAACCTTGGCCATATCACCCCCTGTTGAGTGCGTAGAGAGGAACTACCAAGTAGACCAGCGGCCAACGGCCGTTCAGGACACGGAAACCATTGCGATTTTGCCTTGTTCTCCGCCGCTAGTCGTTGGCCTCTATAACATTCGTTCCTTAGGCTCCGTAGAGTGACCCCTGAGTGATCCTACCTCGTCCGTTTTGACGGTTGGAAACCATAGCCCATAGCCTGGCATATGCGCAAAGAGAGGGACTAGTCGGTTCAATGAAGAGACAGGAAAATGCGTCTATTTTACGCCTCATGATGTACATTGTTGCACAGATATAATTACACGTTATTCGTACCACTCGTGGCACATCATCCACTATCCAACCCTCAGCCATGCATCGTCTACTATTTTCATTTATTGAGTTGGAGGTGTTGGCGTTGATGAAGGTAATGAGGCATCCGTAGCGGCAACCTCTGACACACCAGCCTTCTTCAGAGCAGCATCCTTGCGCTGCGCAATAATAGCACCAAGCTTCTCCAACATCTCCTCGCTGAGCTCGGGTTCGCCCTCCTCGGCACGCTTCTCGCGCTGCATCTCGTGGAACTCCTGCAAAGGAGTCTGCATAGACTTGATAGACTCCAGACGGGCCTGCTTTGACATGGCCTCGGCCTCCTTCTGTTGCACGTACCAATCCTCGTGACGTGTTCGGAACTTGGAGAACTTGTTTCGGAGTTCGTCGATAATGGTCTCTGGCATAGGTGGGGATAGAAGGTTGTAGTAGAAAGTTCGTTCCTCGGCATCCGCTCGGATAGTATCGCCCTCGAAGGTTTCCGCTTTGGGGACTTGCACCTCGGGCCAGGGAATGACGACGTTGATTCCAGGGACAATTCGATCCCACTTGTATCCGTGCTCCCATCTGTCGAGTGTCATGTTAGGGGACTTCATGTTTGGTGGAATAGCCTTGAGCTCATGGATGACAACGTCTCTTGTTGTTCCGGTTTCGGGGTTGGTGATAGGATAGACGAGGCGAATAGCATCGATAGCGAGAGGCATGGGCTGAGAGCGGGCATCGTTTCCAAACATGCCCGAGTTGATAGCCTGCAATCATTAGCTTTTGTCTAGCCTTCATATACCCATCATTCTTACTCGGTGGTGTGTCTCAAGAGTGACATGCCCCGCCTGAACGTTGATCGACTTGATGCGATCGATCTTGCCCTTGTCGGGACCATCCATAATAACCACTCGGTCAGAAACGGCCAGGTTAAGCTGGTTGACACCACCAGCCCAGGCACATCTCTTCCTTAGAATTTCCGGTCGAGGGTTGTAGAGACCGTAGTTGGACCAATCCGTTCGTACACCTTCGTTGAACATGCCATAACCGTTGAATCCCAAATCACGTTTGGGAGCAATAGGACCCAACTCCCAATCCTCCTGTCGAGCACGGCGCGCATCCTGAAGATTCTGACGGACCTCAGAAACAGCCGCTCGAATGGCCTGTCGGTTTCGAAGTTTGTAGTTCGTCTGTTCGCTTTTGGCGGCCTTTGTAGCTCGTTTGCCGGCCTGGCGCTGGGCCTGGGCAACCCGCTTGGCGAGCTTCTGCATGGCGGAGAAAGAGCTGCGGTGATTTATCGAGGGAATTCGCAGGCTCTAGCAGCTCATTGAGCGGATTGAAGCTGTCGACGCCGAATTGTCGCTTTGGTCGTAACGATAATTCGTTGTGGAGTGGATGATTGAGCTGGAAATTCTCGACCATCGAACGGAATTAGCCGCAGTAGGTGCGTGCGTGTAGCTTATCCGCACTGTCCCCCGCACTATGCTCATGATAGCCTCATGTCATTTCCCTTTTAGAACCATGATGAGTATTGACGAACTCTTCCCGTAAGTAGGAACCATAGTTCAATAGCTTGTCACCTAATATAGCTAATACAATAAGCTCATAGACTCTATGGCCTCGGGTATGCTCAAAATTAAATGACAGTTCCAATTAGATTGGGCAGCAGTGCTGTTTGATGGGAACCATGTGTATCAATTACTTACCGTGTTCCCTTCAGTCCCAAGATCTCTGGAAAGCCTAGTTTTAAGATACTTCAATCATGCTAACACTCGGCCGATTCATAGCATTCCATCTGAAACTGCAGCCAAGTACAACACATGAACAAACGCTGTAACAAACCACATATAATAAATGTAGCAGATATTATCTGAATAATAACATGATAAGGAAGTGAGTGGCTTCTAATTGGCCACTCCAATATACATTCCTTCAGGCAGGATATATCATAAGATCACATGCTATATCGCAGCGCCCAAAGTCCCGTTCTTGTTGAGGCCTCTCAAGATGAACCGTGGAATCAGCACTTGTTCGTTAGTGAAGGAATACACATGCATGAATGCTCATTCTCTGTATGCCTATCATGACTATCTCACATCATTCAGGTGGCAATTGATGAATACGTGATCTAGTCAACGCTTATCCGTATGAACAACTCAGGGTCAATCAGGGTTCATATCGTCACTGGGCCTTTCACTAGGCATTCAGGGGAGGTTGGATGAAAGTCCTACACTTTTGGGGCAGCGTAGGACTTTTCCGTCCGCTTCAAGCTCTCTGACTGGACGCTCCGTGTTCTAGACATTTGGCCTGGGCAAGCGGAGACGGGATGGCACAGCACGGAGCTCCGCCATGCATTGCATGACGGACCAGGGGTGGGAAGCTTGTGCCAGCTTCACTTTGCATGGACTATCTTTTGAAAACAACGGTATTGATGACGCGGAAGTTTGATCAAGAAGACTTTGAGATCAAAGTTACGGAGAAGAGAGGGCATTGTTCATATTCTAAATGTAACTCAACAAAGATCACTTCTCATCAACATCAAACGAACATGCACAGGCCTCAGTCATAATTTGTTGGCGATAACCGCCAGATCCTAGCCGGAAATCTCCCAAAGGAAGACTTCCTCAATCTCCTATAGGATTCGTTTTCAATGTCTGGCCTGGCCTGGAAAAGCTAATTCGCGATCACGGGGTTTCGGCTGGTTGTTGTTTATTAGTTTCGTCTTGTCCAAATGAGCCGTGGTTTCAGCCTCGGAGCTATGGAGCCTAAAGCGTTCCATCGTGTCTGGATAAGATGATACAACTTAAGCAGCTAACTTAAGTTAAAGCCAACAGCGACAGTTGTGTACAGCCAGGCTCTGTTTGGTGGGCCAAGGATTAGTGTGCACGTCAGACCGATAGAAATAGTGCACAACGTGATGGCTATGACTGATGATGGCGTTTAGCGGTGGTGATAGTCGAACGGCTGACTGTAGTGATGGGCAAGGAGTCAGAGTCATTGTAAAGAATGACAGCATATGCTGTTCTATCTCACTGGAGTAATAGATTGTTTCAATATCCATTATCCATTGACTACCAGTCCTCTCAATTAAATGAAAAGGCTCTACAAACGACAAGCCCTGTTACCCTTGACCCTTGATATTCTCCGTCATCCAAGACCAGTGACTGGTTCATTTCCATAAGTGTCGATATAGGCAGGCCCTTATCTCATCTCGTCATCATTGTCGTTGGCATTGCTCACTTACTCTTTCCGAACCGTTTCAGACTCACATAAATGGACGACAACGCAACACGACGCAACCTTTGAGGTCAGAGAAAGCAACAAAACAACATGTTATGCAGAGATCCAATGGAAGCAACTGCAGATGAGCTGCCACTGAGAGTTTCCATGGCGGAGCACTCTCGGTAAGATAATATGGGTCAGGTAATTCCCCCTCCAGGGAAGTAGCCCAGCCCGCCCTGGAAGGCTTGTAATGCGCACCGCCCGCACACTGTGCGAAGACTCCACTAATCAATCACTGAATAGGGGACGGTGTTAGCGGTTGTTGCCACCCACCAGCCAGGGCCACGGGGCGCCGTTGGCTGCCTCAGGAAGGACGTGGACCCTTTTTTTCCGCGTAATGTGACAAGAGGTACCGTTCGTGTGGTAATATCGGTGAAAGAGTACATGCAAAGTTGACGGTCCAGGGGAACACATTCATCATCATCAAAGAGCCCCAGCAGCTCGCAGCCCCAGCAACAGAGACGTTCAAACATGGAACAAAAGCTCACAGCCTGCCAGGGCCTGATTAACAAACCCAGTTGTAAACATTGCCAGGGCTGTTTTGTTTTGTTGCTTTTTTATTCTTGGGCCCAACGTAGATTCAGGAGGCTTGTCGGCGCTTTAACGGTACTGCAATTGACTCAGCGTCCTCTTTATCAGACTCAAAGGATATGAGACAAAAGAGACAAACGATGCATACCAAAGGCACTTCAATCGATCAATCAGTGGTGTCGGTACAGCCTCTAGGCCATGTTCTGATTGAGAACCAGCCATAAGCCAGGCTATTTTCAGCTGCCATTGTCCGCTAAGTGTCTATCAAAACACAGTGCGATTCATAAACGCCCGGCCGGCCTTTCATCATCCTCAACAACCCTGCCTGAACCCCAGCACCTGTGACCTCTGACACCTGGTACCTGATTTCCAGTGCATTTCGCATCTAACTCAGAAGTACCTCTTGTCCTGTCGATTTGCCCTGGCTGCCTGTTGTCCTGTGCTTGCCCGTTGTCCTATCCAGCCAGTCCTGTCCAGTAGCTCTTCGGGTCCTGGAAAAAAAAACCAAGCCCAAGCCTATTTCACCCAAAACCAGAGACCCCCTTCTGCTCTCTGTCCTGTCTCTCTCTTGCCTTGCCGCGTCCACTCTCCTCTTTCTCTCTCGCTATCCCATCCCCATCGACCCGCAGCCGCCGCTCTCCGCGAAACTCACAACCTGCACCATCCATCTCCCAAGCTCAACCTCAAGCTCAAGCTCGCATTCTACGCCAGCAAATTCGTCCATTTCTCTCAACTTCTTCACCCAAAAACACATCTAATCCATAACCATGGCTGAGATCCGCCGAAAGCTCGTCATTGTCGGCGATGGTGCTTGTGGTAAAACCTGTTTGTTGATGTGAGTTGGCCTTCTTTCACGACAAGACACGACACCAACGTCTCGTCCCCATCGCCCATCACCGTATTATTCCTGTCCATCACCGCGTCGGCTCTACCCGATGCCTCGGCCAGTTCAAGTCTACACCAGGAGATCAATGCGATAGTTGTTCCTGGCTTCTTGTTTGGTTGAGCGCTTCGCATTGTTAGACGCAATCATCTTTATCATCTTCTTGATAGATGCAGATGCCCCTTGCTTCACCTCACCATGTTATGTCGCCATCTTCATCGGTCATCGCCATCATTCTCCTTAAACAAGTCATCAACTCGTCGCTAATCAATCAAATAGTGTTTTCTCCAAGGGCACTTTCCCCGAGGTAAGCATTGACTCGACACTGTTGATGTCTTTCAGCCATCGCACCGCCACGCGGCTTAACTGAAGACGCTTATCTCTGGCGAGAATGAACAACAACAAACCTTATACTAACAATTCCACCTCCAGGTCTACGTCCCCACTGTTTTCGAGAACTACGTCGCCGATGTCGAGGTTGACGGCAAGCACGTCGAGCTCGCCCTATGGGATACTGCTGGCCAGGAGGATTATGACCGTCTTCGACCTCTTTCTTACCCCGACTCCCACGTTATCCTGATCTGCTTCGCTGTTGACTCTCCCGACTCCCTCGACAACGTCCAGGAGAAGGTTCGTTTGACACCAACTACCAAATGGCTTCGTGCTGGATGCCATCTATAAATACAGCTTTGCTGACACGTGCTCTTTTACAGTGGATCTCTGAGGTTCTGCACTTCTGCCAAGGTCTCCCTATCATCCTTGTTGGCTGCAAGAAGGATTTGCGATACGACCAGAAGATCATCGAGGAGCTCCGAAAGACCAGCCAGAAGCCCGTTTCCCCTGAGGAGGTACGATTTCCGCCCGAGCAAAGCGTCCATTTTAGGTTCATTGAACTTGATTGGTCGCTTGCTGCACCTCATGTCAATACATGCTAACAAACATCAACAGGGTGAGGAGGTCCGCAAGAAGATCGCCGCCTACAAGTACCTTGAGTGCTCAGCCAAGACCAATGAGGGCGTCCGTGAAGTATTCGAGCACGCTACTCGCGCTGCTCTGCTCTCACGAAGCACCCGTGGCAAGTCCCACAAGAAGTGTCTTGTTCTGTAAAGGGCCCATCGAAGCCCTCTGAACGCAGCCCACGCACACGTATCGTGGACCCTGCGTTATAATCCTTGTCGTCACAGTTCAACCTCAACTTGGCCCTCGGCAGCTCGGATAAAACGGGCTCGTGGCAGCCAAGAAGGCCAAATTTGTCGGCATGCATCGGTTTTCTCGGAATCTGGAGTTTGATATCGTCTCGCTCATGTCTGGTCCATCGGCCTACGCGTCGGCCCTTCTCGCTAGATTGATGGTTTTCTGGTCGGCGGAGCCCATGGTTTCTTGGACCTTCTGAATCTCGCAGGGGGGTTTGCTATTACCGACAGATACCTCATCTATTTTATTATCACCACTGGCAGGCGAGCGGGACCTCTGTTTTATGTATGTGCTTGTCACGCGCGGGGAGGTGGGCCAGGTGTCTTTTTTTGTTGGGGCCATTGAGGAGGAGTGACTCTCGTTCCTTACTCTCCTGCCCAGTCTGTCAGTTGCAGGCTGATGGACGAGGAATCACTTGGGAGATGTTACAGGAGGCCAGGAGAGGCTTCGTGGACTGGTTACGGCGAGAGCGTTTGCGTCTGCTTGTGTGTGGATATGGGGTCCGGCTGGGGAAACCAAGTCGGATCGGGCCATAAATCTTTTCGTTTTTTCTCTTGGAGCCTCGAGACCGTTACTTAGACCATGGAGATGGGACATCTATTGCGTAGGGCCTGCCTGTTTAATCTCTTGATTTTTTGTATATTCTGCTTGTTTCCTCTCATGTGACGTGACTGTATACCAACACTTGGAAAATGCGACTGCAGTTGTATCAAACATATCAAGATGCATCATACAGGCTGCGAGGTTACACAGGTGATCACTAGCTACCAGATGCTTACCTCCAGGGGTTATCAGCTTCCAGCTTGAAGGGTGCAGAAAACAAACAGCCTAAAAGTCAAGTCTAAGCTGACTACAGAGTAGACCAACTCGTTCATTTCGTCCCTCGCTCCAAGGCCAAGCTTCCTGATGTCTGAGGGCTGTCTAGCTGCTTATCCGGTCTGTCTTGGTCCTGTACCTGTTGACACTTCTTATCAAAGACAATTCATCCACGTGCCAGTATGTAGTCATGTGGCACCCATCCCATGCTAGACCCTCTGATCGACGCCAGAGCCCATTTCGGTAGTTGTGATACGAGTGATGTAATCCCGTCAACCAGCCACCGAGCATGGGATTGTAAATACATCACAGCTTGAGGTGAGTTGGCCTGGTCGACACAGTTCACACCAAGCGACATCATTCACGGAGTAGTTGTGATGCTTGAAGCAGATATGTTGAGATATTTATCAGTCTTGTTTCCTTATAGTAGTAGAACTTAAGGTCGAACAGTAGCGAATGTAATCTCTGCTGCACAATATCAAAGGTCAAACTTCCAGTATCAACCGCCGCCCAGGCAAAAAGAGTGACGCTTTCAAAGAGCGGCCTCGTCACGACATCCGCCCAAACCGCAACCACGCTCCCTAACACCGGTATCTCATATCTCAACTCGTCTCGTCATATCATCGTGAATCCTCTTCTTTGGAAGTTTAGACGGGGCAGTGCTAGGACAAATCAGTATGATGTAGGCGAAGAGAGGGGGGAGTGTTAAAACGTACAGCACCGCAGCTACCGCAAGTCTTGCCAGCGCCGTCGATGGCGGCGTTGCACTTGGGGCAGGTGTTGTCGTGGTAGTTAACAAGAGGCTCCATCTTGACTGTGGTATCGAGAAGTGTTATAGACGTTGAGGTTGTGGTTGATATTGATGTTTGAGTAGACTGGATCACTAGAAGAAGAGGAAAGGAAAGAGGGGAAAGGAAGGAAGTTAAATTATATATCTACCTAACCTACCTACGGATACGGATACAGTCAGTATCCATCAAACTCCAAACAAATCATCCTTCCCTCACACGAGATTTACGTAGCTACGGTTCCTCAAAGCGGGGTTGGTTGGCGTAAACGCAAATAGCGGGCTGTTGCTTTGTTTTACCCCCTCATGCGATTCGCCCATGTCTGTGACACCCCCATCTTGATATGATGCTTCACCTGGGCTTTCAACGCAGTGCAGCTTAGGTCAGGTCCACTTGCTGTGAGGTACCGCATGGCGCGCTTATTCGCTGCGAACTTGAAGGGTCCTGTCCTGGTGAGATGGGTATGGGTGGGGAATGGGAAGGATCTTGTGAGAAACAGCTCATTATGCAGACATTGCTTTGAGGGCAAAAGCGAAGGTAAGGCAATGCTAAGAAGGGTCGACTTATGATCATATTCTCTGATTACAATATAGCAGCATATCTTCTGGTGCGGTATCACAGCTTCACTTCACGTCGCCATCGATATAACCAAGTTCAACATGTGCTTCATGTATTATCAAGAAACATCAAAAGTCTATATTTCAGACACCGTGTATCACGCCATGCCAACAACTCCTAGCATACAAATCTAAAGTGCGTGTGTACGCACAAGTACCTAAATTTCTTCGACATGTTTTACTTAAATGTGTAACTATATCATCATCCGCCTTTTATACATGATCGATTCTTCCTCACAGTCACATATGTTTTGCGTCGCCACTTACTATCTTACACGTCTGTTGTTCCAAGAAGTGTCTATGTATCTTGATGCTTCGTTAGGCATGTTATATTGGTATGAATAAAGGTAAAAAGGTAAAGCAGTTCTTGGCCTATGCACATTGCTGCGGTCCATCTTTGCCTGCGAGAGTGTGTTAGTACGAGTCTGTGCTATCCAACGACCTGGTGGTCTGTGTCTCGAGCAGATCTGGGTAACTTACTGTTGACCATCTTTTGCACCGCCTGGATCACACTAATGACCATGACGACCATGCCAAATGCCACCACTGCACCAGCCATGTACGTCCGCCAGCTCCGTGTCGTCAACTTGATGTAGCACAACGGGGGCAGGATATATGCCATAGCCACTGCACTCGTCGCTCCCACGAGTTCAAACACAGCGCCGAGATCACATGTCACCAGACTCAGCACAAGAGCTGCCACAACGAGACTCGTGCTGAAAAGGAGGTGACGGTTCATGTTGAAGGGCTCATCAGGGAAGAAGTATGTCAACATCACCTCACGACACACAAAGGCCTCGAGCGGAAGCGTGGTGAGCATGTTGAGTCCAAAGCAAAGACGCGCAATGTTGACCATGGTGTTGTCGGCAGGGAAGTTGTTGAGAACGTTACCCAGAGTCTTGTCGCCAAACGTGAGGAAACCACCTAGAGCCAATACGAGACAAAACACCATTGATACACCAGTCGAGTAATGAGTAACACGAGAGAAATTGTCAATAGTGGGTGTTTTGAGAGATCCGTAGATGAGGAGCGAATTGTGATGGCAGACAAAGGCTACGGAAACCAGTAAGCCCATTTTCCAAGCTCAGGGGTAGAAGTTTAGTGACATACCAAATGAGATGACACCAATGGCCTGGAAGAATCCGCCATTGAAAAGAAGAAGTGACGGGCTGAAAGAGCCTCGTTCTGATGCAGGAGTCATGATGCCTTGCACCAGAATGGTGCAGACGATAACTACCATGCCAACAAGCGCAAACGTACTTGCCTTTGCCAGCTACACATATGCCGTTAGTTCATGTTTGTTCAAACAAGAGTGCGTATATGCGATCGGGTTTGCGATCCTCACCTTCGAGATATCCCTGTAAAGGGTTAAAGGGTAGCCAATACCGAGCACAAACACCGCAATCGCAACCTGTCGATTTGCCAAAAGCCCTATCACAGGCACTTCAGACAAGTTCGGCCATACAGCGACTAGCACATGAGGTATCGTATCTCCAACAATAACACCATATGCGACCATTCCTCCAAACGCGAATACCCACTGCGCAATACTGATAGCGATCAACCCCGACTGTCCAAAGCAATGCTCAACGGTCCCTTGAAAGTGACTCGTCCCACTGAGCTTGCTGTTGATGACAATAAGACAGATGGTCCAGTCGACTACTACTGTAAGGCCTACCAGTAGCAGAATGCCGCCGACAAGACCAGCCTGGCGCACGGCGTAGGGCTGGCCGATGATACCCGCACCGATGATGGAATTGGCCATGTTCATGAACGCTGACTTGAGTCCTGACTTGGGACGGTTCATCTCGTGCTCTGCTTGTTCGGAAGGATCGCCCATTGAGTTTGCGAGGGCCACGCTTGGTGCTTCGATGTTTGTCAGGAGGGGTGTACGATGCGCTCGCGCCGGACTCGTCGCCTCTTCGATATCGAAATATGCGTCGTCCGAAGACCGTCTCTCGTCGTCTCTGAACCCTCCAAAGGACTGTCCATTGCTGACTCCCACGATCTCGGGCGTAAGGTCGAAGCGTACGCGGCCCGGTGTTCGAGGCTGGCCATTCCCATCAGATTCGGTCTTGCCTGAAGCCTTCCCCAAGTCTGCGCTCGAGCTTCCACTACCGCTACCGTTGTGATCATCGTTGCCTATTCCAAAGTAATCGTCGTCGTAGTCGGGCCCGTGGCTCAAAAGACCGCGGTCTTCGCCGTGCGGGTTCGGGGAGCCATTGTTCCTGGCGTGCGTCATTGTTGAAGGGGAGCAGCAACGAGATATTGTCTGCACATTTTCTCCCCAGGAGAAGACTTATTATTCGATTCGGTCGTAAGTATGCGTGGAAAAAAAGACTATTATATGATCAAGATACAAAAAATGACGGGTAAACGATCGACTGTCGAATCAAAGGATAGAATATGTGGTGTTTGTTGTAAGTTGCAAGAGGTACTGTCTCCTTGTAATAGGATCTTAGCTTAAGGATGGTTGTCTGTCCTTCCCCCAGATAAGCAAGGATAGAGGGGATTAGCGTCGGACTGCAGCATGATAGGCGCTGGGATTGGTGCAACTGCCCTGGGCCCCTTGTGAAATCTGGTCCTTGGTTCTGAAATCGCCCGCTAGTTGCTTATGCAGGGGCACGGATCATTCCATTCAGCAACACCAGGCTCAGAAGAGATGTGAATAGAGAAAGGACATCTATTGAGAATATTTGTTGAATTTCTAGGGTTACTAGAGTTGCTTCTTTTGAGGTGCTGTTGATCCAGATATAACAGCTATCAGCTTGTTATGAGCCACTGTAAGCTCAGAGACTCTTACAAAGCAAATTTCATAAAAATAGGGGTCCAATTTACACTCTCCTTTCCAACGGCCAGGGACCGATCAAAATTCTGGAAACTTTCCATACAAGTTAGGTAACTAGCAACAAACCGACCTGCCGGACATGGATGTCTTTAGTTGGTTTATAACAGATTCTTGGCATTTCTTTGAGTCCATCCAACATTTCTATTGAGTCTGGTGGTCTATCTATAAGAATATTTGCAGATGGCTTCATTTGCCATTTGTTGCGTCCCGACAAGTTCTCCCTCCTTTCAATCGGGTATATCTGTGTTCATCCTCCTTCCCTCGCATGCTCAGTGAGCTTTCTTTGTCCATATATTCGGCTTTCCATTATATATGAGGCTCTCGGTATGTATATGCGCGTCTCTTCGCGCGTCTAAAGATTGTATCCGGGGTATTAAAAAGAATGTAATGCCGCTCATCCAACTCCTTCTAAGCCAGGAGGGCGAAAAATGGTACTATACAGAAAATGAATGTGAAACGGGCTTGTGATAGTAGCCCTGCGGGTGCCGACGAGTCTTGTGTCTCGCTCGCCTGTGTTGAGTCGGCTGTAGCAGTGCCGGTTGAAACTGATTCCTTGCCGAGACCCATATCCGGAACTGCAGTCGCCGTTGACTCAGAGTTTGTGGTGATACCCGTCTCTTCGCTGTCGTCAGATGTTTGAGTTGGCTTGTTGGAAGATTTTGTCTTTGACGAAGAGCTGGTTGCTTCTTCAGAGTCATCAGAGCTATTGTTGATGGCAGTGGTAGCAAAGCCAATTCGACGCTCGTCCGCATCAAAAACAGCGTAGACGTTCTTAAGGAAGGTGTCGCCTATCAGCCATGCGTCCTTGACGACCTCAAAACCATAGAGGTTACTGGCACACTTTCCATCCTTGTTTGGAGGAGAAACCCAGTCCTTATGCGAGATAACGTAGTCAACGCCAGAAAATTTGATGGTCATGTTGCCTGTGCTGTCGCAAGGAACATGATAGGTCATGCCATCCTTACTCTCAGCTCCCGGGATAAGAGCATGGACCTTCTTCGCATTGGCTGGTGAGCCGAACATGAACGAAGTTCCGGTGTCGATGTAACTGCGCATGCCTCCAACACCAGCCTGCTCGCCATTGAATCCCATATCATCCATCTCGATAGCCCAGTCGTCCTCTTTGCCGATAGACGTGTATGAGATTTTGCCGGTGTACTTGTCGGGGTTCGGTGAGCCAAAGCTGATCTCGCCTTCATTGTTACCATCAGCTGCACGGTTCAGAGCGACGGCGAACATGCTCTTGTCGACTTTCTTAGACTCGTCCAAAGCGTTAAGGAAGCTTCCGCTGGATCCCTTGTTTATCGCAAGACCAAGAATACCGTCAAAGGCGAAGTTGAGAAACTGGTCCGATGTCGTGTGCGTCAAGCCAAACTGATAGCTGATATCCATGCCTGCCACGGTGATCGTATCGTTGACCCAGTTACCAGAAACTTTTCCAGAGCCGTATGCGATGTTGAAGGATTTGCCCGTCTCCTCGAGTGTGTCTGAGTCGTCGACGCCGAATGTGTTGTGCATCGAACACGCTTTGCTGGTACAAGAAGTGCCCATAACCCAACTTGAGCCAGCACCAGTGTCGATAAGCATGTACATTGGCTTCTTTTCTGACCCGACTCCCACCTCGATAAAGTACGAATAGTCGGTACCATCCTGGTTGACGCCCTGAGTGTGTTTCTTGGTCGATTCATTGGCCTCCATGACATTGTACTCGTTCTTGCGCTTAGCCAACACACTGGTAGCTGGGACGGTTCCTCCTGTATACTTTGCGATCAAGCGCGCTGCTTCGTGGGCTGCTCTCTCTGATATCGGTTGGTTGGACTGTAGTAATTGGTTAGTACAACGGTGCCTCAGGGCATTTCGCAAAACAAACCTTGGGTGTTCTCTGCTTGATGCCCATACGGACACTATCGCTGTTTCCTGCGCTTTGTGACCTTCGCCCCACGCTCTCTTGTCCTATAGGTACATCAAGACGCCAACTCGGGGTGAACGGATAGAATGCATTGACAGATGAGGCGAAAGCCAATTGTGCTAACAGTGTTCCTGGACGCATCTTGAAGCTGTAATGAAGTCAGGATAATGAAATCCTTGTTGTCGTGAACTGTATCTGAAGTTGGAAGTGGTTGATAGAACCGCGAATTGGCTTGAATCGAGCAAGTTGGAGGCTGGTTCGGTGCTAATTGGAACAGCTCGTCACAGCTTGTCTCAAACGCGTCTGGTCAATGAAGACAGAGCTGGAGAGGACAGTAATGAAGACGAGACGAGACGAGGCGAGGCCTCTGAAGCCAAAGTTGGCTGGAGTGTATTAAGAATTAGGATTTATGAGCCCAGCATTGGAAACAAACCGACACAGCAATGATGTCGAGTTGGAACACACAAGCGAAGACACACAAAACAAGCCGAACAATGGAAGTGGCTTGGTTACTGAGACCAATTCCCGAGTCTCTCTTTTTGGAACAGGGCGTTTCTTTGAAGGGCTGGGGTTGAGATCGAGGATCGATATTGGAGGGAGCACGACAAAGAGAAACGAACAAAGAGAGAGGAAACACAAACGACGACAATGAAATGAAACAGAAAAGGAAGGGACGACGATCGAAGAGGGAGAGGGAATAATTATTACGAATTAAGGCAATACAGTATTAAAGAGAGGCAGCGGATGTGGATGTGAGGGAGTGAAAGTGACGGGAAGTGGTGGGTATGTGCTGCAGAAGGTATGGGGAGAGTGGAGAGAGGTTGAGTCGAGTCCAGGGGGGTTACTTGATGCAGTTGTACCGGGACCTCTTCCTCTCGATCAAGAGAAAGGGTCCCCCGTTTAGGCAGGCCAATGAGTAAACTAGCGAAGTAACGAGTTGTCAAAATAGATAAATCATTTAAAAGCTATCAATATAGAGTCGCATTTATGTCACCTACACGGACTCTCAAAACTCTCCATCTTTATCTCATCTCCAAGGTCAGGCTCTAGACCCCAGAGCTAGGCTTGAACAAGACTCCAATTGGTTATCTAATATCTTGGCTTGATGATCATCTGGACCTAGTCGATACCTGCCGATCTGGTACTCATCTTACCTACCATCTCTTGGACTGATGGACTGAATCAGCATGTCAAGCACATGCCCAAAACTGACTCTTCGGAGCTTCAGAATAAACAAAGGAACGCCTCCGAGTTGGAGGCAATAGACGTGCAGTAGAACGATGCATCTCTGCTCATCACTGGACGCCTATCTTTGTTAGGGTCAGGGGTCGTCGGCTTCTCAATGGCCCATCAGTCTTAGCCGCTTGGATGGAACCTACAACTGTGGAGATTGCAAGCTCCCATGTCAAGGTCAAGCCAAGTCAAAGCCAAGTCAAGTCAAGTCAAGGATATTGGCCTAAGATAATGCTTGTCTTGTTCTGTCTGCCGTGTGCTTCTTTCTACTTTGAGCAGTACATACATGATAGCGACGTTGCTTTCAACCGATGCAAGATGCTGCTTTCAGTCCTTCACTTCTCCAACGTTTACCCCTGAAACGATAAGATGGACGAATGCGTTTAGGTTAAGGTAGGCCCGAGATCTGCATGGTGGCACACGAAAGGTGCTGCAAAGCAACGTGGAGCAAGCGGCAAAAAAACAAGCTTCAGCGGTTGATTCAGGCGCCTTCAACTGTGGATGGTGCAAACGATACACGCGTTCAGTGGGAACTATCACTAGCTGCATATTGTGGCTCACTATCGAATCCCTTCCATGCTTGAAACATCTGGCTTTCAGTATTGATCTTCAATAGTGAAGAAGAGGGATAGTCACATCGTCTGAACTTGTTTCAAGCCTATTGTTGGTTCCAACGAGCATTGAGCACGACCAATGCTAACATCAAGCTTAATTACAAACTTTGAACAACCAGTAGAACGAACCGTTACAGAGGCAAACATCAATCCTTTTCGGTACTATCTATCACATCGATAATATCACATGAAGTCTAATGCCCTGGCGTCAAACATGCAGTCAGACTGCCATTACTGTACCATCGGACATCCCCTAGGCTTGCATCTCAGTCTCAATGCCATTGGTTCCAAGGGTTCTGTTCCTTCAACTGACTCGTTAAAACTCTAGCGTTTCTTACGCGTCAAAACATCCCGCGGCGCCACTTTATCGTCTGAAACCCCTGACTACTGCAATGAGCCTCAAAACTGTCAGCTCACTCCAGTTTTTATTCTAGAGCTCTTTTGGTAGGAGGTTTCTTCGAGAAATCCGTTTAAGCGGCTGTAGACTTGACACTCTGGCTTGAGACCTTGATCATGCTGCACTGTGTTCTTTGTAGTCACCAGTCCCTTGATTCGAGGGTTTGTATTCAGGCACGTAGACATTGACTAGTGGCCCTTGAACATAGACGCAGGAATACTTTCACCTCTTGTACCGCCGATACATCCAAGCTCGAAGCATTGCTCCTTCAGTCTCAGGTTCCTTCCTTCTGTGAATATTGATTATGCAAAATCCTATCGTGTTCCCAATAATATACATTCTAAGATCCAATTCACGTTTTATATATAGATCTCGTCAAAGCGTACGCATAAACAGGATACAACCAGGCTTATCCCTGATCCTGGAAACATATCTTCTGCAACATTGCAATAGTTAAGACTCTTTGTCTTTAACAAATTCGAGTCTTTGACCTGTGTTCCACAGAGGAACTCGCTGTCCATACAACCGAGCTCGCTAGAGCATCTCATCCTGCTTGGTCTGAACTCCACACATCTGGATTGCTGCCGGTCATAATCTCAAATAGATTGCTTCTCCGATACCATGGATCGTAACTCACCGCATGCGGCTCAAATGACTTCATACTCAGTACTGGCAGCTCCATTATCTGGCAGCTATGGGTTTCCTGGCCCGCCGATGAAACAACTGCGGCGAACAGTCAATGCCTAATCTTAACCCCGGCAAGATGCAGCACTATCAACCCGGGTCACGTCGATCAGAGCAGGCTCAATTTCCGTGGATATTACCTCTGTTATCGATGGGTGTCTTGAGCTGTGATAGGTTACTAAACGTAGCGATTGTTCAATTAGAAACTAATTGTTGAGGTAGCGGCAGATCGTCATTTAGACATATAACTAGAAGTTGTCGCTGGGATGAAAATGGTCTGAGCATCCCATCTGTCGCCAGGCGATATTGTTCTCATTATTTCCAATGTCTATTCCCATGTTCCGCAGTCCATATACCCGAGAGAAGGCCGTGAGGCAACCAACGGTTTAGAGTCTTAGTCTCGGGAGGACAAGACCACGACCTCACTTCGCTGCAATCCCACGTGTAACCTCTAACCACTGTGTCGCTCTTTCAAGTGTGCGTTTTCCAGACTCATCCTCAGCAGCGGTATCCAACAACGCCCTTCGAACATTCTCAAACTCCTCCATGTCGGCAGTACCAGCTCCCGATGCCGCGATATATCGAAGGAAATACCACACAGACTCATTGCGCCACTTGAAAGAGCATGCAAGCTTCAATGTTTCGCGAAACGCAGCCGATGTCTCAGAAGGGCGCTTATCGAGCATGAATATCAGGAATTGCCAGCCTGATATGTCATTGTGATGTGCGAAGCACCACTTTTGCGTTGACGCGATCATTCGGGACAGAGCTTCTCCTGCCTTTAACGACGGTAAAATGAACGCGTTGATCAGATATCTTGCGTGACACCAGGCGTAGTAGTTTCGGGGATGTCGTTCGCCCGACACCATGATGATGTTTGAGATGTCATCTTCCACTGGGACTTCAATATCCTGAAGACGATACTGTTCCATCAGCCATCGACGATGGTTCCATAGTGTTGGTGATTTGGTATGTCGATGAAGCCGACTAGTTAGTAAACTATCGAGCAAGTGTTTCTCAGAACGTAGGATGTCCTCAACATCTTTGTCCTTCAACTTGGTCATGATAAGCCTCTTTCTTGTATTGGCAGCAGTCAAATGTTCAGGATCCATCAACAGCATGACTGCTGTTGACCTCAAGATGTCTGTTCTCGAGACATTCCCGTCCTCTGTAAGGAATTCCTTATGAAGTTTCTGTGCCACAATAAATGCTTGAACTGTGCGTAGCTTGGGTATAGCAACCGCGTTTTCGTCTCGCAATACTGTCGAGTTAGGGTCCAGGATGTGACTTTTACCCAGTAACTCTATTTCCAGAAGCCGGTCTGAAGACTCAATGAGAACATCAGAAATATCAACGAAGACTCTCTGGTGGTTACCATGCTTGAGAGCTTCCTTCACGCTCTTGTCAAGTGCTCGTGACATTGGATCATTTGGGTAAGGAAGCAACAAAGTTGTATAGGGTAAGCGCGATGCAGCGGACGTGGTGTGGAGGGGTTTGAATGGAGCTCCATGCATGTGTCGGGGCTATGACATGGCTTGACCACGTTTGACAGAACCACCAAAACTAACATCACCATCAACTCAACCTTGATCTCTACCCTCACGAGCACAAGCTGGCGCCGCGCAAAACACCCATAGAGTGTGCAAAGCCCTTCCGACATTGCACTGCGCAGTCTTCGATCCGCAACCATGGCTTCCCTTATGCTCAGCATCTTCGTTGTCGAAGTTATCGTCAACCTCGTCAACACCATTGGAGCCACCGCAATTAACAACTTGGTGCGTCACTTACGGCCTAAGCCATACTCTCAGGCCACACTTACTAACTGAAGAAGCTCTGGAATCTGGTCAACTTTCTCCCCATCCCAACCGCAAAGGCTGCCGGCGAGCAGCGAAAGCTCCAAGCCGATTACCTCAAGGTCCGACGAGACCTAAATGCCACGAGTTCCCAAGATGAATTCGCCAGGTGGGCAAAGCTTCGTCGCCAGCACGACAAGCTCCTCGACCAGCTGGAGAAGACTAGTACGTTCCGCTTGTCCTACCATAGCAAGGAGAAGGAGATAGCTAATGCATACCCTCTACAGAGAAAACCACCGAAGCGTCACGATCCAACTTCGACAAGGTCCTCACCGTTGTCCGCATCGTCGTTACCCGCGCGCCGCAATACTTCCTGCCCTTCTGGTTCGCTACCCAGCCTATGTTCTGGCTGCCTTACGGCTGGTTCCCTTACTGGGCGGAATGGATCCTGTCTTTCCCTCGTGCCCCCATCGGAAGTGTCAGCATCGCCTCGTGGCAGCTTGCTTGCACAGGAGTCATTGCTCTCCTTAGCGACTTGATCGTCGGTACTGCTGGACTACTTCTCAACGCAAAGCAGGCCAAGGAGGCACCTGTCGCCGCTGAGAAGGTCGCCGCAGAGAAGGTCGCCGCAGAGGAGAAGAAGAAGTCATAAGACAAACAGCGCTTCTAGATAGATAACTTATTCGCACATAATGTAAAGGCATGCAAAGCATTCATTTTACAAGTAAAAAACTTGACTACGATTGGGGATGTATCTCTTAGAAATTTGACGCAAAGTTCTTCATTGCCGAAGCTGAGACTTTGTAACACGACAGAGAATAACCCTTGGCAGGGTATTTGGGGCTTGATCTAGGCTGCTTTTTGACTCTGGCGACCATGAAGAGATCGCGAAAGCTTCGAAAGCGCCAACCAGTACACGCGAGGTGTTCTGAATCGGTATCACGGGAGAGGATGAAGGGAACGCTGTGAATAACGGCGCGAGGGCCATGGTATTGCGCTACTGAGCTATAGTTTGAGTCGTGGTAAAGATTGAGGAAAGAATGATTGTGCTTGTGATTATGAGGTGAAGAAAGAAAGAAGAATTGATGAGAGGAAGAAAAATTGTCGGTTTTACGTTGGAAAAAGAGGACGGCCCCACCAAAGTTCGTAGGCCCCCCACATTGGCCGAGGACACTCATTCTTTTGACGACAGTCTTGGCGCCACCTTTGCCTTATCGATATTGGTTCCTGGACTGACGTCGTGCCATTCAGCCTCGTCTCTCGACTTGTTACGACCGTGTTCAACCTAGTCCTCACTCACTTTCACTATATTACCATCAAAGACCACTTGGCCATATTGAATCGATACTGGCCATCATGGCGATTCCTTGGGACTCGTAAGTCGATTCCGTTATTGTGTACATCCATGTTCATATACTCTGTTCGCCTCGGCAGCCACTTATACTCAAACTCTGTACAACTGCTAACCTTACCCAGTCTTCGTTCCCTCGTTATCTTCTTCGGACCCATAATCATACCGAAGGCTATATCATACTACCGCTCAGTTAAGAATAATCCTCACGGTCGCAATGTACCAATAGTACCCGTCCCGCCTCGCGTTGGTGTTGCGCTCGCGCTTCTGGCTTTCCTCGTAGTCGGCTACCTCGTCCAGACGCTTCCGCCCTTTGCACCCGAGAACCTCTTCCTCGCGACACAAAGCCGTATCCAGATCCCCGTCGATGTCCTCTTTAACCGAGTCGCTGTTGGGAGACCTGATAATGTTCTCACAAAGCAAGACGAGGCTCTAAGGGGCAGATTTGTCAACTTGGAGAGTCGATTGCTCTACCTGCAATTTGGCCCCGATGTGTTGGCCAACTGCCCGTTCTGTACCTCGGAGGAACCAAAGACATTCTTCAACTATGCTCTCCCACAACTCCTGTGGCCTCATATCGCCAACCTCTTCGCCGTCGCATTCGTCACAAGCCCTACTTTCACAGGTCGAGCTGGCGCTCAGTGGCGACCAAAGGCCACGATGGCTGCTGCTGTTATCGCAGCTCTCGATATTTACTTTGTCAACTCTTACAACTACCAGGCCAATGCGCGCGCTCTTCGTCTGTCGGAAGTCGACTTCTTCTACTGGACTGCTCGTATTGCACGCCTGGTAACCCTCGCAGGCTTTGACGCTGTCCTTGGTTGGCTTCTATTTCTGTCTGCCACGAACCGCGCATTTGTTGAGCCACCGTCGCCTGTTGAGCGTATTGAGGCAACTGGTCGTGCCTTGATGGTCGTCAAGAGCAAGCTCAGCGCATTAGGCATTGTTAAGAACACAGCGCTGCGCGACGAAGATCTTCGATCGCGTAGCCATGCTTATTGGAGCCACGAAGTCCGCCTCATGGGCGAGGTTATGGAAGAGCGGGAGGTTGTAGAGGGAGTCAATGATGCGCTGAGTAATCGTATTGACGTTGGAAGCATTACAAGGGACGCCGAAGGCTATGCACAGAATGTATTGCAGAACTTGCATGCAGAAACAGCACATGATGGTTAAAATCTCTCCATCATGCTGCGTATTATCTCAACCCTTCTTTCAAAAGAGCTATTCATACAAAGAGGTCTATGACCGTCAAATTTATCTTCCATTACCTTGAAAAACGTATCTCGTTCTCTCTCTTGTAACAATGTCCAGTGAAATAATCTCCCTGCTAACCCCCTGAAACATGCACCGTGTCCATTCCTCACATGTCCGTTTAGTTTAATTGCCACGTCAAAACTCCATATTCAACATTAACTCTTGGACTCTGGCTTCGTTGACTCCGGCCTCACCGGCCCTGTGGCGGCACTGCTTGTGCTGCCCTTACGACTTGGCGTCTCTAGAGTACCCTCTTGTGCGCTGCGCTCCAAGAAGTTTGCCCAGAGTTCTGATAACGACTCCTTATCCTTTGCAGACGATGTGTCCGCAAAAAGATCGGTATTGAGGGAAGGCGAGCTCGGTGTGCGGTTGAAAGGTGAAATCGGCAGGCGTAAATTGTTCGATGTGCCTGGACGGGCAAGACCAGCTTGCTCTCGCTGCTCGTCGGTCCAATTCAAGTAGCCAGCCATGACTTGTAAGACCTGGAAACGCTTGGCGTCACCACGGTCGAGGGTGAGGAAGTGGAGGAGATGGTTAGTGACAATTTGTCTTTTCATGGTTAGTGAGATTTTATCAACGGATACGGAGAAACAAACCTGTCTACGTTGTCCTCTGGCTTGGTCTTCTTTAGGTATCGTAGTGCCTTGGTCAAGTGGTCATTCAGCACGATGGCTTCATGTCTCAACTTTCCAATTAGAAGATTCTTCTCCTTGACTTCCTTCTCGTAAGGTGCTGTTCGCTCAAGCTCTTGTGTCAGAGTCTGCTTGGCAGTCTCGGCTTCAGTAGCGCGAGCGTCAGCTTCCTGGACTTGCTTCTTGAGGCCTTGGATCTGTGCCTCTGTGGTCTCGACCATATCACGAAGCTCCTTTTTGCGGGCATCTTGGATCTCGCGGAGAGCGTTCTGCAGGTTTTCGATAAGGGTCGCCTGGCTGTCCCTGTCTGCAGTAGCACTCTCGTAGTTTTGTCGTAGCATGATGACCTGCTCCTCCAATTCCGAGACTTTGTCGACTAAGCTCTCCTTGATAGAACGCTCCTCCATGGCAATAACCTCCCATTCACCCATGGCGTTGGCGGTCGTCTCCATCTCTGACTTTAGGTGTTGAACATGTCGAAGTAATTCTTCCTTCTCCTTGCTCCAGTTCTGTGCCGATAGGTTGTTTCGACTTCGAAGGGTGTTGAGTTCCCGGGTCGCATCTTGCAGTTCTTCCTTTAATTTGGCAACATCGCCGCCGGATGATGCTGCACTATTCCTGAGCTCTTCGTTTTCTGCCTCGAGCTCTTCTATACGCTCTTTGCTTTCCTCGAGATCCGCCTTGTCGCGCTTGAATCTATCGCTCAGTGTTTGCTTGATCTTCTCGACACGGCCAAGAAGAGTCTGGTATTCCTCCTCGGCGTTCTCCTTGGCGGCATTGCTCTCTTCCAGGTCGCTCTTGAGCTGTGTGACTTCATTGCTGTGTGTCTCTTGTATGGTTTCGAGCTGCTTCCGTAGCTGTTCGACCTCGGCCCGCAAGGCCTCTCGTTCCTGACTCATGGCTTCTAACTTGGCAGAGGTATCTGAATTGTTGGTCTTTTCTTTTTCGCCATCAACTGGAGGGGGTGTGAGCCCGTTGCTCTTGTCCTGGGGCTCTACGGCATGCCCGTTGCTTTGAACTGTGGTGCTTTCGTTTACGTCTTCGACTCCTGCATCAACTGGCGTCTCCTATAATGGCGATACATGTCAGCGCGCGCGCAATTGCATGATTTGGGAAGCGTCATGGCTACGTACGGGCTGAGTGGGTGTCTCGGGCTCGTCTTCGAGGGCGTCTTTATCTGAACCCTGTTGAGGCTCAGAAGTACCAGTTTGCTCCTCGGAAGCCTTGTTCTTGTTGGCGTTCTTCTTCTTATTGTTCTTCTTCTTTTTGGACGACCCTGCACGAGCGGGAAGCGAGGCCCCATGGTTAGGACACGTTCTCGACTCTCCATTTCCACCTCAATTGCAGGGGTAGGGATTGCACGCACCTGAATTTGTCGCCTGGGTCGGGTTCGTTGTAACAGCGGAAGACATGGTGAGCTTCGAATGCGCCAGTCACGAGCATTCAGAAGTTCAATGTCGTGCAGATATAGTATTCTTAGCGCCGGGGTTGCTTTTACGCGATAATGGATGCAGGATCTAGAATAGGCCAGGTCGGGTACGTGTCAGTATCCAATGTACATTACAGTACAGAGTGGCCTCCCTGGTGTTGGTGTTAGGTCAACGGGACGGGAGGGATACCTCTAGAATTCCAGGGCACCACGTCAGCTGGGGCACTGGTGGGATTCAGTGGACGCCAGTGCCTGGAGCTCCCTGGAGCTGGCGACGTTTCAACGGGTGCGGCGTCATCCCAACAAGTCGGGTCCGAAACTACCGGCCGGCTGCTACTGTAGCATTTTGTCAGTTATACTGTAATATCGACCTGCTCTTTTGAATATCTGAGGCTTTCTGTTACTGTTTTAGAAGGTCAGAGAGACTGGTCGAATGATATCCTGTTGTCATTGTGAACCCGTATTCGTTGATACAGAGATAGTGCCAAGATGCAATTTCCTCTAATTCTGCATGAGTCTCACTTCGGGACTGTTAAATTTACTTTGACTGCTCTATATTCATTCGCTTATTCCAGTCTGGTATGGCTCACAACAACTTGCCTCGTAAACATGTGATATCTCTTTCGTGTTCCATACATCCTATCTCATATGGCTACTTAGACTAAAGGCTGATAACGTGGGTCCGTATCTGAAGACTCTTCGAGGCCAATACAAGAAAGCATCTCGATATTGAAAAACCAAAGTCCAAGTAACACCCCATTCCTGATGTTGGTTGATTTAACAAAGCCATGCCAGTTCCCAATCGTACGAACAACTTGTTGTAGCACATGGCTATTCCTCCACTATGAGGTGACTTAGATCCGTTACAGGTTTAAATCCTCTCCATTGAAGACATTCCGATACAACAGAGTAAACAATTTGCATTCACAATAGCTGTTGAAATCCACGTTGGTGAGAATAAAGTCGTTTTGCTCAAGCTGTAGGTTAGCACAAGTGAAATATTGCTTAGTCAGTTATAAGTGGATCCTCGCGATATTCTTTTTTTTCTTTATCACGTCCGCGCTTTGAGTCTCTTTTTTTCTTCTTCACATATTTTCCACCTTCGCTATTATACTTTTGAAATTGACCATTGTTCTCCGTGGCATTTTCACAATCAAGCGCGAAGTAGACCATATATCGCCTTTCATAATCCCGTTGCTTGCTCTTTTATTTTCTATGAGTGCTATGGGTTCGCTTATGTGCGTACATCTCATTGTGAAACTTTGTTCGTTTTGTAGATAGAATTGCCAATGACTGCATGCTACATAGCGCGTGATACTGAATGATGGATGTCCAATTTGCATTCATTTCATTATGGATCTCTTTTGAACTATATCTATGCCGCTTTAAACGCCGTAAACCCATTGAATTGAACAATTCTGTACCCGATCAAGCCTTTGTCTTGCGACCCTTGCCTCCTTTTGTCGCCTTGCCCTTGGCAGTCTTACCCTTGGGCTTGGTCACAACCTCGGTCTTCTCGACGACTGTCTCGACAACCTCAGCGGGTTCCTCGACCTTGGTCTCCTCAGCCTTGGCCTCCTCTTCCTTCTCGGCGGGCGCAGACTCGATGGCCTTGGTCTCGCTCTCACCGTTCTCGATAGCCGCAACAGGGGCAGGGACATCCTTCATCTCAGGAGCGTCGAAGTCGTAACCGATCTCCTTGAGCTTAGCAGCCCTCTTAGCGCGCTTGGAGTTCTCCTTTTCCACCTTGTTCGCCCATGCAGACTCGGTCAAAGGCTTCTTGAGCTGGTTACCAGCCATCTTGTTCCAGGGGACCGCCTTGAATCGTCGGTTGGCGTTCTTGAACATGTCTTCGTGAACCTGGTCCTTAGGAATAACTCGGCACTTGAGAATATGGCCGAACAGAAGGTAGTTGTCCATAGTCTTAGCAACGATCTCGGCAGTGGAGGCCTCGGCGAACTTGACGAAGGCGTAGTGCTTGCTGGCACCAGTCTTCTTGTTTCGCGAGAGTCGCAGCGCAACAATGGGACCGAATTGCTCGAAGTACTGTCTCATCTGCTGCTCGTAGAAACCGTGGGGAACGCGACCGATGTAGATAACGCCAGTGTCCTCGCCGGAGGCCTTAGCAGCCTTCTCAACGGCCTTGGAGACCTTGGGAATCTTGCCAACATCCTGCCCATCCTTGTAGCTGGCGTCGCCCTCAGTGATGTCCTCATCGCCGGAATCGAGCTCGTCCACGATCGCCTGGACCTCCTGGCCCTCCTCAGCCTCTGACTCGGACTCATCGGGGATATCGAGTGTGGTGGACTCCTCCTCGACAACCTTGACTTCCTCGACGGGCTTGCTCTTCTTGGACTTTTGCGCCGGCTTCTCGGCGGCCTTTGTTGTGACGGCGGTCTTCTTGATAGACTTCTGCTTCTTCAGCGACACAGGCGACGCATCCTCAGGGGCTAGAAAAGCTGTATTAGCGACATGAATGGAACAGTATCGTTGGTGTTGCATGCTTACCCTTTCGCTTAGGCTTGGCAGCTTTGGCAGCGCCATTGGGCTTCTGGATGTCAGAAGCAGCTATAAAGAATTAGCGCATGAAGATTGCCTTGATTCGAAAATACTTACACTTTCTCTTTCTCAATTCTGGTGCCATTATGTCTGATATGGTTGTCTTGATGCTAGATACGCAAAAGCTGGACTGCCGCAGAAAAAGATGCGTGGGCCATAAAAAAATTGGGATTCTGCCATATCTAATTTGGGCGGTGAAGGACTTTGTCCACTATCGGTTTATCGTAGTGGGGGTTGGGGTCTCTTCAGTGGCTTGATCCACTAAAAAGTGCCTGGAGCTGCTGAAGCTTACATGGAACCAACGACTGGCGATAGTTTATGGTAAGAGCAGCCCCAGGCAACATTGGACACTTCACTTTACATTCTGAACACCCACTTTGAGTTGTGGAGGAAACACGTTATACCCAAATACTTCATACAACTGAATAACTGAAGCAAGGATTTATTTATCTCAGTTGACAATCACTTATCTCATCTCAACCATACTCGAAGCACACCGAATAGTCAGGGGTTTACCATCCTTAGTCCGTTGAGCTTTACAAAGATCAACTTCTGAGCTCAAGATGTCAAAAAAGCAAGAGAACCTCACACACGAAGAGATGTGGGATGACTCCGCCCTCATCGATTCTTGGAATGAGGCTTTGCAAGAGTACAAAGTGAGTATGCATATGGATATGCCGCGAACCTTCACTGACGGACTTTTGACAGAAATATCATAGCATACACGCCAAAGGTGGAAGTTTACGAGATCTCGAGCCTCAAAGCCAGTAAGCAGAATACTTGTGATAAAAGCTTGAAGACAGCCTGCTCACGTATGAACTAGGGTTGAAGCAGAGCCAGAACCTGAACAGCCTCAGACAACAGAAACAGAAGAGAACGTTTTGATCTCAGAAAGAGCCGAGGAAAATAAGGTACGCATCCTTGCTAACGGCCTAATCTATCCGAGCCTCATCCGGTCTTTGGATCTCATCACTTCCGTACGGCTAACTATCTTTGAAGATCCCTTCATCACGGAACGAGTCTAAGGAACCGGCTCCGTCTCAATCTCAAGGTGTCCCTGCTTTTCCGATACAGACCGTTTTAGGTTCTGGTAAGCCAAGCTTTTTGAACTGCCATCTGTTACACTGTTTGACTAACCAATCGCGATAGTTCAAGACGAAAGCCTCAAGAAACTCCTCATGTCTTGGTATTATGCAGGCTACTACACAGGCTTGTACGAAGGCCAGCAACAAGCTCAACAAAACCATGCTTCGTAAGCGAAGAAACAATGATATACGGATACCACCCTTGAAACACGGAAGAGCGGTAGCCATCTCTCAACGTGGCTATGAAAGCCATGAGCTGGACATGGGTTCTCGGTCGGGCAGCTGCCGTTGATGCGACGACGCAAGATTGATTGTCGTTTACTCGGGAGTATGTGCATGAATGAGCTTTGATGAAGGACTTGGAATGGAACATCGTGGAGAAATCTCCAGAAACAAGTCACTAGATGCGATGTTAAAGGCATCTGTAAGTATATATCATATCACGGTATAACTAACTGTCATGAGTGAATATTTGAGATAATAAGACAACGCTAAGCACGGCGCAGGTCTCTATACATCAATAATACGAGTCTGATGCTGTACCACAGCTTGCTTGAGAGCTTAAACAGCATGATACTGAAAGGGAAATATTGAAATATTTTCTGCCTTCCCCGTGACAGAACATGTGCATTTTGAAGCATAGACCACCGCCAGAGGACAATAATACACATCTATTAACCACTTCATATCCACTCGACTATGCCCAGAACAAGACACGCGGCCGATGATGGCAGGCCAAGCTTCAAGAAACATAATCTCTCAAGGAACAAACTCCTCGACTGAACCATTGCCTAAGCGTTTTTGAAAGGCCAGACGACGTCGATGAAACCTCAACGTTGACGATCAATTGGTGAAACGAATGCTATACCGCTCAAACGGCGACTATAATATTTAATATCTTGGCTTTAGCCACCACCTCGTCGATAATGAAATAGCTTCATTTCTGGTATAGCAATAGCCTTAAGTGGCTGGTCCAGCTGCCAGTCTAGAACGGAGAGGAGCACTCCCGTTCTTGGCTCGTCGGACCTGTCTCTATGTGTAAGAGCTTGGGTCTCATCCCTAAAAACTTTACCCCTGCTGTTGGTTAGCAATACGACCCTATACAAGGCCTAATTAAGCATTTTTGCCCTATGCTGGGTGCTACGTAAGAAAAGACCCCAATCATTATCTGTCGCATATAATTCGCTTGGCGCTGATGAGTAGCGAAATGGGGTAAAACTCCAAAACACCAAACGCCATCCGAGACGGATCTGTCACAGAAACGACCCCCCGCACCAGAAGTCGTTTCACAGGAAACCACAGCGCTATAGCGACCATGGTGATCGGATCTTGAGAAACCGAAGCGAATGCAGGGCTAGGCTCTCAGCCTGAGAGTAGCAGTCGGCTTCTTCAGCGGCCGTGTTTCGAACATGTGTTTGAAGGCTTGTCTTTTCAAGGGGTCGCAACGGCCTTTGACTGATGTACATGTACTATAATAAGAGCATGCTCGTTCCACGATAATCAATTCTCGTCTCATTCCCATATCTCATTCTCATTCAGTTCTCAATTGTTTCTTCGTGCTTCATTCTTTTTGCACCTAGATTTCCTTTCATTGAAGGCAGGCCCTCTTCATTATTCGAGTCCCTTTAATCAACTAAAACCGATTCAATCTCTGGCAGATCATCTCTACCTATTTCCTTTTACCATACCATTTAATACCCAGAACGACATCATGAAGACTTCAACTCTCGCCCTGGCCGCCTTTGCGCCTATGGTTTTTGCGGCCCGCTTCCATGAACGACGAACACATCCTGAGCCTGCGATGCCTGCAGCACCTGAGATGCCTGCCATGGAGCATCCCGTTGCTGCCCCAGCTGAGCACCCAGTAGCCGCTCCCGCTCCTCCCGCAGAGCATCCCGCACCTCCTGCTGAGGTCGTCGAGGCTCCTGCGAAGGTTGTCCATCCCGGTGTTACCAAGGAGTCCAAGACTGAGATCATCATCATCTGGCACAACGCTGGAGCTGGTGCCGAGACCACAACCGTCAACGAGAAGGTTACAGTTACTCAGACCATCACCAAGGGTGGAGAGGTTATCGAGACTAAGCCTGCTGAGGCTGCCCAGCACACTGTTACCGTTGGTGGCCCTGGAGGTCTTGTCTACCAGCCCGAAGAGCTCCACGATATCCCTATCGGTGACACTGTCGTCTTCGAGTTCCTCTCACAGAACCACACCGTCTCTCAGTCTGGCTTCGACACCCCTTGTGATGCTATGGAGGGCGGCATGGACTCTGGCTTCATGGCCAACCCCAACAACACTGTGTCTCCTCCCCCCCAAGTTGCTATGCAAGTCATGGTCGACACTCCTCTCTGGTTCTACTGCAAGCAGGGCAACCACTGTGGTCAGGGTATGGTCTTCTCCATCAACCCCTCAGCTGAGAAGACCCATGCCAAGTTCAAGGAGATGGCCATCCAGCAGAAGGGTGACGGTAAGCTTGCTCCTATCCAAGGTGGTGAGCCTGCTGCCCCTGCCGCTTCCAAGCCTGCTGAGGCCGCACCACCCGCTGCTGCTCCTCCCGCTGGCACTGATGCTGCCGCCGCTCCTCCTGAGGCTACAGGAGTTGTTCCTGGCAAGGGCACTGTTGCTCCCGATGGCAGCTGTGTGTGCCACGTTTCTTGCGCCGCTGGTGCTTTCCCTGCCGCGGCCCAAGGCATCAACTCATTTGGTGGCATGGCTGGTAAGTTTGAACCACACAATCTTTACTCATCGTAACAAAGACTAACAATATCTCAGGAGCTATGCCCTACAACCTTGGCGGTATTAGCTAAGTGATGACATGATAGACGAGGAGTGTTGATACCACGGAAGATGCTTAGTACTTGTTTGCGATGTGTTATTACTTGAATGTACCATTTATGGGTTTTAGACGGTATGGATTATTTCTTTAGGTAGCCTAGATGGCATTTGAAATCTTCACGGGCTTGAAGATCGGTATAGTTAGTTAATGGGACAAAACCTATGGGACGAAACTTAATTTTTGATCATCATCTTTAAATGTGTGCCTTTCATTTCGATAGTGTCAGAAGTGATTCGTTGGTTAGGAATCGACTGTCTTTCTACATCGGGTTGAAACAGCTTTCGCATATAGCGGGATATGAGTGAAGCGGTTCTCGAAGTATGCTGTGGTAAACTGTGTCTACATACCAATAATTTTGGTATTCCAGCCTGTTGACAAACCAAACAGTCTTCTCGATATGAGATACCATAGCGTCATCTCAACAAACAGCCATATTTGTGGTTGGGATGGAACACCAAGGGGAGTATAATCCTCGATCTACCGTTCCTGGTGATATGCACACCAACACTATAGTGAATATAACATCTCTGAGTTGCCGCATTTTGTTCAAAAGAGTAATCAGAAGATGGCCGACATCGCGCACGACGTTGAAGCCATTTGTCTGTGAGCCATGTCCTACAAGTAGGGGTTAAGAGCGAAAGAGACATAGGAGGGACCCTAGAGCTGCGTGTTTAGCCATCACAAGCAAACATCATCGCAAAGATGTATTCAAGAGGCTATGTATAGTAATTGTTTTTTGAAAGACAACCCAACCCATGTTATTGCACCGCTTCGCCTGTGCTACCCAAAAATCGTTTCGTTTCGTTGCTGAAGAGAATGTCTGGTCCCGAACGTTCCCGCTTTGCCTCTGGCCCTTATCTTCCATCTCTTGCAGTTGTGGTATTCCGTACAGATAATTGGTGATAGTTTTTCCTCCGAGCCAGAGCGGATAGTGTTCGTACAGAAATTGCAGCGTCTATTTCTTGGCAGCATCAGCGGCCTTACGAGCCTCGGCTATAGGTTCTTGTGTCAGTATTCACTCGTTCAAAGATCAACGAACTGTTGGTCCGTGGTCATCGTATCATAGGAATCGTTGCTGGGATTTGGGATGATTCGGACATACCAGCAGCCTGCTTCTGTCGCATGATATCGGCGTTGGACTCCTTAGCGTGCTGCATCTGGGTACCGCTCATGGTGGTCTTGGTCTTCTGTAGGTACGGAACAAGTCATGTTAATATTTGTACTATGTATGTTCGCTGTCGTTGATCGTCCGGAAGAGCGGTTGTTTGGAGTAAGACGAACCTCTGTTTTCTTAAGGTTCTTCTCGCGGGCCTTTTCGCGTTGGTTGCCACGAGCCATGATGTCGGTTTGGAGCAAGGGATAGAAGTTACAAAACTTGTACAAAAAAGATTGAAGACTGGAAACCTGGTCGGTCAAGCGTTCGTGTTCGAGCAGAGGACAGAGAGAAGGGAAAAGAGTAAGGTCGCGACACAAGCGGCCAGACCGTCAGATAAACCTAATGAGACGGGACTGGAGGCTGTGCCCTTTCCGTTTTGGTGGGAGGCCCCTGACAGGGAGCCAATCGGAGCACAAGGTTTTGAGGAAACCTGAATGACCTCGATCTAGACTCATCAGTCGACACAGAGTGAGATGATGATACTTTGGTTTCGCATGTTTATTCCATGAAATTCAATGTACCACGACTCAGTGCGTAACGCTGTCCGCTTCTCGCTGACAAGACTGCATCATTACAACTATGTAAAACACTTAGACAAATCTCTAACCTAGTCATCACGGTATAAGTGGTTCCTTACGCTTACTAGGTAGATAATAGTCAGCATATGATCTCGCTCGGCCTTGATAATGTGAAGAAACGTCGAGTTGAGAGTTCTAAGAAGTCGTATCAATAGGAAAGAAGCACGCATACGCTCCAATGCGAGACATTGATTGCATATTAGATACTGTGCTTGAGTTTGAAGTTACTTCCGTATGGGACAAGGGTTAAATATGAGAGCCGAAGTAGACTTCAACCACAAGGGCAAAATTGCGTTTTCAAATAAAGAAAACTGCACAAGATTTATATGAGAGAACTTTATCGTATATACGCCGTATTTGCCTTGGTTGTTGTACTTTTGATATAGATAGTAACCGAACATGTATAGGAATCCAATCAGAAGGACAGTACTGTACAAACCAGAGTTGCACACAGACGTGAAGGTTCGACAATAGCAGTAACAACGCACTCAGTCTTAGTTACATTGAAACTAGGTCAAGCATGAACCGTACTGTATGCTGTCTAAAGCGAGAGGGTAAAAAAAGCTACTATTCGGCTTGGCATTTGGATAAAACACCAAAACAGAGGTTCAAGTAGCAAAAAACATACAACAGCGGGGATTCGCTGGTCGTCACCGACCCAACTACTAATCCGCCGGTTAGTGGCTTGACTATGGGAGAGCGGACGGGATCCCGTATTTTCCACTACCTTTGGTCGTATGTACTGTAGTATGACAATAATTTGACCTATATAGACTTGCTGTTGTTGATCATAAGTCCCGCTGTGTCTTGTCGGAAAACAAGCAATGTTCACGCTACCAGCACAATACGCTTTCATGAGACTGATACATCCGGTTGCACTTCGGTCATTCTTGGTGCCTCGGATTTATTTGGTGTACAGCCAATCAGAACCTGCTTTCCCCTAGAAATGTTCATGCTTAAGGGTCTTTTGCTTCACGAATACATTGATGAAGTCATATAGAGTGTCCATATTATATGGGGGCGGTCGGATTGGAAACCTTGTTCTGCTTCTTTACGTACTACAAATGTCGAGGCAAACAAAAATTACATGCTCTCATCGCTGCCGGAATAGTGCGTTCCAAGGAACCTTGAAAGCGCATTGTCCATTGTCGTGAGTTTTCCAGGAAACCTTGGAATTTACAGGTGGTTTGTGAGGAACATCTCTGTAAACGAGCTATGATATCATGCGTCTGGGTCAAGGCTTGCTTCATTCAGATCAACACCAGGACGATTCAAGATCTGCATAAACATGCGTACTGCTTCACTTCCATGAATCCATGGTAGAATTAATCGATATTCAGGTTCGTTTCATAGCCTGGATGGTCTGGAAAGCACGGCTGGCTAGTGTTGATAATCCTTGAATACGGTCGAGCCGCTGTCATGTCACTGCTTTCAGGGTAGCTGAGCCACGAATATCATCCGAACACCCACCATTGAAAGCCAGCGATGAATATGAACAGCCCTAGGCATTGCCCAGATTTGTATCGCAGTTGACACAACTTAGCACTTAGGACGACGGGGATCATTACTAGGTCCCGAAGCCACGTTCGAATCTTCAATGCCAGTCCAGTAGTGTTGAACCAAGCGGATATCGTTTGGCATCGTCTCACAGCCAGGGTGACCCTCCCAAGCCTTTGCTCTGACATTCCCCATGGGCTTATGTTCTAAATATGGCTTAATGAGTCGCCTCATTTATTCGTCGAGTCTTCTACTCATTCTGTCATCACTAGAGAAGAGACGCAAGGTACAGAACAGAATAATCTGCAGGTTACAGGAACCTTTATCGAGGCTACAAGGATTATGCTCCGATCAAGTTAGGCTATCGGCGCCTCTTGATTCTAGCGTAACACTGACTTCAACTTGTCGTTTTAGTGGCTCGCCAGCCCTGGAGATCTAGTCTCTAGCCAACATTCAGAAGACAACCCAAGGGACCTCTCCTTTTTGCTGAAGATTGAAGAGAAGCCGAATGTTTTGGCTGAAACCGACATCATCAGTGACTGCTCGAAATACCCGGAGTTTGCGGCCACTTGGGGGAAGCCGAGCTGCAAGAAGCGAGATCGGGCTAGGCAGCTTTGTAATAATGGATGGATAAAGCCAAGCTCACTAAAACTAACGTTACCAAGACCACCTAACGATAGGTCCCCAGACGGCCAGGCCCGACCTTCTGACTCTCTAAGCCACAAGGCGAGGCGTTACAGCCGCTGAAGAGGTACCTAAGTCCCAAGCTAAGCCTAAGGATACTGAGCTTAGATTAGCTACACCGTACTGTTTTACGACCCCGGGTCCCAAAATAAAGTAGTCTAGATGCTGATCTAGATAGGCGTAAAGTGGTCAAGTCATTCCGTCTACATGCCTCTAGCGGTTGCTTTTTCTGGTACGCCGATGGAAATCTTAGTCATGCCTCAGGCAGAAAGCTCCGACGCCGCCCCCCGAGCATCCCCATCCATGCATGGCCCGTTCCATTTCCAATCCAATTCATCAGGACCCATAGCAGGTCTCAAGGCCAGCGTCATTCCTTCCTCCTCCCTCCTCCCTTTTTATCAATACTGCCGCTCTTCCTCACGCCGATCTTTTATTCATCTTCAATCACCTCTTAGCCGTTGAATATGGCAGCGAATCTCTAATCGAAACCCTACCAAGTCTTTCCGTCCCCACCTACCCGGCCGTTTACAAGTCTCGCGATGCCGTCCCAAAAGAACTCGAATGGCACCGGCGGCCAGGTCAGCCACCGTTTGCGCAATTTCTTCCGTATGAACACTGGAGGTAGTACTGGCAGTGCTTCTAGCGATAAGGATAAAGAAAAGGAAAAGGAAAAGAGCTCGGCCGCTACCACACCCGATCCCTCGAAATCTCGTCACACCAAGTTCTTTAGTAATACAGTTGGCCGCCTGCGCGCGCACACCGTGGCAAGCGAAGGCAACCAGTTGGAGGAGGCCATGAGCCCTACGGCTCACGCGAACCCTTATTTTGCCCATCAAGGCCAACCAGGACTGCGTCACCATAATTCCGACTCTGTTCCCCCGAGCCCCCCGGATACGCCAAGTCTGAAGATCCAAGCACCAGATGGCACCACCACAACCGACCAAGCTACCAGCGAGACCAAAGAGGAGCTTGCCAGGAGACTTAGAAGAGTCGCCAGCGCACCCAACGCTCAAGGCTTGTTCTCCAAAAATGACCCTAACAATGAGCGCCCTGCGACTGCCGAGCTTGGCAAGGATCCTCTTCTTACAAGTTCTGGCGCGCTTGGCCTCATAGAATCGGCCAAGACCTCCCAAGCTGAAGACCAGATCAAGCACGCCAATCCAGACGACGTTCTTGCTGCTCTACCAGCTCCCAACATGTCAATGGCCTTCCGTCGAACCTACAGTTCCAATTCGATCAAGGTCCGAAACGTTGAAGTTAGCCCCTCTAGTTTCGACAAGATAAAGCTTATTGGAAAGGGAGACGTTGGTAAAGTCTATCTTGTGAGGGAGAAGAAGAGTAGTAGGCTTTATGCCATGAAGAGTACGTCAATATGTCAGACCTTTAATTACGACTATAACTAACTATCTACAGTACTGAGTAAGAAGGAGATGATCAAGCGAAACAAGATCAAGCGAGCTCTCGCCGAGCAGGAAATTCTCGCGACAAGCAACCATCCCTTCATTGTCACATTATACCACTCTTTCCAGTCAGAAGACTACCTTTACTTGTGTATGGAGTATTGCAGTGGCGGCGAGTTCTTCCGCGCTCTCCAAACGCGCCCTGGAAAATGCATCCCTGAAGAGGACGCTCGATTCTACGCTGCTGAGGTGACAGCCGCGCTGGAGTACCTGCATCTTATGGGATTTATCTACCGAGATCTGAAGCCCGAGAGTATGTTGCGAGATCGTGCTTACAAACGCACAGCTGACCCTTTTTGTAGATATTCTGCTTCACCAATCGGGTCATATTATGCTTTCGGACTTTGACTTGTCCAAGCAGTCAGACCCTGGTGGCAAGCCGACCATGATCGTTGGCAAGAATGGAGCTCGGACAGACGCCTTACCAACCATCGACACACGTTCATGTATTGCCAACTTCCGAACAAACTCCTTTGTAGGCACAGAGGAGTACATTGCTCCGGAAGTTATTAAGGGTAGTGGCCATACAAGCGCAGTCGATTGGTGGACCCTTGGTATCCTTATTTACGAAATGCTCTACGGTACAACGCCTTTCAAGGGTAAGAACCGTAACGCAACTTTCGCCAACATCTTGAGGGAAGATATTCCATTCCCCGACCATGCCGGTGCACCACAGATCTCCAAGTAAGTCTCAAGTAGAAGAGTTCGTTCTGACCGTTTCTGACCGCGCCACAGCCTCTGCAAGTCCTTGATTAGGAAACTACTCATCAAAGACGAGAACCGACGACTTGGCGCCCGAGCTGGTGCATCAGATATCAAGGCGCATCCATTCTTTAGAACAACACAATGGGCACTGATTCGCCACATGAAGCCACCGATCGTCCCCCATGCTGGACGAGGAGTTGATACCGTCAATTTCCGAAACGTAAAGGAGAGCGAGAGTGTTGATCTTTCAGGTTCAAGGGCAATGAACCTAAAGGGAGTGCCTTTGGACAGCGGACTGGCCACTCCTGGTGGTGAAATTGCCGACCCATTCCTTGAGTTCAACAGTGTCACTTTGCATCACGATGGTGACGACGATCACCACCGTTGATTTTGGAACGGAGACTTCCACTGAAGAAACTCGAAACATTCTCATTACTGGTTAGCCTTCATCATCGATTGGACATGTTGTCGTACGTATACGCATGGGATTACGATCTGGAATTCTTGCACTGGGGCGTCTATTCTTTTTCTTTTTCAGTCATTCGACACACTTGACACTCCTTAGGAAGACCACTGGTTAGAAGGAGAGAGAGGAGAGAAAGCAACGAAAGAAAGGGGATGTGGGGACAAGAAAAGGGAGCGAAGGTGGAAGAATGAATGAGACGAAACAGGAAGTCTCCACATCCTATCTACAGTTGTCACTGTTAAAATGGCGTCTGGTCTGGCGTTACGGGAAGAGCGGGAAAGAGCCATTTTATGTAAAGTTACCGTTCAATAAAGATGACGAGCCATGCACGAACCACGGCTATTTTGATAAAGACAGAATTAGTGGCATGTCTTGGATGTTTGGTACAAGTGACAGGCGTCGAGAAAGCAGATGAAGATGCTATTGATATGCCTCGGGCTTACCTACCCCAACAAATCCAGGAACAACCCCGTGGGATTCGGGTTCCGTCGAGAAGTTGTCACAGGCTATTTATGTAATTACACTCCACGGGTAGAAATGTCGCGTGCTGAGATTCCTTCGCCATTTGGGTCATCTGCGTCTAGGAAGTTGGCACATGACCATACCCGAACACTTGCTTATGGAGGCTTAGAAGAGCATCTGCCTAGTGAGACATTCCCGAACCCTGAAAAGCTCAGGATTGAGGACATCTACCTGGAAAATTATGGAGAAATAATTCTCTGTGGACTTCTCGCATGACGAGACTTGTGCTCATGAGGCTTTGGAGAGAATTATAGTGAGAGACTCAAAAGAGTGAAACTCCCCCATATTGGGGTTAAGTTAGTCTCAGAAAGTTCATAATTGACAGAATCCTTGGCGAGGCCTTTTCTTTCAGAGTGATTGATTTAGCCCTTTTGAACCCACTCAAACAAGATAGGAGCAAAGATGTCACGATATCCTCCGGCTCCGGAGCCTCGACACCGGACAACTCGCAGGCGATCCTCAGATCGGGTCATTCCCGGGTCTGGCAGACCATATATCCTAGAATGGAATGCCCAAAACTGCCGGCAGAAGGAAATATTCACAGCTGAGGAGCTCCAAGAAGAGATGGGCGCAGTGGAAAGACCGGGCTGGAAAAGGATTGCTCTTGTAAGGGGGGAATGCGACATGGGCGTCTTGCTTGGGATGGAACTGGACAAGAAAAGGGGAGGATGGATTTGGGAATTTCCCGAGACTGAAATAAGGAGAAAAAGGTTGGATGCTGGTGATGGCGACAACAAAGAAAAGGACGATGAGAGTGATGATGATCACGACGAGGGGATTAGGATCTGCCGCGCATCGCTCATGGTCAAAGAACGACTTCCTATTCTCCTTTTAGACGGCCTTCCATTTCGGTTATCACCAAGACCCCATCGACCTGCTAGAATCCCAAGCAATACTGTTCCAGACAGAAGCAAACAGGGGAAACGTCCCCCAAAAAGATCCGCGCTGGAAGACTCCCTATGGCAGACACTCGTCGAACTTCGGCCCATAGAAGACCTGGTGGCAGAGCTCATATACGATACCTGGCTTCAAAAGCTCGACTCTCTACCTCCTCTGGGATCTGACTCCGTAGACGTTCAATGGACTATCGCTCGTGCTCTTGAAACAAATGCTGATAACGCACGAAGCATGGAACGACGAGGTCAGTTCAGCAGCATCACATCTGCCGACTGGGCAAATCTTGCAGAACGTCTACAAAGACGCATCCAGATCTCGGTAACGGTTGCTCTTCAAGCACATGCTCAACAAGCGCAAGACGAACCCAAGGACGCGAACGCACGAAGTCTTGATCGCATAGCATATTTGGGTGGCCTCTTACTTCCATTGACGGTTGTATCTGGAATCTTGTCTATCGAGAGTTCATACGGACCTGAAGGATCGTCGTTTTGGGTGTTCTGGCTAGCATCAGGCCTGTGTTCGATTATAGCACTCCTCGTCATCTATGCCGACCACCTCCGGACCTTGGATGTGTGGATGGAAGTAGCAGCGACCGAAATCCTAGACTTGGATCACAATAAGCGATTTCAGGCAAACCGAACACCACGAAGACAGGAATATCACAGCAGTGGAGATCCAGAGCGTGGAGAGGCGAGGTTGACGACGGCGTCTGATGGAGGAGTGTACGTGGTGCAGCATCGAGGTGATGGTACGAGAGGCAGAACATGGAGGAGAAGAGAATTGGGATGGCTTGGGGCGATGAAGAAGATGAGTGGATGGTATCGGTGGAGAGGAAGTCCAGGATTGGAGTTCCGGATGCCGGGTTGGGAGAAGAAGGTGAAGCATTTGGTATGGTGATGAACATGTCTTCGGATAGAGAAGAGACTATATATAGGCACCAACATGCCCGTATACGTATCAGACTGTCACAGCGCTGATGAAGTCTTTTTGAAGCTGATATTTTGAATTCGACTGGAGACCACGCCCCGCCTTCGTATTAAAAAAGATATCCATTTCCATAGCATCCATGCCTTCTGTAGTTCCTCAATTCGTACACGCATGGAATTAAGCCATGCTTCGTTCCTTTTCACCCAAGCCTACACACGGTCCACGCTTGAGCGACGTCCACCGAGGCCGATCTTCTCCTTACCGTCCATCCAAGGTCGCAGGCACTCTGGCACGGCGACAGTCTTGGCCTCCTCATCCCATCCATTCTCCAACAGAGCTGCTATTACGCGGGGAACAGCTAGAGCGGTACCGTTGGCGGTCCATGGGAAGGCGAGCTTTCCATCAACGCGGGTCCTTGTGCCGAGGCGGCGGGTTTGGTAGTCGGTGCACATGCTGGCTGATGTGACTTCGCCCCAGTTGTCGCGGCGGCTAGGGAAGAAGGCCTCCATGTCGACCTTGCGGGTTGCTGAGGCGCCTAGATCGTGGGATGGCATTGAAAGAATACGGCAGTGAAGACCAAGTGCGAGGAGAATCTCGGTCTGCATGTCGAGCATCTCATCAAAGATATCCTGAGCCGCGTCCTCATCTGGTGCTGTCCAAGCAAACATCTCGACTTTGGTAAACTCGTGTACACGGTATAAACCCTTGGTATCTGCGCCACGGGCACCAGCTTCAGCACGATAGCAGCGGGAGACAGCAACGCGCTTAAGGGGAAGGTCCTCGGAGTCGATGGTGGTGTTGGCCTTCATTCCCGCAAGAGCGATTTCGGAGGTTCCAGTAAGGCACATCTCGGGGACACCACGCTCAGCATCGTCAGCAGATTGAGCGATTGTGTAGACCTGTTGTTCGCCGTTCAGATCACGAGGCTGGAATCCGCACGCCGCACCAATATGGCTGTAGACCATGCTGGGGGGCGATACTTGTGTCCAACCATGACGGGTCGCTGTCGCAAGAGCAAACTGAATCAAAGCTTGCTCAAGCTGAGCAGCTTCACCAAGAAGATAATACCAGCCCCATCCTGAAGCAGTAGCAGCTCCGGCAAAATCGAAGAGTCCAAGCTCAGTTCCAATGTGAACATGAGAGCGCCAAATCTTGTCTTCGGGAGATTCTTTGAAAGTGGGTGGATCGTTGATATAGCTCATCACCTCAAACTCACTTCCCTTGGGAGTATCCGGATGAGTGAGATTGGGTAGTTCTAGCGCAAGCTCTTCCATCTGCGTAACTGCCTCTGATTCTCCCTTCTCAATTGAAGAGAGGTTCTGCTTCAGTTGTCGAGCCTCGTCCTGAATTTGCTCGCGGGTCAATTGTCGCACTTCCTTGAGATCCTCATCGCCGCTGCTAGTAGCCGGGTTCGCAAGTTGTCGCCTCAATAAATTTGATCGCTCACGCAGCGCGCGGCCTTGTCGCTGCAGATCCTGCCATCTCGCATGCAACTCTAGAATCTTAGCTGGGTTCTGTGCTTGCTTGCGATAATTGCGCTCCACGCAAGTCTGTTGATAAAGGTCTGCATGTTGACGAATGTGCTTGATATCGACAATAGGCTTTGGCGCTGATGGTGGTCGCTTGGCGTCTGCGAAGCTACGAGTCAAAGCTGGGTGAGTCTTTAATAGCCTCGGCTGCAAATTGCGACACCGCAGGCTCGGTAATGTCCTGTTCATGGCGGCTGCTGAGTTGTGAGTGAGCAGCTCATATGAAGCATGATTGAGGTACTTGGAGCTGATCAGCGAGTTTGGGGTCGAAGCCTTAACAGTGGAGAGCTTGCTTAATGCAATTACCCGAGCCGTCCCGGACCGTCACGGTATTATCAGCATCATCATATTGGGAACGTCTTTATTCTTGGCAAAGGAGAAAACATGTCAATTGAGTCAATTGAGCTTATCTAACACTGTATCTGCTTGTGTAATGTGTTGGACTGGTAGGCGGGTGACTTGGGTTTGCTTGTCTACAGTTCTCGTGCACTTCGTCGAATCCTCATACCATCAGAAATCTTGACCATTTAATCATAAGACACAAAACAATTTAGATGTTTTGTCATATTCCACATCATCTGAACTGGATAAAGGCTTCTATATCGAGCCCCAGACACCCAAAGTCCAGTTACCATGATGTCCTCCACGACCGTATCCTCCTGCCTGTATGCTCTGTCTCTGTTGCACCTTGTAATCAACTTCACTTGGTCGAGAAGCTCCATTCGCACCATGCTGTAGCCAGGCTTCTCTGTCAATTACTGCCATAGCGGGCACTTTGAGTTGGCAAAGCAAGCTCCCACCAATCCAGGGGCCAAGGGTCGTGAGTACACGTATTTGGCCCTTCATCTGTGGGACTGTTTCTCGTTGTCGTTCAACCTTTGCTTCAATTGGATCAGGCTCGTGCTTTGCATCGGCTGCGCCTTTTGGAGACGGGGCATGCTCGTCTTCGTTTTTTGATGAAGGCGGTGATCCTTCTGTTGGAGATGTGGTACTAGATTGTCGATGGAGTCTGGTAGTGCTTCTATGTTTGTCCACGACTTTCCCAAATACTGGCTCCCATCCTCGTTTCTTCACGATAGCCGTTAAGTCGTCGATGATTCTTTGCTTAATGCCCAAGATATTGGAACAACCTCCTGTAAACAGGATCCGTGACATGCAGATGGCGCGTACATCAAGCGGCAGCTGCAAAAGATGCTTGTATAAGAGGAGGTGCAGTGGGAGTTCGTCGTCGTCAAATGTCGCCCGGTCTGCTGAAGGATCGAAGAAGGTGTCGTCGCAAATCTCTGCGAGCTTCTCAAAAGAAAGGTCGACCGTCAACGGACGAGATGAGGTGTTGATGGGTATTTGGGCAACCCCAGTTGGAAGACCGGATTGCGCTGACTCGGCTTCAATTTCTTCTTGCTCGTCCACGGTTTCCAACTGAGTCGACTGTCGTTGAGCTGAACGGAACTCTGATGGCTTGCACCACATCAACCGGCACATGATATCTTCACATTCTTTGAAATTGATCGCTCTTTTCTTGGTAGCGTCATGCTCCCCTGGTATTAAGTCTTCCATGGTCGTATAGAGCGAATCGAGAAGGGCTTTGCCACCTCGGACTGTGCGTGTAGTCTTCACTTCTCGATATTCATAGATGCTGGTGACCACAGTTTCTGCCCAGCCCATGTCGATAACTAGGGCAGATCGGACACCTGCTGATATGGCTGACATGGTCGGTGTCGACATTAGTGACACAGTTGGTGACTGAAATCTGTTGAACATGATATCCAAAGTGGCCGTTAACAACGGTATTGGTACACCAGAATCCAGTACTAAACCAATCCTCCTTGGCCGAGAGTCAATGAGTAGGTATCTTCTTTGTGTAAGTACTCGTTCATTCGGTTCTAGAAATAACCTACCTTGAGAAGGCATCGTGAAGTATACGTTCCAGCTTATCCTGAAACGCACCGAGCTCAATTTCTCTCAAATCATATCGCCAAAACTCATGCTCCTTTGACCATTGCAGTCCAGCTGCCGGTTTTGACTGTTGCCAACCTCGAAAGTCTCCAGCTCGACGTTGATCTTCTGGGGTGCACTGAAGGGCTGCCTTAGGAGACGTGTCGCCAGCAAAGCCAACTCTGACGTGTCGTGATCCTATCTCAACAACGATGACCTCGTCATCTGCACGAATAGTTGATGGTGAGCCGTAGCCGGGTACGGGTGCAACAGAAGAGCGGTTTGGAGTATGTGGAGCAGAGGGACCAGGCCCCTGAGGAGCACCTCCACGAATACTAGCGACACTTCTATGTGCGAGCGTAGTAGATGCCGCGTCTGAGGCCATGGCTGATGAGATGTCGTGAAATTGTTCTGTGTTTCCTTTAATATTTCTTTGGTCTTTGATTGTCGACGTTGGATGAAAGAGATGCCCTGGTCTGGGCGCAGGAGTGCAACCTCACGCTGGTTGGTTGATACATCTTTAAACGTCGGCGTTTATAGCGCCGATCTGCCGCCTACAAAAACATATGGCTTTGGTAACCGCAGCGACGTGGGCCTTGGAGGTCAGAATACTTGACTTAACCAACATCCATAAGAGACCAAATAATTTAGCCACTTTATTAGAGCTTGGATCGGCTCTAGGCTCTCTATTTCATTGCCCCCTAAACTTAGGTCTCAGCTTTTCTGCTAATTCCCATGGTGGGGCCAAGACCGTGAACTTCCACCTTCATACATCATCGACTATCAAACTGAAGGGGCAGACCGAGGTTTCTTGGTGGGCTTCTTGAGGTCAAAATGGGCATCAAGGGGTAAGACTTTCTGAATACTAATGACTGTAATTCTTCTAATTTTTTTCAGGATCCATCAAGAAATTGGTGGAGGTGATCGAGTCGCCTTGCTTAAACTCGCCGCCGAGTCTCTGGAGAAGCATGGGCGGCCTTTGCGAATTGCTATTGACGTCGCAATCTGGCAATTCCAAAATCAGGCAGCTCAAGGTACATATTTCATATATTCGAAGGGTCGTCTACCTGATATTCTAACAGAAATCCAGGTGGCACCAATCCTGAAATCCGAACCTTGTTCTACCGTCTCGTTCGCCTCCTAGCATGTCCAGTCGAGCCTATCTTCGTTTTTGACGGCCCCTACAAGCCCGCAGTCAAGCGCAACAAGCAATCCAGCCGCGGCAGCTCCTTCGCAAACGCGCAGGCAAAAAGGCTGGTTCGACTATTTGGCTGCACCATTCACGATGCGCCGGGAGAAGCAGAGGCAGAGTGCGCTCTGCTACAGCAACATGGAATCGTGGATATGGTTCTGACTGAGGATGTCGATGCTCTGATGTTTGGGTGCACAAAAGTTTTGCGAAAATGGTCACCGGAGTCGAAACGGGCCACGGAGCCCACACACGTTTCGCTTCTCGATGCGGAAAAACTAAAGCTTGGATCGCAAGGTCTTGATCGAGAGGGCATGGTGCTAGTTGCCTTGATGAGCGGTGGTGACTACAATCCTGATGGGCTTCCTGGGTGTGGTGTCAAGGTGGCTCTCGAGGCCGCTAAAGCTGGGTTTGGTACAGACCTCTGTCGTCTAAAGCCAACAGATAAGAACGCGCTTCAGGCCTGGAGGAATTCTTTGATACACGAACTACGCACCAACGAAAAGGGCTTTTTCAAACGACGAAGTCAGGCCTTAATGATCCCAGAAACATTTCCCGACTTCAAGATCCTGCGCTACTACACACACCCTGTTGTTTCACCCCTGGAGAGCTTGGATGGGATTCGTGAAAAGGTACATCAGAAAGGCGAGATCCAGGCCCAGGAGTTACGAGAGTTTACCCGCGAAGTCTTTGGTTGGGACTACCGAATAGGTGCCTTGAAGTTCTTGAAAGTCTTATCTCATGCAGCATTTGTCCAGAAGCTTCAAGCTGCAGGGGGGGAAGACCATGCCGGACTTATTAAAGGTGTCACGATTGCCAAAAAGGATGTTAACCATGACATGGTTCCCGTTGTTCGACTGCAACATATTCCAATTGATGTCGTTCCAATCGACCTGTCCAAGGAAGAAGAAGAAGATATTTTGCAATCCCGAACCGGGCTTGCATTAAACAGTGATGACGAAGTGGAAGACACAGAAAACATTGAAGTGTCTGGAAACGCAAAGAGTCGGAGCAAGCCATACGATCCATCCCTTCCATTGGGTGTGTGGGTAATAAACGCCTTAGCAGAAACCTGCAAGCCAGACGCTGTTCAGCAGGCCTTGATAAAAGCCAAGATTCGAGAAGGGGGCCTTCGCGAAGCAAAACAACCGAGAGCGAAGAAAACCGATAAGACGAAATCTGGGATGCCTGCTGGCGCACTTAACAAGTTTGTGCGAGCGACAAAGCCTCATGCTACATCTACGGCAGCTACAAAAACGACTGTTACAAAAGAAGGTAAAGCCACTTCGCCGACCCGTGCAACAAGAACCCGCCGTCTACGCATACCGTCGCCTTTGGAGCCAAGTAAGCAACCTATGTCCACCTCGGAGAGCCACACCAGGCAGACTACAACCCCTTGGTCACTTGCCAGCTCACAGGTGACGCCTAGGACCCGAAGCTCTACAGACGGACCACAGCAGGCGATTGTTATCACATCTAGTCCGCCCTGTGCAGCAGAGTCGCCTCCCCCTTCGCCATCACCACCGCCAAGGGCTCGTGCCTCTGCTTCTCAGCGACAGTCTCACACGATGCGTACAACTGTTGCCTCGAGCGGTTCTCCGCAAAGGTTGAAAGATACCACGCGAAGTAGCATACATTCGATGCAAGCAGCTTCTTCTCAGCCGTCCCAGCCAGCTAAGTTGAAGCAGACCTCCATGGACATGTACACTAGAAAGCCCAAAAACCTGAACTGCTCCCAGCCTTCTCTCACAAAGCCTGCACCTCCGCCCTCACCTCCCAGACGACAACCCAAAACAAAGGCAACTTTTGACGATGGCTTTGATAGCGACTCATCTGATCTTGTTCCACTCTCGTCCCTTATCTCCCGCTCCTCCACATCTCCTGGCAAGCGACAACAAGAGTCTCTTCCGCCAAATCGAAACTCAACCCCCAGCCCTGTCCCTGCGCGGAAGAAGAAGTTACTCATCCCGAGGGCCAGTGCTGTTGGTTTCTTCAAAGAGGTCGAGGTAGACGCCGAAGAGCGCGAGGAGTTGATAGCTAGGGAGACAGCAACTCTTCAGCGTAAAGGGGTCAGAGCGAACGTTGTTCGGGTGAGCGATGTTGGATTTATAGATTTGACCCAGGATGATTAAGAATTTGACATATGAACAAGCATGGGGGTGGCGTTTTGAGCATTGGTTTATAGGCGTTTCATAGCGAACAGCATGGTCATCGAGCATCGCTCATGGTATATTACAACAGATTAAATGAGAAGATTTGTCGTATTGTTACGACTTATAATTGCGAGACTATCATCTCGACCCGAGTGTCCTATAGTAAAAGTACAATATTATAAAACCCACAAATGGGGTACCCAAACCTATCCGAACTCCTATACAATGCATACCACGCCTTTTATCCTTTTCCTGTTATCCAGTCTATTCTAGATCCGATCAGTAGAATCATATTCCACCTATCTCAAGATCCGGGTCGACCTCTGTACCCAGATCTCGGTCTTCAACAAAACGTCGCCCAACAAGGTCGTCGGGCAAATACGTCTGTTTCACTCGTCCATCGCGGTAGTTTGGAGGATACTTGTATTCAGCTCCATATCCCATATCACGCATAAGTCGTGTGGGTGCATTGCGCAAATGAAGAGGCACAGGTAGACCGGCTACACCTGGTTCCCGAAGAGCTGCGTAGGCGTTGTTGAGAGCGCGGTACGCTTTGGTACTCTTCGGCGCGTTGCACAATGCGAGGGCGCAGTGTGCGAGAGGAATGCGTGCTTCAGGCATGCCGATTTGCTGAGTAGCTGTATATGTAGCCGTTGCGAGAGGCAGGAGGGTGTTATCTGCCAGTCCGACGTCTTCAGAGGCGATAACAACCATGCGCCGGGCGATAAATAGAGGGTCCTCGCCTGATTGAAGCATGCGGGCGAGATAGTAGAGTGCCGCGTCGGCATCGTTTCCTCGTACAGACTTGTGAAAGGCAGAAATGGTGTCGTAATGTTGGTCTCCTGCACGGTCATATACAAGGGTCTTCGTAAGAGCGGCCTTGATATCTTCTTGAGTGATACCATCACGTTTCGTGAGTGAAAGAGCCAATTCGAGGAGGTTCAAGGCAGTACGAGCGTCGCCATCGGCGAATCGGGCAAGATATGTGACCATGGCTTCATCCAGAAGTGGTGTTGATGGATATACCGCCTCTTCCTTCTTGATCGCTCGCTGCAAAATGCGCACCACGTCCTCAGTTGTGAGGGATCGGAGCGTGAACGTACGACAACGTGAGAGCAGAGCGCTTGCTACCTTGAAAGATGGGTTTTCCGTCGTAGCACCAATGAGAGTCACAGTGCCGGCCTCGACGGGCTTGAGGAACACATCCTGCTGGGCCTTGTTGAAGCGGTGGATCTCGTCGCAAAAGATAATCGTCTTGCGGCCAGTAAGAACAAGGTCGTTGGTCGCCTCCTGGAAGAACTTCTTGCATTCACTGACCCCTGTGCTGGTGGCATTGAGCTCAATGAACCGACTGCCAACCATGTGTGCGATACAGCGTGCTATTGTAGTCTTTCCCGTTCCTGACGCACCCCAGAGAATCATCGAAGGTACCTGATTCGACTCGATGAGGGATCGTAGAACGCCAGTTGGTCCAACAAGATCTTGTCCGCACACTTCGTCAAGGGTTTGTGGTCGCATTCGTTCGGCCAAGGGCGCAGCTCGTTGTGTTTTTGTCTTTTTCGTCACTCTTCCATCCTGCTCAGTTGCTTTATCCCAGCCAGTCGTTCCGTTCACAGCATCCCCATTCGCAGCGTCGTCGGCGTCCTTTGTGCTCCCTCCGAGTCCATCGCCAGGGCCCTCTTCAAACGTTCTTTTTCTCCCTACTATTGGCTGCAAAGCTTCCTTAACCGGCGTAGCTGTTCGGTTTTCAGAAGCAGCTTGTCGTTTCGGGGCGGGCGTAGAGAAGAAATTTGAGGCGTTTCGTTTTTGCGAGTTGCTTTGAGGTGTCTGTGACTGCGGCGGCGTTGGATCCTTCTCCTTATCTATCACGAATTTCTCGCATCCTGAGTCGATGTGGTTGTTGATCTCGGAAGGCTTTACGGGCTTGTTGCAGATTGGGCAGTCAACTGCCATGGTCGCTGCAATTTGGCTGATGACCGGATGATGACGGATAAACTTTACTGGCTGTGCAACCCGGCAGCGGTTGTCAATTCGTGTCGTGTCGTGTCGTTGTTGGTTGACTCCAAAGTTATAATTTGCAGAATCGAAGCTGGCTGCCAGAGGTTGAAAGCTGTACCTCACTACGCCCTATGGAGTAATGTTAGGTCGACAACGGAGTAAAATACAGTGGAACGCAGGTGGAACGCGTTCAGGTCCAAGTCCGCGTAGAGTGCGGGCCAATCCAGGAACGGCGGCCCGCTCTCGGCTCCTTAGAACCGGTAGTTCACTGATTAGCTTCCATTCACCAGGTTTACAAGAACGAACATCAACACCAAAGAATTATTTCGCAGATATAATATAAGAAGAAGAGTCTATTTTCATCAAAACCAAGGCGACAACTTTGAATAGTTGGGCTGACTAAAAATGCTAAAAGGCCCTGAGACATAACTCCATGTAATGCGCAACTGCCGCCATCCCGTCCTTTCAAATGCTAATTCCATAACGCCGATTGTCGCCCAGTTGGTATAGTATATGATGTACTGACTTCCGATCCTATCAAGCTGAAGTCTTGAGAGATCGTACTTTAGGTGACGCGATACTCGTCTCGGCTTTCCTCTTACCTAGCACCGGTGTATTTTCGCGATCCCGTGTTGCTTCTGCGTGACATGAAGCATGATATGCTCGATTACCGACCAGAACTGTGTCTAGCCATACCCATTCCTGTGCAGTGTCGAGCCATTTATTCTCAAAGCGATCCTGGCAAATTGGACAAACAAGGTTGATACCACGAGACGGGTCAGGAACAGGAATGTACTTGGGCTTGGCGGCTTCCGATGCTTTAACGGCCTGCGCGGCAACGTCTTCAGTCGTTGGGACGTGGTCAACATCGATGACCTCTCTTGACTTTAACCACTCCTACATATTTGTTAGTAACTATAATATAGCGGAGTCGTGGTTGGGACTGGTACTTACGCTTTGGTCAACGTACCAACTACGATGCATGCCTCGTTTCTCGGCCTCGTTGGTTCGTTGGTGGACACGGAAATGCCAGTCCATATGGGCAATCTTCTTCTTCTTCCCATCCTCATCGTCTCGGAAGCGTCGACCGCATTGAGTGCAAGGCTGACCCAAGTCGTTATGTAGCTGTCGGATCAAGGAAGGCTGACAGGGTTGCTTCAGAGCGGCCACATTGATACCTCCTTGGTGTACTGGTGCAGGCGCAGGTGTAGGTGTAGGTGGCAGCAGACCTGACTTTCGTAGTTGATCAAGGAGACTCCATGGCGCTGCTGCAGCTGCAGCTGGTGGTGGCACCGGTGTAGACGCTGCTGGAATGGTCGGTGTTGCTGACATCGTTGGTATATGCATACCTGGTATATTCATGGCTGGCATCGCAGACATTGCAGGCATTGCTGGCTTTGGTGGTTCATGTTGAACAGGAGGCGGCTGCGGAGTGGGTGTCGAGTTTTGAGGAGTGGCCGACTGTCTTGCCATCAATGCTGCCAGCGCTCCCTTGCCCAAGAGCGCGTCAAGCGTCACACCTTCTTGCGCCGGAGCCGGAGCTGCGGGCTGAGGATGGGCTACGGACACTGGAGGCATTGGGATAGAGTGTGCTTGAACAGGCACAGGAGGAGTAGGCGCAGGCCTTTGGGTCAGAGGCGCCATCATGTTTACAGCAGCAAGTTCAGTTACTTTGTTCTTAATGAGCTCAAGCTGATCCGGGGGCAAGCTAGTGCTGTTCACAATGCCCTGCAGGTCATGAAGTGCTCTTAATCTAGTCTGAACACCAGGGTCATGGGGGTTCCTTGAGGCTTCCGCCTGCGTGGCAACAATTAGATTCCGAATGTCATTGCTCAATGACTGTCCTCCATTTGATGTGTATTGTTGAGCTGGATGACCCGGTGGGAGTCTCATTCCAGGTGGTGTCGGGGTGTCACGATGCGGCACAGCAGATCGCGGTCGCCCAGGCATCATTCCCGCTTGGGGCATTGTTGCAGCTCGTGCCTTCAAGAGCGCATTCTCAATAGGTCGCACCAACTCGTGAGAAAACACAGGTCTGCTGTCCATAGATCCAGGAACAGGCTCCTTCCATGTTCTAAGCATTTCCTCCATTTTACGACGCACGGGCTGATCGACTACGGCGTATGATTCCATAAATGTTTTGAAGAGATTGCGACCGAAGTAAAGCGTGTACGGGGTGCCAACATTCTTGACAATCGAGTCTAGTACGTACAGAGCTGGGAGTTTCTTGCTTGGAGCCGCCTATAACGGGGATTAGCGATTGTACAGAGTAGGAAAGGATACGTCCTTTTGAACAGGACTCTGGGTCACAACTTACCTTGAGGATATGCTGCTGCAAAACTTCCGCGATGGCTAGGGCATGTTCAGTATTCTCTCGAGCAATAACAGTCAGGTTGCTAATCTCGAAGCGCAAATTGCCGGAAAGATCTTCCAGCGCAAGGCGGTAATCCTCCGCCACCTCAGCAGAGTCTCCAGACATGGTTGTGATATTGGAGACGGGCGCAACTGGTCGTGTGAGGCGAAACGAAGGTATTGGTGATGTTTGGGACAGGCTAGGCGAAGCTAGGTGAGAGGCAGGCGCGGGCTAGGTAGGTACAGTCCCCGTCGAGTCAGCTCAGGAAGGAGGATGGTGGATGCCTGAGGCCCCACTTAAACAAAATGGTATGGTAAGGTTGTCTTGACTCAAACGCGAAAGATAAAGATAACGATTATCTAAAATCTTGAGACGGGTTATAAGAGGGTGAACGCTTTCTTTATCTTCCTACTCCGGCAATAGCGGAAACGAATACCTATTTTTGTTTGATGCTACGACCTTCTTTTGATGTGCAAACATTTGTAGACTCTCCGAGCACCAGCGCGTCCTTTGTGCTCTTTGTTCTTTTATTATTACCGAGGGTCACACGGTCTACAAAAAATTAAATAAAAGAAGAACCGTAGCGTTGAGAAGTAGGGAGGGAGAGACTTTAAATACATTTCTCGTAATATTTGAGTTTCTAATCTGGAGCATGTCTAGAATATGCTCCAGGCATCCACTTGGTCGCTCGCGTGACGGCGCTTAAGAATCATTGCATGGGAAGGACGACATTCTACGGAAGGTCAAGAGAAATCACAAGAGAATAGATAAGACACATAGTTTAGCCGAGATCATAATATAACGATTGAAAGCTTGCTATGAAAAACTTAAAGAAGGTTGTAAATATAGGTCCTCCAAGCGGACCTCTGGGTATTTGACTCCTTATCCCCTAAACGCCGCTTAATTTTCTGTCTGTTTCCCTTCATATACGTAACGCCCTGGTAAATCCCCCTTTTCCCCTCGCAACTGATTTAGAACCGAGACATGCGGGCCTCGGAATACATGCTTGGACTCGCAGGTCTTCGCACGTTGATGGGGTGCAGAGCTGTGTCAGGACGGCGAACTGCAGGTACAATCGGGCTGCGGCGGTCCATTTCGGAGTCGTCGTCTCGCTCATGATGGTAGTTGGCGGGTGCGTTTCGTTCAACATCATGATCATTGGCCATTGGGTGGCTGATATTACGTCGCAGCGAGCCAGACTTGGAGTCATCCTTTCTCCAGAAGAAAGACATGAACGTCTTCTTAGGTTGTTCATCGTTGAAGGATGCGGTGTAGTTGGACTGTGCCTTGCCGAAAGAGTTGGAGTCATCTCGGCTTCGAGCCAGAGAGCCATCGGCGCGAATCATGCGAGCGTTGATATCGCGGTCGCGGAAGATGATGGAGCAGATGATGTTCAGCACACCAGAGGTGAGGGTTAGGATACCGGCTGCCAAGATCAGTCGCCAGAAGGGGAGGCCAATCTTGTCGTCGCGGTTGTAAGGAGAGTTGAGCTTTCCAAGGATATTGGATCCAATCAGAAGAAGACCGGCACCAAGCCAAGTGAGACCATGAGCATCGGAGAAGACGGGCCAATTCTTCTGGAAGTAGCCTTTGCAGAAAGGCAATTCGGATATAATGAGGAAAATGGTCGCGGAGCTTGTGAGAACCAAGGACATGGCTTCGAAGAAAAACCACCCGGCAGATCGGTTGATCTTGATGACGAGGATCCAGCAAGCGGCGGCGGCTGTAAGAAGGCTGATGATTGTGAGGACGCGAATGACCTGAAGCACAATCATGCCAGGACCGCGGATCTTTTCACCGAACATGGCCGGAGAAGTTGTTGTTTATGATAGTAAGATAGAGTCTTTGGGTGTAAAAGAGAGTTCGGTTCGGATTCGAAAGTAGTGATCGAAAGGCAGGAAGCTAAGAGGAAAGGTCAGAATGAGACTATAGTCGCAGTTTCTCTATGTATAACTTACTGTATACTCTTGCACTGGGTAGAGAGTTGATCTGGGTAGATATATGAAAATGACCGGACAGTGAATGGGCGAAGTGTAAGTGAGTGGCTCAGGATATATAAGTAAGTCAGTTGATGAGGCACAAATGAAAGTTGTATGATTGTGGAACCGGTCCGAACAGTCAATAGGTGAACAATAGGTAGGAACAGAAGGGAATTAATGACAGAAGGAATAAAGGGTGTCAATGAAGGTGATTGAACACCATTATTGTTAGGCTTTGAATGAATGGAGAACAATGGGAGAATAGAAGAGGGGTTCGCTTGAACAGTTGGCCAGGGCAGACTTTAAGAGCAAAGGCTGCCGTATAGTACAAAGAGCAATTTGTAAGAGACAATGCAGAGATGTAGCAGGCATGTTGAACAGACTTTTCTCCATCCCTGCAACCACCATCAAGAAAAGCGAAGCAATCAAGAGAAGCTGAGGGTTGTTCCTCACTCGAGGAGCCAACCACAAGGCGAAGCGACTCACGATTCGATCTCATCCGCATCGAATCGCGTCAACGATTGACTCTGATGTTGGGCTCCACTCGGGCTTCGACATCTTCAGAGCTGGTGTATCTGTATCATGGTCGTGATGTTTGGCCTTGAGCGAGCCTCTATTCAGACTCGTTTCAGCGGTTCCCTGATCCGAGTGGAGAGTGTAACCAGGAGATGGGCAGCAACAGGTCGCAGCATTGCAGGCCAATGGACCCAGTGCAGCGCCTAAGTCTGGTACTCGTGCAATTTCATCCGCAAGCGCTGTGTTCCTGGAGTTTGGGCGATATCGCTGGTGGTTTGGCATATAGTCAATCTCGAGACCGGGGTTTACAAGGTGGACGATTGGTTGTGCAGTGTCGAAACGTTGTTTCAGACCTGGGCCAGGGCATATACAGTGGAGTCATCCTTGGGCAGCGCTAAGAGGCCTAGAGGGTTGGCCCATGGTTCAAGGTCCGCTTCACAAAGGAAAACGAACAGACAGATAAAAGATGAATCATGTCATCAAGTTTCATTGATGCGTTGTTACCATTCTCAATATATTGTAAGCCATTCTCGTAGCTTCAGTTCCTGTTTCATGACGTTCTGAGTCTGCTTGAGAAATTGATTCAACAGGGCTATCCAACTGACAAATTGCTTAATCCACCTAGGTATCTTACACTTACTTACGAAGGATAAATAGATTGTTTTAGGGACTTGAAATACCTAGAATTTCTACAAATTCATTGGCTTGTGAAATTGTTACTATTGTGGAGTGCTCTATGCTGCATTGCTGCGTCTCTGATCTACCAGTTCACTGTTAGATACCTAGTTTACTATTATTCTTAGATTTAATAGCTTCCTTTCCAATCAAGCTGAATCGTCCCAACTGCCCAGAATACCAAGCCGAATCTCGTGTTCGCATATCTTGGTCGCTTATTCTCGACCCTAGACCAAAACCAAGCGCCCGGAATGAATGTTATAGGCGCGATGCTATTTTGGATGTCAGTTCGTGTTAGTTAAGCGCCCGTACGGATTGCCGCAGCTCACTAAAAATCCGTCAACAAGGTCATGATTAAATTTGTCTAGGTTTTGTTTCCGGGCGCTTCATTTGTATTTTCAGCAGTCGTCTAGTCTGATCTAGCTAAGCTACTTATGAGATATGGGCGAACATCTGATCAGAGCATGGAACCTGGTCGCGGAGTCATACTGGTACACGCTATCAATGGTTTGAAATGAGTATGAATTGTAACACAAGACTGCAAGCTAAACAATCGCTATCGACGCTATCGTAAGAAATAACATTCTAAACCTCCACCTGGTCGCTCATCTTAAACGCTCTCTCATTGGCATCAATCCGATCAGCCACCTCTATCGCTTCTTCACAATCCTCCAGACACTCACGTGCCTCAACAGTATCAAAATGATTCGGTCCAAGCAACTCCGTCCGAAGCCGGACACACTCCTGCAACAATTTCCTCGCATCCCCAAGCATGTCCACATCAGGGTACAAATGCCTCGTATCCATCGAGAGCTTACCCAGTAGCGTCCAAGTAGAGCCAAGATTGGACATGCTCGTGAGAGTGTATGGATGTCCTTCTCCCAGGACCCTTTTGCTCGTATCCAGGACTTGTACTTGGATCTCTTCAGTCTCTCCTACTTCCCCTTGTTCGAAGAGTGTCAGGGCTAGATTCCCTTTGCTGTGGAGCGTTTCGAGATGCTCTTCGCCGTAGGTTCTGACTTTGGCCTCTATAACTCTCCTCTGCATTTCTTCGGCTTCTTTACTTTCAACTGTTGTTGCGAGATTGTCCATCGCACAGATAGTGTCGATATGATCTGCCCCCAGCACTCGCTTTCTGACCTCAAAGACGTGGTCGTATAGTTGCTTGGCCTGTTCCAGCTTGTCTTGACCGTGATAAGTCAAAGCAAGATCGTTCATGGCATTAAGAGTTTTGTGATTCTCCTCGCCCTTGAGCCGCTTCCATGTTTCCACGATGGAAATATTGAGTTTTTCGGCTTCTTCCCATTCGCCCTGCTTTCTGAGAGATGAAGCAAGATCGGTTGCAAGAACCAAAGTTTCCGAATGGTCATCTCCAAGTAAATCTTTTCGAATCTGGACTCCCTCTCGTTGCAGCTTCTCTGCTTCGGACAGGCGACCTTGGTAAAAGTAGAAGGATGCCACCCTATGAAGCAGTGATGCCCTCAGTAGCTTGTCTTCATTCGATTCGGCTTTTTGTGTACCCAGAACAGAGTATGCGTGTGCCAGATAAGCAGTGCATGTTGAGATCTCTTCAAAGTCGGCGTAGGGATAGAACTCCGAAACTGCTTGTAGAGCTTCTCTAGCATACCCAGCCACTGTGCCTTTCCTGACCAACCAAGTTCTCGTCACCAACTGTACAAGACGATGCATGTTGTGATCACCGCCTCGCTCAGCCCGAATAAAGCAAAATGCTTTGAGCACTCCGAGTGCTTTGACAAGTTGCATTCTGATATTGGATTCTACGCGCTTCCTTTCCTCGCCGTAGAACTCAAGAAATTCTAGAGGTATAGCTTGGCGATCGAACAAGCTCATCAAAGATAGCAGTTCGCCAGCAAAGGGGTACTGACGCTCGATTTGCTGGAAAGACAGCATCCAAGTTTGGGCGACCGTCCGAGGAGTATCCGAGTCTCTGCCTAAAGCCTCGAAGTCTTCTTCCAGTAGCTGAATGAAATCATCCTCGCTTCCGTTGAGTAGGTCGAGGTACTCGCTAACCGTAATACAATTCTCTTGTATAAACGCTGCTGCTTGTACCAGAGCAAGTGGAAGGGACTCCAAGCGAGATGAAAGTTGTAGGAGAGTTTCCAGAGACTCATTTCCCTGCTGTAACACTTGCCTCAAAAGTTGGGTTGCTTCATATTCGTCCATCTTGCCCACCTCGATAGGCCGCTTGCTCTTCAAGAGTCTAGAGCCCACTTGCATGTTCCTCGTCGTAACAAGAACGGTGCCGTGAGCGCACTGTGGTATAAATTCGGCCAAGCCATCGTCGCCATTTGGAATGTGCTTGGATGACGGATCTGGCTGTGGGAAGAACAAGTGCATGTCATCGGCGTTATCCACGATCATCATCCATTGCCCGCTCTCGTCGCTTTCAAGCCAATTTTTAACCGATGGCAGCGTATCGAAACTTGGATCTTCGTGGCCTGGAATCTTGCATGCTTTTGCGATGTTTGTATAGGCTTCTGAGAATCGCTCTGCACTGCTAGCATGGACCCAAAAGATTGATGTGCCCTTGGAAACCTCCTGCAACCAATGCGAATAAGCCAACGCAATCTGAGTTTTTCTGTCCCAAGTTAGTGCTACTTATTTGTGAAGGATAGTCACTCAACATACCCTACTCCACCGAGGCCATGAAGTGCTGCTCTTCGATTACCTTTGCTCTGGCTTTCAATGGCTGTGTGACCCAGCTGACTCTTCAACACTTCAAGGATCTCAGACCTTCCGACAAAGTCAGGGTTGTAGCAATAGGGTACAACATCTGTCAAATATTAGTATGTGTCATGCAATAAGCGGCGTTTGCTTACAATGAGTGGCAGGGCTATGCTTCTGAAACTTGCCCTGAGACCGTTGTATCTTTTTCATCCACCGCTTGAGCTCACCACAAATAGCCACAAAGCCAGGGTCACTCGCGTCATTGAACTTGGTCATCTCTGAGTGATTCTTATGGATTCCAATGGAAATGTAACCGGGCAAGATGGCTGAATGCTTTGGGACAACCAATCCAACCCTCTTCTGGGGCAACTCTTCATAGAAACAAGTAATTTCTATCGTGTTACCTTCGTTTCTGCTCCGCGTCATAACAAGGGCCTGGAAGCTGTCTACTATTCGCGCCAATACCTCGGAGTCTCGTGTTAGAACTTGGACAATATCGCTGTTGGTATCTTTGATCATCCCAACGGAGCGAGAAACTAGCTCGCCGATCTTGGCGAGGCTTGATCCATGGTGCGGAGTTCCAAGAAATATTACCCCCCGTGTGAGGTTAGCAATGTCTTGCAGATGTTGTTCAGATCGTTGCTTTGCTGTAACAAGTGCCTGATATCTTTGTAAGTTTATGTATTGTACCGTGAATTACAAGTAACTTTACATCCTGGCAAACTAATCCTCCGAGACTATGGCAAACAAATATGATAGGGCGCTCGTTCTACTCATGTTAGTCAAGAGTCCTTGTTATCGAATTAGTACCAACCGTGTTATCACTTTGTCGGAGCGATGCAAGAGCCGCGACGAGGTTAGACGCATGGTTAGAGATTCTGTTCTGGGATGGAACTTCGTCCTTGCTGGCAACGATCGCATCATAAGAGTAAGTGAGGATGCGCGCAGTTCCAAGCTCAAGAGGAAGAAGCGCCTTTGGCCATGGTTCAGTTGTGCCTTTGCTGGTCCAAGTCTTTAGACAGTCTCCTTTAAGCCCATGTACAAAAACGATACTGAGCGCAACAGTCAGATAACCAGAACATCGCACTTGGTAGATAAAACTCACTCGACATCATCATATTGAGAGCTATGTAGAGTCTTGATGCCAGAGTATAAGTGAACTGTTCGACGTCGAGGCTCTGGTTTTGGCAATGGCTCAGGAACAGGTACTTCATTAACAGTAGCAGAAGCGGATTTGGAACGAAAGACTCGACGCAATGAAGACAACATGATAAACAGGAAGGCTATTAAATTGAGAATAGTTGAAACAAAAACATTCGAGATCTAATTACATAAATGGGGATGATATTTCATAAGAATGAATTGCATTACTCTAAGCGCCCAACTCATCTGGAGACGCTCGTAAGCGCCAGGCTTTAGGAGACACAGCGGGGGCATCTTTCATCGATTCGGGCGTTGGTTGTAGTTATAAAAAGCTCTGTGCAGCTTATGCAGGGTATATATATGCACGAAGAACCAACAGACAATAACAGCCCTGCTAGCTGAAGATCTTCGGGTAGGGTAATTACAAAGTGTCTACCTAAGTCTAAAAAACGAATGATATACTCAAAGTGGTCAGATGAGAGCTCGAAATGAGTTGTCTCATTGAACTGTGTTATCTTGTGCTGTATGATTGCGACGTATATAGTAGATTCTCAGACATAGACATCGTGAACAATGGTCGAATATCATCTCTGAATCAGCCCAGATTTGGTTTAACAAATATCGATTTCACAAACAAATCTACACATGCACTAAAGACCGCCTGACACATGAGTTGGCAAAGAATCAATATGCGCGACGCTCGTCCACGGAGTGTAAAGAACAAGTTATCTGTTAACTCAACACCAGATTCCCAAACTCACAATTGCCAACCAATCACACAATATTGACAAACATTGTTACATGGATCACAAGTCTTATCAGCGATATTACTGATAGACCAAAAATCTCAAATGGGACTTTGGATATAGTATGAAACGTTCTTCAGCCTCTACACCGACCGTTGTGAATAAGAGAGAATCCAGCTGAATTAGACATTCGGATAACAGACTGGACTTTAAACTATACCAACGCTTTCTAGAACTAAAACCTGCGGAAGAAGTTACTGTAAACCATATTTATGGTTAAATGGCAGTCTCGCAGTTTCATGCAAACACTTACAGATTGACCACGCGAAATATCAAGAGAGTTCCGACTCAAAATGAATGGGAAGGCGACCAGAACTGCAGAGTGATCTTCAGGGACTTGGAACTTACTAATGCACACAAGACCTGATTGATTGACTTTGACTGATCTACATTGTCGCCTGCACTCTCGACTTGATTCAAGTGCTGACATCTTAAGTCTAATTGCTACAATGACCATCATTAACACCAACGATGAACCGTGATACGAGCTGTAAGTTTCACGACAGACAAGGTAAAGACAACACTCCGCCTAGTATTGCAAGAATGATCTAAAACACTATCTGAAGTCATCATGTTTCATTGGCCGCTTACCAAAGTCCCCATTTAGCACCGGCAAACCTCGAGCCGTTACATCTGCTAGAGCTGGTTATATTGTTGCTCCCGGAACCTTCCACTTACATTTTTAACTCGGGTCTATACTTCCCGAATATAGTCAAATCTAAGCCCTACCCTACTCCAGAGAATTGGAGCTAGAGACACGGGGAATCATGAAGCCGTAAGGCGGAGTAGATTTTGACGTCTCTTTTGTTACGCTTACTATTCGAATGGCGTTCAGCCACACGGCAGAGGAGCCGAGTCAAGTGTGTGAAACCAATCGAGTCCATGCTACATTTTCGCAGAATCAGTGAATTTTCTCTGATGATTTGCTTGTCTTGGGTTTATCTGGTGAAAATGGCTGCGCTGGATTTGTCACCTGAAGTGAACATGACGATGTTGATAATTGCAACAGCAAAGCCCAGTATCAACCATCCTCCATCAGCATAAAGAGCCAATTGAACTATGACGAGAAAAGATCCAAGGTAACATCGTCTCCTCACACTACCGCTATTCTCCGATCCTACCACATGAATATCTCAGTACGTACCGCTAGAATCTCAAGCCATGGCCGTCTTAGCCGCGCTGACGGTCGTCTAAGTCGTTAGCTTCCTCAGTAGAGGGTGCAACATCGCCGACCAGTCTAGAGGCTGTAAGAACTAAGACTCAAGATATCCAATCTCGTTGCATTCTCTCGGCGAGATACATGTCGTCATGATACCTTCAAGTGTACAGCTCCTCGCGACGACTAACATCGCCATGAACTCAATTGCTAACATCTGAGAGGCTCTGGCTTCAGCTTCGGCGTAGGCCGTGCGCCTTGTTCACATTATTCGGTCCCCCATCAAACTCTCTCTCTTATATATATCACTAAAGCAACTCCCCCTCATCAACCTACTCATCTTTATTACCGCATTCCCTGTCCAGTCTATTATACGTCTTGCACATTCCATCACTTCCAAGCACAGCCAACACTCGCTCCCTTTACAGAAGCAGATATGCATTTCTCTACACTCTTTGCCTCTGCAGGCCTTATCAGCTCTGCCTTTGCTGGCCTTGTACCTCGATCTTACAGAATCCCTTCTTCCAACGGCTTCCCTAGTCCTGATCAGGAGCAGCTTAATGCTATCAACCTCCAGGCTGGTGGTAAACTACCCGGTGCTCCTCTTCCCACCTCTCTTGGTGATGGATCAACCGTAGCTTTCCAGCTCATCGCCTTCAACGAGCTCTTTGAGACTGCCTACTTCAGCTCTCTTCTCTACAACGTGACCAAAGGTGTAGAGAACTACCAAGTCGACGGCGATAAGCGTGCAGAAGCTCAGGAAATTCTCAAGACTGTCATTGCTGTAAGTGCACTTGCCAACCATCACCGCTTATATCAGATCACTCACACTCCATAATAGCAAGAGGAGCACCACGCTCTCGGTGCCCTGGCCACGCTCAAGTCAGCGGGCAAGTTTGCTCCTTCGCCTTGCAAATACCAGTTCCCCGTCGATAACCTCAAGGATGCTATTCTCCTCGCCGGTACCTTTACAGATGTTGTCCTTGGCGCTCTTCAAGATGCCAATGTCATCTTCAGCAAGGAGGGTGCTCCTGAGGTTGTCCGCCTCATCTCATCGGTCATTGGCCAGGAGGGTGAGCAGAACGGTTTCTACCGCCTCTACCTCGACCAAGTCCCCTCCGAGTCCCCCTTCCTGACCACTGTCCCCGCTGCCTTTGCCTGGTCCGCTCTACAGGCCTTTGTCGTCCCTGGATCATGCACTGAGGACATCAGCCAAATCAAGCTGCCCATCTTCCCTGGCTTGGTGGTCAACGGTGGCGCCATTGCTGTTCTTGAGCCCAAGGACCAGACACTCTCCTTCAGCGCCACTCTCGACAAGTCTCACAGCGGCGAGGATCTTTACATCACCTACACCACCGGCCAGCAGCTTCCTTATAGCGTTAAGGCCGAGAATGTCAAGTGGGACGGAGCCTCTGTCACTCTTGATGCCGAGTTCCCCTTCTTCGAGCTCGTTGCTTCAGGCTTCTCCCATGCTGCTTTGACCACTTCTAACAACATCTCGACTCCCGATGACGTTCCCACCTACACTCTCGCTGCTCCCGGTCTCATCCAGGTCCAAAACCCTCTGACCGGTAACGAGAAGAGCCACTAAATTGGCTGATCAGGTAGCTCGCACTCGTAACTTGTTCTTCTATTACTTAATTTGGTGGAATGGGGATCTGAAATCTGGTGTTTAGGATTCGATTTAGAACGGTCAATGGTTTTGTAATTTGTTTTTCTTTTTCCGCAATAATCAAACTCGATTGGTTATGTTACCCAAAGTTCCAAAATCTTAAAGTAATCAGTGCCGATCTGCTGCAAGATCCCGTCCCTCCATATTGATTTTCGGGATATTGGGTGAACCTTTTCATGTGTCATGCCAATGATGTGCAAGATGGGACATTTCAGCTGAACGCCTCTCAAGCTCGGGATAGCTGAGAGATCGGGGAATTGTAATTTCCATCCTGCATCTGGTGAAACAATGAGAGAGTAATCGAGCTTTATTAGTTCGCCGCCTCTAATCTTCTTAACACCCAATCCCTCAAGCCCCGAGGCTAATCAGAGCTGCACGGCACTTGAAAGCATGTGCGTATTACGAGAATCCGCATCTGCCACAAATCTTATCGAGCTAACATCTGGAGTGGGAAGTCTTGGTCGACGTCTTCCACTAGGCAAACGCACCTCTAGCCAAAACATCAACCGTAACCCACCAATGCCATGCTGACAAGAGAAGGGATTCAAGCTTTGGCTAGCCATACTTAAAAATAAACCTTGAATCTCACTTTCAAGGTGCATTAGGCTGGCCGTGATGTATCAAATGCTAACAGCCTCTGAATGATCGAACCTCTCAAGCATTTGGCCGTTCAGTAGCCCCCTCTTGGCCAGGCTCATCGGGGAGGTTATCGTTCATACGGATAAGCAGCTCCTTCAGCTTACGACGGTTCTTTCTCCACGTTAACAAATCTTCCTCTTCTTGATCCCGAATCGAGGGCGTGACTTGATTGCCGTGCTCATCTTTGAGGTAGTCTGGTATATCGTCATCATCTTTCTTTTGCAAGCTCTGCTCTCCAAAGTTATTTGGCCCATCGCCAACGTGCCATGATAAAGGCACTAGATGTGTCTCCTCCATGTGCTCTTTGAAGGCCTCGTCTTCTTCAAACTCTGGAGGCTCCTCTAGGCGGCCGCACTTTCCCCACATGCATTCAATAGAGTCGCCGTGGACTATGTAGACGTGCCGCCGCAGTGTCTCAAGGTTGTGTAGCTCAGCCTTGCAGTCCATCCACTCACACAGAAACGGGAAGAATGGGACTTCTGTCTTGTAATAAAGGTCTCTCGGAGGGGGTGATGGGAGCTTTGGGGGACGTCCTCTTCGTTTAGGAAAGCCGACGAAGCCATCAGGATGAGGCCGCGGCTTGACTTGTCGGGCTTGCCGCCCAGCTGCGGCTGTTGAGACGTTTTTCAGTTTATTTAGTGAACCTTTAGGCCTGCCCCTTTTCCGCGCCGGTGTTGTCGACGTTGCAGCGCTGGAAGTATTGGTCCGTGTTTCACTTGGCACCGACGTTGTCGAGGCGTGAGCTGGTTGGGATAATGTCTTTGGTGGTCTCCCTCGTGGTCGTGGCGTCAAGTCTGACATGACTGGCGCATCAAAGTCATCTTCTTCCAAACTGGCCTCTCTATAACCGTTGGTATCTGGTGGTACCCTTTTCAAACCAGCGCCCAAGTTTGACGGGCCACTTGGTGCCAGAGATCCTGGATGTCGCTTGACGGGATCTTGTTTGTGGCTTTTCATTTGTGCATCTCTGGTCAAAGGATCATCTGATTCTGCACTTCCCAAAAGAGAATCGTAGCGAGAGACTTGAGGTGGTAATTTCGCGTGTTGATTATTCTGGCCGGGATTACCACCGTTTATAGTACTGAAGCTCATGCTTTACACCTTGACACGCCTTAACGCGGCGCGGCGCGATGTAGCCAAACGTATGAGCAATAGTCGATTGCAAATTTGATGCTAAGTAAATAGTATCAATAGAATGATTAACCTCGAGACAAAACTTTTTCGCAGAGATATCGTTCTTTCAAGTATGAAAACAAAAATTAGTTATTAAGAAGAATAGCAAGTACTGGCAGTGTAAAGAGATCGCCAAGAGATCAACTGATTGGCGCGAGGCTATCGCCTGCTCACGTGCTTCGACTTCGAATTTGAGATTCACTTGCAAGACAATAGCGAGAGCAACCATTTTCCTACTCATTAACTCTCCTCGTATTGCGTAATTGTGCCAGCCTGATGTTTGCGGTTGCACAGCATGCAAGTTAAAGATATGAACGGTTGAATTCATTTCGCATAAAACTACTTCGTATTTATACAAGCGTAACCATTAAAACTCCATTCGTGCCATCATCAATCTCATTCGTTTACCAACCGCCTTCCCAATTATTATCCCTTTCATACAAAAGAAAACAAACACATTAAACCTCAGTCTCGACATCAGGCTTTCGGCCATCAAGCGCTCCGAGCTTGGCCACCTTTCGGACCGCAAACTTGGCTTCGTCCTTGACAAACTGCATGTTGCGCATTGGGCGCCACTGCATAAGACCTCGATGCTTTCGATGCAAGTCGCGGCTGTCTGAACGATACGACTTGATCTTCTTGATGGGATTCTTGCTGCTAGAGTTGCCCTGAGAATCGGTTGTCGCACTTGTCGCATTGGTGTCTGTGGTATCCATCGAACGGCGGCCGTTCTCGGAGGGCTCTGTTGGTTCAGTATCACCATCCTGGATACCAAGGTCGGGATCGGAGTCATCTTCATCGAAGTCATCGTATTCTTCGCTGTCCGGGCTGTGCCTTCCTACCGACATCAGAGCAGAAGGGTCTTCGCCAAAGGCTCCGCTCCAGTCGGTGCCGTCCTTGGCGAGCCATTTTTCCTTCTGCTTCTCGTCGGCTTGGGCAAGAACGTCTCGGCCATGTGTCAAAGACTCCTCGTGTAGTTTCTGGATTACAGGAGGAACCTCAGCCTCGACATCCTGCTGGCGCACGCCTTCTGCGTAACATGCTTCCCAGGTCTCAATAGTTTCGCGATCGTCATTCGAGCTGGCAAACTTGATGTGATCGGAATCGGTTCCCGCAGAGAAACGGCCGTTGAAACGCAGTCTTCCAACTTGCTCCATCTCGATATCTGGAACAGATTTGTAGTTTTCTTCGGTGATGTAGTTCTGGGATAGTCGCGTGCCATTGTCGCACCTCCAGATGGGAATGTCAAAATCCTTAGCCTCACCATCAACCAGCTCCAGGAGCCAGAGGACAGCATAGGCATCAGGGTTTCTCTTTCCGCTAGGATAGAATTCCACGAAGATGGGCGAACTGTAACGGTGACGGACTGGAAGTCGAATACGCTGATTGTTGTTCTCGCCGCTAATGTTGAAGGACATGCCGTCAGCCTCTCGTGAGGATGAGCTCTTGCCAATACTGGCGGAGGAGCCTCCAGTACGGAAACGAAGCTTGACATGGTTGGCCGGAGCATATCCAGTGGCTGTAATAGCGTTGGACAAGAATTCGAAAGTACCGATATCCCAGCCTAGCTGAGGAGGAGGAAGGCGAATCTCGACAGAACGGAACAGCAACGAGATACGGATGCGCCCAAAGCCAATACCTCCATCAAGGGGGTACCACCGGGTCGATTCGCTGCTGGTTTGAAGGATATCGGTCAGCTTGAGGGGAACAACACCGATAAGCGGGTCGTGCTGTCGGTTGCGCGAGTCACGGACGGCGACAGTAACAATAGCAGAGCGCCAGTCACGGATGAACTTTTCGGTTCCTGCGTTGAAAATAGGCTGAGATGAAACGACCTTTGTTCGAGTCTTGTAGATCAGGTCATCGTTGAGCAGAATCGTACAGTATGAACTGGGAAGAGTCTTGGCTTGCTCTTCCTTGACTTCACCAGCTTCAGGGCGGGCTGGCTCAAACTCGCGACCCTTTCGCTTTCCATTGGAGCCCTTGATATTGGCCAACTCCAGACCAACAATCTGATGAACAACGACGCTCAGAATACCAGAAGGCCACAAGGGATCAGGAGGAGTGTGAATGACGGCATCTTCCTCTGCGTTGTCGATGGCGCCCTTATTCTCTTGGAGTTCGGGCTTGTCTGCGAGTTCTTTGGGAAGATTGAGATCCCTGCCATCTGTTCGTAGAGCCTTGCGAAATTGTGTCTTTCCAAAGAAGCCCACTTCCCAATGAAGCTCTCCGGGCATCTCACTGTCGGCCTTGACACCGCGAAGCTTGGAAACCTGAGGGAACATTTTACCAGGGTGCTGGATAAGCTTTTGAATACTGAGCTCAACCTTGCCAACGACATCATCGGCAGACGACCTGTCGCTGTCCCAAAGCTCGACCGATAGCTGCTCGTCGGCTTTGAGGAGGTCTGCAGTGACAAGAAGGCCGGCACTCTCCTCGAAAACGGGGTTGAGATCATCTTGGATGACTCGTGTACAGAATTGGGGCTTAGAGAATTTGCTCCAGCTGATGGTGATGTAGGGATCAGAACCGCCGCCCTTGCTACCACGGTGATCTTGCTTGCTGAGGCCAGTGGCCTTGTGGATTCGAACGAACATGATACCTAGAGCCAAAGTCTCCTTCTTGATGTCGTCACCTTGAAGCATCTTGCCGAGATCCAATGACAGACTCTTGGGTGCCACATACATCGACGCAGCGGCGCCAATGGCCCAGTTAACAAAGTTGGAAATCAGAGGCAGGTTGAGAATATTAACACCTTTCTCAATCATTGGCGTACAACCGGCCTGAACCTTAGGAATACCCATGAGGGTGAAGGTCAGAGTCTTGAGAAAAGGAGGGTCAGGAGTCAACTGCAGTCGAACTCGAGCGGTTGCGACGAGACCTTGAAGCTCGACCCAGATAGGCAATGGAACACCGAAAAGCCCCTTGACACCAAGATAGAACACCAGCTGCATACCCATGTTGCGAGCCTTGGAGGCGATATCTCCACCGGAGGGCTTGGCATGGTAGGCGATGGCGACTTCGAGATTGTAGAAGGAACCAGCTTGCTCGTTGGCTGCAAGCTCTTCGGGATCGGTAGTCTTTTCGTTCTGTCGGTGCTGTTCGTCTTTGATATCTTGGACGTGGGAGTCGGGAAGAGCACGCATGCTGAGGATACGAATGGGGTTGTTGCCCTGAGAGATGTCTGCGACGCGAACGTTCTCGATGACACCAGGAACGGAGGCAGCCATAACGTCTTCGAGACTTTTTCTGTTAGCATAAATATCTCCCGCGACTGAACCAAGTGACTTACGTATCGGCAACACCAGAAAACATCTCAGGGTTAATGAGACCCCACATGATTCCCAACATCGTGTTCATCCATTCGACCGACTCAGGGATCAGGTTCGCAGTGGCGGTCTCGCCACGCTCCTGCTCGCTTGACCATTCGAGATCTCGACCTTGGCGAATCAAATCCTTGGTCCAGAGGAAAACGCCTGATGCAACACAGAATCCCAGAGGGATGAGACCGAGGAGACGACCGCCGAACATCTTTCCAATGAAAACAATCGCACAGAAGATACCGGCACACAAGACATTGGTGCGCTGCTCAAGAATGGCAAACATTGGTTCGTAGCTGACCGAGGGGGTCTTGTAGAACACGACAGAGGTCTTCTCACTTCGAATGGGTACATCAGATGTCGCACCCGTCTCAACGGGGTCTGGGGGCGCAGTAACATCTTGAGCGTAACGATACTCCTCTCCAGACATTTTTGAAGAGACTGCAACGGTGGTAGGTTTTCCTAAGTTCTCGTTGGGAACTGACATCTAAATGGAGATTAGAACATCGTAGAGAACGTTTCGTATCAACATACCTGAGGGTCATCAACGGCATCCTTGAAATCCACATCTGCGTCTCGAATACCGACATCCTTTCCTGTAACCGGATCGCGGACAGTGCGAACGTCCTTTTGTTGTCGAATAGCTTCGGCTCTGTCTTGTTTGTGATCCTTTGTCTCTCCATGAATCTTGTTCTGCTTAAGTTGTTCTTCGATTTGAGCATCGCGTTGCTTCTTGTTCTCATCTAACTGATCCATGAACTCCTTGACATTGGGAACGCGGTTCCGGCCACTGTAGTGTTGGCCGGCCACGGGTATCTGCTGCTGCTGAAACTGCGACATGATGGCGACCTATTCTACGGATTGCAGAGTAGTAGTGGGAGGACTGGAGTAAGGATGATGACGAAGGCAGGTAAGAAACAGAAGAATTGCCCTGCCAAAAATAAAGTAGCCTAAGTGTTGGTCTAAGATGGCATAAGGTGACCAAATTATTTCGTCTCGGCGGCCAACTCTTCTGACGCCCTGACGGAAGGAAAGAAATGGGTTGAGGGAGGAGAGAAGAAGGAAGAGGAGAAATGAATGAAATAGTAATTAGTGTCGCACAAAACAAACATACACGCTTGGCTCATTGCAATTGATTCATCGCTTTGGGATCAGCCAAGGAAACGGGCAATCATCTATCAGGTATGATTTAAGGTCGATGACGTCGATTAGCCGATAAACAAGGGAGCTTTGGCCCGGGTCGATCATTTTTAGTGTACGTCAAGAGCCGCGTACAGAGCTATGGCGGGGATGTACTTACCTAGGGGCGAGAGCTCCCCGCACTTGATACAGGTATTCTTGAACGCCATCAAATACAGAGCAATCAGTTCTGTTGTTTGCAGTACTATAAGAATGACAATGCTTCCATCACAGCAATAGCTATCATGTACATCTGTAGTCCATCGTAAAACTTCATACATGTAAGCCAAGACTTCTAATCGATGATCAAGAGCCAAGGTCCAGGGTACTTGCTCAGCCAGACAGGCCACAGCACAGGCCCAGGCCCAGGCTAGACCAACAAGCTAACAAGGAACTGTCAGTGCCACTAACAAAGCATCCATGATGCGATCGCCCATCCCCACCTTCAAAAAGCTTGCGTAAATGGCTTGGAAACAAGTAAGCCTTCAGCTGTCATCTCGATCATTCATTGGTGTTTTTTCTTAACCCCTGCCCTGCCCTGCTCTCCAAGGCCGGTACAGTACACACTCCTTCTTGTTTCAGACATTGGATAGAAGCAATCAAGGAGAAGCAGAAGCAAGTGGCTCGCCTGTCTTTGGGTCGATTGCCGTACCAGATAAATCAACGCCGTTTCCTAGCTTGTGCATACCGTCAAACTTCTCATATCGAAGCGAGTCCAGATCAATATTGTTGAACTGTCGAACCTGCAAACTATCAGTCAGTCGGTTCGGGTTCACACTCAAGGTCTACAATACGTACACTGATGCCATAGAGAGGATCATCAGGTCGTGTCTTGCCAAAATCAATGCCGGTACTAGCACCGCACTTAAGACAGAACATGTGATCGCGAGTTTTAGTATTGAACAAGTATCGAGCGACTCGCTTATCTGAGTCGTTGTGCCATGCCACTTTCTCGTACTTTGGGTCTGAGGTATAGGTTAGCTTCTACACCGTAAGGCATCAGATGAGACTAGGATGGAGGTGAGTCTCACAAACAAGAAGGTAACCTGTTCGGCGGCAGACAGAGCAATTGCAGTTTGTAACCTGATGCTCAGGCAGAGGAGGTGACAATGTCACAGAAAGGCCAATGTAACCACAATGGCAGCCAGCCTCGTAGGTGGCTTCAGCTGTATTTTCATTGGCTGACATGTCGAGTGAGTGAGAATATTCAGGATATAAAAAGATGAGTTTTCGGATAATATGTCAAGTTCATGACGACAATATTCGTACTGAATATTTATAGAGGAGTGATTGATAAGCAATAGATAGTCGGAGGAACTTTAGTTCTTGGACTTACATGGGGTAGTATAAATAGATCTCCAGTTACCAGATCGGGACTCCATGAATCCTCTGAAGTTCCACCGACTGGGGAAGAGTTGATAATTAATCCACTAAAGATGAAACTCAACTGTCAGATTCCTTTGAGTTCGGACTTCGGACCTTGAGTTCCAGTCGGTTGAATTGCCATGAAACCCATATGCTTGACAGGGACCCAAGCTTGTGGTACCCTAGACACCTCAGTAGAAGAAATGATCACTAGCATCTCGAGACAGTGTGATTTCAAGAATTATTTATCGACAACAATATCGATACATAGTGTAGTAAAATGTCTATTGACACATATCAAATAGATAATGATAGTTTCCACTTCCTAATCGTAATGTTGATACTAGGCTCTCCCATTCAAGAAGCATCAAAATCCTCCTCATCGGTACCCCCTTCAACAAACCCGACCATTTCTGCGTCTGAGGCGACAACATCATCTCCTTCAAAGTAAGAAAAGGCAGGAACATATGAGTCTTCATCATCCTCATCCTGTTCAAATTCTATAATTTCCTCAACCGGGTCTCCAGATCTCAACATCTTCTCTGGCAGGCTATAATGAACATGGCTGATCTCGTCTTGTTTCTTACTTTTGAACCCATCCTTTCTCTTGGAATAGCGAAATCTTCGGAGACGATACGCCAGAACGACGTCTTCCTCGACCGAGTCGTGGTAGGTTGACTGTGTCTCGTGGTTTGCCGTTAACTCTCCAGATACTTCCAGCCCTAGACCTGGCGGCCCTATTCCCAGACCTGCACCACCGCCTCTATCGCGAGATCGTTCTGATTTGCGTGTCATTGTTTTCGCAATTGTAACTCCGACGACCATATAAATGGGAGCATAGAAGAAAGACTCCCGAATAAAGGCATCAACTTGTCGTGTGCGTAGTGCTCTATTGACATAAGACGCTGAAGGAATGAACCGCTGCGCTCGGACATTTGTCGCCTCAATAGTGAAGGAAGTGCCCTTGGTCCAGTTTCCTTCGATGAATGGTGAAGCACCCAACACAGCAGCGAGGACAGAAGATGCTCCTACTTTGGACCCGAACCCAGTGTTCAATGCATCGGTGAAGCTTTTGGTGACTTGTTCTCGTTCGCCGATAATGTCCAAGGGGTCAACTGGCTCGACCTTTCTTCGGTTGAGGATATCAATCGGATCGTTGGGGTATTTGAGGATGCTTCCAAGGACTAGATCGTCTGGAGAGAGGCACTCCTGTGGAATGATCCAATATCTCTTCGGCTTATCGCTGAATGCCATCTCGCAATGCTTTTGCGTAGTTTTGGAGCCCAGCAAGTAGGGAATATTCTGCAATATATAATCACCACATGAAGATCGTCCACCACTGACAAGGAAGGAATGGGTCACACTGTCAGCGCCAATGACGTTACTGCGCAGCGCAGCTGAATTTCGACGAGGATCGTCTTTCTAATTGAAAATGCCCGAAGCCTCGTTCGGACCATAGGTTGACTGTAAAAATTCCCCGCCTATAATAAGCTGATGGCCTCAAAACAATCGTGGTGAACCAAACCCATCTTTCGCAACCATGAAGCCCGAAGATTATAAGCAGTTCTTACGCAGCCATGAATTTGACCCTGAGAAGCGACCGAAAGACCGTGGCGATGCTATTCACGCAGCTATTATTGAAAAGCGAGTTTACATCGCTATCGAACTGCTAAACTTATATCCAAAAGACTGTCTCGAGGCAAGAAGTCGCAGCGGATCCAAGAATTGGCGCACTCCATTACACAACGCCTGTGAGAATGAGCGGACATTAGTAGTCAAGAATCTTCTCGACAAAGGAGCAGATGTTAATGCACGAAGCTTTCGCAAACTCACTCCTCTCATTTTTGCAACTGAAGCAAGGAATCTCGAAATCGTGAAACTTTTAGTGGAAAAGGGAGCCGACGTCAATCTTCAGACGGATCAGAAAACTGCTGAACGAAGTGCACTACATGTTGCTGCAACCATAGAATCCACGGACTTAATATTGACTCTCCTTGTCAACGGAGCAGATCCTAAGCTTGTGAATTCGACCGGCAATACTCCCCTGCATCTTGCTGTTCGGTCCGGCTGTGCATCTGCAGCCGCTCTTCTGCTTTTTCATGGAGCATCTCCCACAGTCAGAAACGAAAATGGAAAGTCGCCTCTCGATCTCGTCGAGAATCTGAATCAGGATGATCGCGAACAGTTTACTCACATATTCGAGTGCGCTCAGAAAGCAGGAGAATTCGGGGACTTTTTGGATCAGCATATTAGACCTGGTATACCAGTTGATCTGGTTGCCGCAATGCACTGGGCTATATCGCAAGACCTTGAACGAGCTGTTGCTTATCTCCTGCATATCGATCCGCACGCAGCAGAGGCGACTCTACCTAGGGGATGGTATCCTCTTCATGTTGCAGCGAGGGCTGGTCATGAGAAGTGCGTTGAGGTTCTTCTTGAGCATGGGGCGGAGGTTGATTGTAAAACCAAGACGGATTATACACCATTGATGCTGGCTGCTGAGAAGGGCCATAAGAAGACTTTCCGCGTCTTACTCGAGCATGGTGCGAGTCGCTCAGCAACAAACGAGAGCGGGGAGAATGCTTGGAAGATTGCTAGACAGCACGGTCACCGCTTCCCAATGCTGTTACCTGTCAGACACGTTAATCCTTCCGAAATTGATCGCGATGATAAAGAACCGGACGACAATAATAGCTTGGTTCCTCCGAAGGGTAGGTCGCAGTGCAGAACACCCTCTCCAGGGCCAAGGGACGTTGCAGAAGACCCAGGTAGGTACTCCTAAATGCGTAAGTATGCTACATATAAGAGAATCTCATAAGTACAGGTGAATTATACGCAATCGGAGATGCAAGAAGTGAAGACGAACAGTCTACACCTACACCCCAAAAGTTTGTTTGCAGTTTCCAAATCGGTGACGTTGCTAACAAATCCAGCTCGGAGAATTTCGAGGATTTTCTCAAGACTTTGGAGGAAACATGGTATAACCGAATTGGATGGCATCCCGAAGATGATATTGAAAGGCCTACCGATAAATGGCCTGGGCCGGTCAAGATCGCCATACTTGACACTGGAATTGACCTGTCCCATCCCGATTTTAGCCAACGGGCAAAACGTAGAACAAAAATAGGAGCAAAGCAGCAGGTCTCAAGATATCCAGAAGAGATACAGAGTAAGAGAATCAAAGCCTGCAAGAACTTCACGGATGGACCTGAAGATGACGTGACTGATGAAGACGGCCATGGTACTCATATTGCAGGCTTGATCATGACCATTGCTCCGCGTGCTGAGCTATACATTGCCAAAGTGAGCACTTCACAGAAACCTGACGATAAGGAGGAAAGCACGAAAAGGGGACCAAAAAGAGTTGGAAAGAGGGCTCATCCAATTCGAGAGGTACCTAGATATTATAATATCCCATAGGTTACTCGGACTAACAATACACCAGGCGCTCAGATGGGCGATAGAAAACAGGGTCAGCATTATCAACATGTCACTTGGCTTTAGCGAACAAGGCTCTCTCGAACTTGTCCAAACTTTAACCGAAGCAGACAAACAAGGAATCTGTGTCTTCGCAGCAGCTGCAAATCATGGAGATATTCATGCCGTAGCCTGGCCGGCGCGTGATCGTCTACTGGCCAACTGCGTGGGATCAACTGATGAGCAGTATAAGCTTGCCTGGTTCAGCCCTACCGCAAATACGAGGTTCCCAATCTTCGGCACCTTTGGTGTGAATATATCCAGTCATTGGCCAGGCGGTGGATATCGCAGGATGAGCGGTACATCGGTCTCAACACCAATCGCTGTGGGCATGGCGGCCATGATAATCGCCTTTCTGAACAAAAAGAATGACTGGGATGTAGAGAAAAAAGAGCAGAATCTTGATAAGACAAAGGAGTGGCGAATAAGAGGTACGATGGGCATGGGAAGAGTGCTGACGAAAATGTGTCGAGATAGTAATGGTCTCAGGCTTCTGTCACCGAAGCTGATGTGGGAGGACGATTCTAGGCGAAACTCAGATCCGATAGCGATTCTAGCTCTTTTGAGTTCCTGGGAAGGCTACGAAGTGAGTTAAGTATATCAGACCTAGAAGATGTTGTTTTGACTACCTACTCTAGATATAGACAAAACATGGCAGCCAACTTGATATTTGTTATGTGATAAGAGCAAAGTACTGCCTTTAGTTTCCAAAAACGTCCAAGGCATGCTTGGCCATCCAATCCATACCGTCAGATCTCCAATCGTCTGCTTCAATGCGGGAGCCATTAATGTTGAAGACGATAGACTCCCCATCAGAGCCACCAGGCGATTCATAAATAGGCCATTTATCACCACTGAAAAGCTCTTCTCCCTTCTTTCCATTCGGGTCGAGAGTATTGAAGAAGTTGATCCACGCAGTGCTGATATTCTTGGCCATTGCCCTAGTAGCCTTCTGGTACGATGCCTCACCACCAAGAGGGTCGCTCGTGTATCCTTCGCCATTGAGGTTGTACATCACGAAAGCAACCTTGAACAGTCAGTATAGGTACAGGAAGATTTCTATCCAAGTATGCTTACCTCTTGGAAATGTGCCACCCCAGCATGTTCCGGCTGTCCATTGGGCTTGATGTTAAAGCGATAGCCATAGCTAGGAACATCATGCTTTGCCCAGAACTTGTTCGCACGACGTCGCTGATAGTGCATGGCAAAATCTCCGAATAAAGCAGCCGATCGACGAGCCTGAAGCCCAAATCTTTCAGCGTACTCATCACCTGGTTTGATGACATGTGGCCAAGTCTCCAAGGATGGTATTCCGACCCTTTGATCGTCAGGATACAACTCCATGGCTTCATCAGTGAGTTCGTCGACAGTCTTTCCCGCAGTGTCCTTTACTTGAGGTGGGATGATAGTCCCAAGAGCATCCCTCATATCTTCATCGGTGTTGACATTGCCACCATTAGGTCTTCTGCCTGTACCAAAGGAAACGCCTTCATCTGTGTTGGCGCCAATTAGGATCGGGACTTTGACGAAGTTTCCGTTTGATAACTGGTTAGTGGTATAATCTACAAGGAAATCGCCGTCTAGGACTGGGGCCCATTCACGGCCGGTCGTGGTGGCCCATATAGCAGCGCTTATCTCGCTCATAGGAGCTTTTCGTAGGCAAGGTAGAGATTTTCCTGATCCTACCAAGTCGGCGCATGATGTAACCTTAGCAACGAAGCGGTCGTAGGTAGCCTGCATTGCTTGAGTTGCGTTGAAACCACCAGGATATCGACCGAGAGGGGCTCCAAACCCAGACTGGCCGATTGCTCCTCTGAATAACCCATCATTGCGTCCTACCAGCGTTAGAATTAAGGGTATCACCAGGTTGCTATTATCAACTTACCATTATACGCAAAGACTTGAGCCGCAACACTCTCGGCACCAGAACTTTCTCCCCAGATAGTTACTTTACCAGGGTCGCCGCCAAAAGCCATAATGTTCTCATTAATCCAACGAAGCGCAAGTCTTTGATCGCGAAAACCAAGGTTAGTAGCTCCCTCTTTCATGACCTCTTTACCAGTGATAAAACCCAACGCAGAAAGACGATAGTTAAGACCAATAGCGATAATAGGTTTACCAACGGCAACGCTTTGATCTACGATAAAAGATAAATTGTATCTCTTGTCAGAAGCACCGCCCATGACCAAGCCTCCTCCGTGGAACCAAACAGCCACGGGGAGACCAACGGTAGACTTCATCTTTGAAGGCCGGACGATGTTGAGATAGAGACAATCTTCAGATTGGTCGTAGCCGGTTTGATCAGGTCCGAAGCCATAGCAGTGGACTGGGAGTTTAGTAACTTTTCGGACACCTTTCCATGAAGTATTGAGACCTTGAGCTACTGAGAATCTCTCGGGGGGCTGAGCAAGCATTAGTTATGGGTGATGAGACATCAACTTTCGGACTTACCTGAGCAAATGGAACACCAAGGAAGTAGTCTTGACCATACTGCTTGTTGTAGACACCCGCATATGTGCCATTCTTTACAGTGACAGTTGGCTGAGACGTTTTGACAGATAGAACATCTTGCGGCCAAGCTAAGAATGCACAAGCGGACTGAAACAAATGAGAGAACCGCATCGTCGGTTATCTTATAAGATGGATGAGACTCGCGACTGATATCATCAAAAGACGACCCCTCAATCTGCATTTATTCTATGTCATATATGTCCCTGTAAGCACACCAATATACTATATGCCTCAGCTATTAGCAGCACTAACAGTATGTATACTAGTTGCCAAGCTGGGTAAATTGTATAATACGACGCGAGGTTACCAGGTTACTGTGATCCTTCTGCTACTTGTGGTAGACTACTACCGAAGGATTTACCCCAGGCCCGATGTCCCGAATTGAGGAGAAATAATTCGTGAACGATTCTCTATTAATTTCGTGCAGCTTTATTTCAGAAACAGCTTGGCCCATTACTATATATACGTACTATTATAGTAGAAAGTCACCCTTGGACTCCTTTAGCATCATATGATACTCAGGCTCAAACTGCATATACATGGCCTCAGGACTTCCAGTATTATCCTTAGTATATTGCGCTTCCTCATCACTCACCAGCGTCTTCTTTAGCTGCGATCCATCAGGAGTAACGGCAGCTTCCACAAGCAATTGAGCCTGGCACGCCCTCTCCAAAGCAATAAAGAAAGCGGCTGCCTCACCAATAGTCCCTCCCGAAGTAAGAAGCCCATGGTTCTGCAAGATAATATTCTTTTTAGTATCGCCCAGCGCATCAGCAAGTCGACTTCCCTCCGCTTTGGCAAAAACAACACCACCAAAATTGGTATAGACTGTGAGGTCGTTGTAGAACATGCAGCTGTCTTGGTTGATCATCTCGATGGGTTTGCCAAATGTTGACCAGGCGCGGCCGTAGGGGCTGTGAAGATGACAAGCTGCGTTTATGTCTGGACGTCGTTTGTGGATGGCTTCATGGATGATGAAGCCAGCTGTATTGACTGGCTTTTCTGCGCCTCCTATGCGATTGCCTTTGTTATCGATGTGAACCATATCCGAGACTGTGAGAAGGCCAAAGTGGACGCCATAGGGGTTTATCCAGAACGTGTCTGGGTCAACAGGATCTATACATTGTTAGACTTGTCTCGAAGAAGAGCTATCTTGTAGTGTACCTCGTAAACTAATATGACCACTACTTCCATCTGCATAGCCAAGTTTAGCAAACACTCGGAATGCCGCTGCCATTTGCTCTAGCTGCCATTTTCGAGTCTCTTCTTTGGTGGCGAAGACAGGGATCTTGTGAATACGCTTTACTGACCCATCTTGGGCCTTGGCCGTGTTTAGAATTGATTGACCAGGGGTAACGATGGTAGCAGATGGAGACATCTTGAGTGATTATAAATCTGTTGAATCGAAACCTTGATCATGAGACAATGATGGTAAAGAATATTCGTATCTTTATATCGATGCGGGGTTGTTATAGGTGATGCACATTCTAGGACATTCTCATGGTGAGTCGGTATCCCCCATGATTGGTGGTTAATTAATTGTTATTTTCCTTATCCGAGATGTGAATCGGTTCACTGAACTGGTCCATTCTGACAGTAAACTGAAACGCCCTGTTCTCACTGCTATGTGTCTCTCATTCCACTGTCTCACTGTGCCTCTTCCCCAAACTTGTTTCTCACACATTGAGCATAACAGAGGGTGTGTAGGATCCTTTCTACCTAGTCATCTTCTACTCAGAGAGTTCGGTTGAGAGCGGTAGAGTATTTGTAAGCCTGCAGATCTACATCGAATTTATGCTTATCCGAGATCCACAAGGCCAAGACTCTGATGAGTTTCAGCTGAATCCTTTCGGACTCTCGCTGATTCGGACTTCCAAAGTCCGCCTTTGTCCGCACCAACTTGATTTCTTGATCTGCAAAGGATCGTGTAGTCAAACTAGTCTTCGAATGTTTTCTTCTGAGATCTGACATAAGATAATTGAATCATTCTAGATTCACAGGATTTCTATATAAGTCACTGTCTTTGCCCACCCAAGACTTGATATCAGATCAATCTATCTACACAGTTAAACATCTACCTATCAACACCACAAATATGTCTCCTCACATCACCGTCCTCCCAGCCTCAACCAAAGCTGGTCGAGAAACAATCCGCGCTCTTTTATCCTCTGATAGCAAGCCTTCTGTTAGGGCTATTTATCGAGATCCAGCCAAAGCACCACCCGAGTTCCTCAAGAATTCAAACTTTGAAGCCGTCAAAGGTGATGTTGGAGATGGTGATAGCCTTGATTTTACAGGCTCAAACGCCGTCTTTTACATCCCACCTCCTATCTTGGATGGAACAGACCAAGCAGAATGGGCAACTCGGACCGCTACCAACGTGAAGAATGCTCTGAAGAAAGCAAACGTCAAGAGACTTCTTATCCTGTCCGCTATTGGATCCCATAACTCTAGTGGTATCGTAAGTCTATGAAACCATTCCCGTATGTTTAAGCTACAAGCTGACCGTGTCTCTTTATCAGGGCGTCTTGTGTTTGAACCATATTTCGGATGAAATCTTGAAAGATGCTGTGCCAGAGGTTATAATCACCAGACCGATTTATTTCTTCGAGGACTTTGCGCCTCTTCTTGACGTTGCAAAAGAAGATAACCCTACCATATACTCCTGGATTACACCCATTGACTATAAGATTCCCATGGTTAGTAACCACTTCAGAGTAGAGACGAAGAAAATCAATACTGACATAACGCTCCAGGTCGGGCTCAAAGACATAGCCTCAAGCTGCGTCAACTCCCTCCTCTCGTCACCCGCCAAGCCAAGCCCACATTACTATAACTTATTCGGCCCACGAGCTTACGGTGCTACTGATCTCAAAGAGGTTGTAGAGGAAATTACGGGAAAGAAGGTTGAATTAAAGCTTGTTGAGAAAGATCAGCTGCTCGACTATTGGAAGCAGATTGTCCCGGAAGCTCACGCCGAGGAGTTTAAGGAGATGACAGTTGCTAGCTTGGGAGATGGGGTTATCGGGAAGGATATTAAGTATGACGAGGATACTGTTGTGGGAGAGCAGGAATTGGTGGACGCTTTGCGAGCTTTGTATAAGAACTGAAGCAGTGGCTCGAAGTCTGCAGAATAGTAGAGTTGGCTTTCCGATCAGCTTATCATTAGTCTAATTATCTAATTATTGGTCTTCTAAATCTATTATGAGATGATCAAAATCTAAGTCTCTAAAATGCACCAGCTATTAAGTGAACAAAACCAACGACCATTCCTACTGTCAGCACGTTCTGAATCGACACCCCGTTCAGAGATACGGCATTTGATAATGATGGGTTCAAATCCCTTGTACAAGCCTGCGAACAAGCATGGGATTTCTCATAAAACGTGTCATCGTCCTTATCTCCCTTCCAATACTGATCATAGCAATCCCTAACACAGCTATAGGCCACACATGAAACTTCATCAGCATTGCCCATGCTCCGTCCATCCAGCTCCGCCTTGCCCCAAGTCCCATTCGCCCCTAGAATGATCGACCTCCCACTGTAATCATACCCAGTCTTTGGATTGCCAGGACGCTTCGAATTGACAAGAGCAGTTGATAATCGAATGCGTGTCTTGTCAGGAACCACGTCCGGGGGGATAGTGATGTTGACTTGTGTTTCGGCCACAGGGATGAGATATTGAAGCCAGCATGAAGCTCCTGTGCCCCATCCGGGCGGCGTCAAGGCGAGATAGACGCGATAAGCATCAGCCATCCTTGCATTTTCAGAGCCCGGTTCAACTTTCTGGTTGATTGTGACGTTGTAGGTTTCGCCGGCTGTCATGTTCCAGGGGATGTCGTAGTAAGTGGTGCCGGCGTGAACTGTTGGGAGGGCCGCCAAGAGAGTGAAGGCGGCCACGTGAAGGAATGAGGTCAGCTCCATGGCGTCCCTTTTTTAACGAGAGTGGCTTGAGGGATGAGCCTTGTAGGGCTGAGATTCTGTTTATGTAGGAAGAAGAAATGGGGAGTGAGATGAGATTAAGCAGATTTCAAATTAGGTCGAGTCATGGCTGACAAAATTATTGAACAGGGGCTCGCTTCAAGTCTGTGCACCACACCCAACCTGGCTAGACCAATCCATTGTGTAAGACGACCTCTAATTATTACCTGCCTCATGAGGATTACTACTTGAGTTACAAAGATTCAAGGATAAGAAACAAGTAGGCTAATTTATTCTTTTTGTGTAGTCTACTTTCTCTGTTGAAGCTTGAAAGGCGAGTTTACTCTTATGTCCTAAGAGGAACTCAGAGATGAGGCAGTCTTTTGAGCATATGGTAACAAGAAACAGGACATGGATGGGCAAATACGCATCAATTTCTTCTAAAACTATAAGTAAGTACAGTCAATTCTGAGATCAGACATAAGAGGCTCCTTCGTCCTGTCTTTCTATATCTGTAGTCCCTGGAAATCTATCACTTCCCATTCTTCTTCCATGCCTCTACTCGGCCAGTCTTCACAGATCATCACTAGGCGCCCGAGGATATCAATGAACCAGGTACGTAGTTGCATGTCGGTTTTCAAATGCATCGTGCCCAATCTTTTCCCTTCCTTCGTGAAGATGTACAGAACCTGAGCTAGGCGATCTTCATCAGGTTCTCCTAAATCCCTTCCTATAACAAAAATGAACGTATCGAATAGTATACCGTAATGATCGGGGTCAAAAATAGACGACGTACAGATTGTTTTTACCTCTCCCTCACTGTTATGTAGGGAGATCCTGTGACGATGCTGTGAGATCCTACACCCATCGGAGAACTGTAGAGGTGATGGTCGACAGAAGTAGCGGCATATTGTAACAGCATCCTGGTCGGATATATCTCTGCCATCTACCGTCCACTTCCAGCGGATCCCAGACTGCGACCCGAGGAATATAACGCCTTCAGATGCGGCAAAAAAGAATCCGCGCTCCTCGTCTTCATCTGATAAGCTGTGTTCGTGTACTACCTCCAGCGTGTCAAGGTTCCACGATTTGACGTTGCTGAGAGTCACATATGTCAAATAGTCGTTGGTCCGATTTGAATAGTACTGTATGTGCTTACCACTAAAACAGAGGCACCGAAGGCGCAGGATGTGGTGCTGGAGGGGGGACAGATAGTAAAAGAAATTAGGGTCCCCAAAATCATGTATAGGTGTATGCAGTGAGTTCTTTCTATCATGGATGATGGACTCTCCACGTTTCAGTCCTTGTTGGTTCCAGAACTCGATGAGATAATGGTCCATTGCCTCGTGTGGTAATGGCTTGCAAATGCTGACGCTGGGCTTGTAGCCATCAAAGTACCAATATCTTTTCCCGCAAATGCTCCAATCTCTTACGGAGTATTCTGCAGAATAAGGATAGTTGGGATATGTAGCTGACAAGGACCAATCCTACAATCTACGCACAGCAAGGGATTTAGAATTTTCCGTTGCCGTAACGTGAGAGCCATTGAATACTCGCTTGGAAGGAAAGGCAAGTACGTCGGTCTTTACAAGGCTCAAATCGTCACCATCGAGGATATAAAGATCACCCCCTCCGCCACGATGTGATGGCTGAAGTACAAAGGGAGGTTCCATTTGTTGTGCATAACTCGATCGCATGTATTCTTTCTTTCGGGTTGTTTCCATCTTGATTCGCTTTGACATGGGAGCGACACCACCACCAATGGCAACAATAGCCTGGCTGATGGATAGATAGCATGTGCGTAGACAATGTGAAGTATGTCGAGCGATGTAGCCCGGATATCCCAGGCGCTTGAGATGGTCGATCCAGACACAGTCTGGTACTTTACTCTCCCATAGCCCTTTGGTGATAGGCAAAGCTCTAAAGAGATCACCAAGCTCCAGCTCGTACACGATCTGCTGTGCAAGTTCGAGGGTATGGAACACGCGGTCTGCCGCGTCGCCCGTGCCTGTGAAAGGAACACTGGGGGCGAGAGAGATTGTTGAGGAAGAAAGTTGGTTGATTGAAGGAGTACTGGGGGCAGGAGAGGTTGTCGAAGATGAGGGTTGGCCGGTTGAAGGAATTCCAGGGGCGGGAGAGGTTGTTGGGGAAGAAGATCGGTTGATTGGGGGAACACTAGGAGTGGGAGAGCTTGTCAAAGAGGGTTGGGTGGTCGAAGGAATACTGTCGGCGGGAGAGGTTGTCGAGGAAGAAGATTGGTTGGAGGAAGGCTTCTTCCGCTTGAAGGGTAGCCATTTCGAATGACGACGGGGCGGCATGATGGATTTGAGAAAGGATCTCATGACTGTTGAGTTATCGGGTAAAGAATGAAGACAGAGTTGACCTTCAGCTTCCAAAAGAGCGATTTTTATACTACAGACACAGGCAACCATCCATTTACTTCCTCTTCCTTGCTTCACTGGACTGTTTGGTCTGGGAATTGAGACTTTTACAAGTTTAATATGTTTGTATTAATTAGAGTATTACATGAGAACAAAACGTTCCATAGCCGTCTCATATCATAAGCAAGTACATATAATCTGGGGCAAATTTCCCAACGTGGTATCTAAAAACAAATAACTTTTGTGCAAACGCGCTACACCGTCATCATCTCACAAGCCCAAGTCAAAAGAAAAACGCCTTGCTTTCAGGGTAGATGATGCGATAACGTCATCAGATGTCGGTACCAGTCGTCAAACTAGCAAAACATGTAAACGAAGATGGTAGTAGGATTTAAGCGGTCTCCTTCTTGCTGCCAACGCTGTCACGTCGAGATCTGACAGCCGCCAAAGCAGTCTCGTTCCCGGTCTCCTTCTCGTCCTCCTCGGCAGAAGAACCAGATCCAGGGGCAGGAGGAGCAGTGGGAGCATACTTGCTCTTCGCGCGAATCTTGGCACCATATCGGTAGAAGATGAAGGGAATGGGCGCAAGCACGGCAGCAACACAACCGAGAAGGGTGGCGGCATATTGAATGCCCATGCCATCAAACATTTGGCGAGCAAATAGAGGGAAACCGGCACCGCAGAGAGATCGGAGGAAGGTGTTGCCAGCAATGGCAGAGGCGGCGAACATGAGATAGGCATCGACGAGGTAGTTGAGAGCCTGAAGGAAGATAGACATGAGACCAAAGCCGGTGAAAAGGCCACTCAAAGCGGGAACAATCCAGTGAATGTTGGAGGTGTATCCAGTCCTGGTAGAGGTTAGTACTTATTTGATCAAACTGTTTGCGGATAACTTACCATCCAAACCAGAAGATACCAATGGTAAAGGAGACACCACCAGCCATGACATTTGGAAGTCGCCATTCGGGAATAGGAATGCCATTGTTGGCTTCGAGTTTGCGGATGTACCAGGGCTGCATAGCAATGACCGAGGCACCAGCAATGAGCTGACCAATGATCATACCGAAGAAGCAGAGACCAGACTGGCCAGAGCTGAAGCCGTGAACACCGACAAAGACAAGAGGGTACGCGGTAAGGAAAAGGTAGAGAAGACCATAGATGAAACTCATGTAGATGGAGAGCAAGAGAATGATGGGCTCAGTAAAGAGCAGACGCAGAGGTCGAGAAAAGTTCTTCTGCACAAGCTCCTTGAAGTCAACCTCGATTTCCTCCTGCTTGGCGTGAATACCCCAGTTCTTAGTGCGACGTCGCAGATCAGCCGCCTTGGCGATAAGAATGACAGGAGGGTAAGTCTCCTCCAAGAAGATGACGTCGAGAATAAGAGCAGTGAAACCCATGATGGAGGCGAGATACTCAGTCCAGCGCCAGCCAAGGTGAGATTCAACGATGAAACCACCAATGAATGGGGCGAGAAGAGGACCAGTGAAGACGGACATGGAGAACAGAGTGATGGCAGTACCTCGAGTACGGTTATCGAACATGTCGGAGAAGACAGCCGCGACGACAGCAAGAGGACAAGCACCAAAGAAACCACTAAAGAATCGACAGAGCAGAATAGTCTGGATATCCTTGCCAGTAGCACAACCAATTGAGAAGACGGAGAAACCAAAGATTGAGATGAGAATCGGCAGACGACGTCCTTTCAACTCAGACAGAGGAGCCCAAAGAGAAGGTCCGAAAGCAAAGCCAAGCACGTAGAAAGTAGTTCCCAACAGACCAACTTCATTGCCAACATTGTACTCTGCAGAAACAACCATAGTGGCAGCAGAGAAAATGGAGGATGTGAAGGCAGATGTCATAGTGGTGAAACCCAAAACTGCAGCAGTAACAAGCTTCTTCTTCAATGGCCAATTCTGCGAGTGCAAAGGATCATTGGGTCCATCGAACTCGACAACATACTGCTCCTGCTCAGGCAAGGGAGGTGGATAAGGCTTTCCAGCACCAAAGTTGGGCAGAGGCTTTCTTGAAGCGCGCGAAGCAGTTCGGGATCGCAGACTACCTCCGACGGTGGCATTGTGCTGGCTACGGGCGGTTTGGATTCGGCTGAGTGCAGTGGGATGGCGCTCAAGGTCGTTCTGGGTCGAGACACGGCTGATGCTGTTGTATTGACCGATGGAGCGGCTTCGTCGACGGGCTGAGTTCTCGGAGGAAGAAGATGAGACGGTAGAGGTGGAGATGACTCGCTCGATTTCAGCACTGTCGCGCTGTTGGTAACGCTGAGGAGATGCTGCACGCTCTGCGTCCAGCAGCTCCTGGTCGACGATGTTCCCCGTCATCGTTGGTGTAGTTTCTGATGTTCAATCAAGTAGGCGTATTGTATTAAAGCAATGGCGATGCGGAAAGGTATTGCAAATTAAGCAGAGAAAAAGAGGTGGGCGGAATGTATCCAGTATATAACCTCTTTAGTCCTTCTGTCTGGTTCTTGTTATAAGCTGCAGCGTAGCCAACTATGACGCTAAAACCCGATAATGGCTGGTTCGTCGGGAAAAGGCGAGACGGATTCAATCGCGACGCTAGCTTTAGCCAGTACGAAAAGGGTCAAGTAAGACAGACAAGTCAAGTTCGAGTCAGGAATATGTAGGTAAAAAAGAGAAGGGAATTGACTCGAATTAAGACGCTGAAAACAGATTCTTTGTTTTTTCCAAGAACTAGAGTATTACAGAGAAACAAGAGGCGAAAAAGAAGTCATGATCAAGGGGTGATGCCATGTATAAGTAATCGACTTAGACGAGGTACAATGAGTCCACTCGATTCCTAGTGCCAATCTCTTGGCCGAGAAATGAAACCAGAGATCCATTCATTACTAACGTTACCACCGAGGAACGAGGTCAGTCAACGCCCCAAACCCTGGCAACCACGAGAGAAAAATTCTTTGCTCCGGGACAAGGATCCACTAATTCTTCGGCACCCACGTTCGGCACGGCGCCGCACAGCCTAGACAAGGTCCGAGCACCTACCTGTCTGCAGTCACTATCAGTGAGTCTCTACAGCTGCAGCTGAGTCCTATATCCGATTGATAGACGCTATATCCGCTCTAACTTGCTCCCTTCGAACGATTATTGATCAGTTAGGGCGTTTGATGCGGCCAGCTTACTGATAGAATGCACCGTGCTTGCGGATCATCTTGGTAAGCAAGTCAACAAAAACAAATCAGATGAATCAATCGATCTCTGTGTCTTGGGCCGAATTGCCGTGCATGGATACTATCTCAATTCCAATCTTCTTTTTCTCAAGCCAGCGACTGACCGTCTCCATATTTGGGCTTCAAAGGTTCCCTTGCCCCTGATGGCCCCCTAGATCCATCTACGGTATCAATGGGGAATTCAAGATTTATTTGCAGCATGGGCCATGTCGTTTATTGGCAAGATGCCCCTGAGCTGTATGAACCATGGATACAGCATGAACTTGATGTCTTGGATTCTGACTGTTAACTGTCTAACCGTTGAATGGACCCTGCAGTAATATCCGGTTATCGTAATGCTTGCGGGTTCTTTTGCTGACAACTTCTGTTCATTCACCACCATCAACAGAATCCTCCTTATCTTACACGCATTTCATCCCATCGTATTTCGCTTCGTCGCGCAAATCACCAAAATGGCCCCAGCCAATGGAGGGAGCCGGCCGAGTGTGATGCCGAAGTGGTCCCACCTTTAAGCTTCTCGAACAAGCTTAGACATGCACGGTGATGTAACTTTTTCGGCCACAGCGATTCCCATCCTCACTCACTTCCAATTCCCGTGCTTTTTTTTTTTGTCTTTGTCTTCGTTTCTGTTTATTTCCTAGCTCGACAAGCCGTGCTTTACCGTGTATAACCCGGTCGTCACCTTTCCGAGTTTCCGTCTTGTTACCCACGGAACACTCTCGGAACTACGGCCAAGCAAACGAATATTCCTATCGTTTCGATGTCAATTCCGAAAGATAACTGGGTTTGTATATATCATGATGTTTCTATTTACTAAATCAGGATGCACTATCGAACGCCCCAACCGTCGTCCAGCAAAGCCGTTGCTTCTTCAAGACTCAAGCCCGCCGTCTCGGGGTAGATGCGCCACACCAAAAAGTATCCTCCACCGCAGATGATCGCATACAATACGAATGTCCAAGACGGGCTCAGCAGGTCCATCAATGGCAAGAACGTCAAACCCACAACGAAATTGGCGGCCCAGCTTGTCGCCGTTGCTACACCGCTACCGAGCGATCGAACCGCCAATGGGAATAACTCGCTTTGCATCCAGGGGACGTTACCGAGACCCAACGCGTACGCGGCGACATAGACCATGATGCTCACAAGGATGGTGAGGGCCGCCATTTCGTGTCCCGCAGTAACAGGGGGTTCCTCGGGGGCTGTGTTGACTCCGGCTGCTAGCGAAAGGAATGAGAACCCGTAGGCCGACATCAACAGGCCAACCATCATGAAAGGGATCGAGTATAGGAGAACTCTCCTTCGGCCAATGCGATCAACAAGTCCCAGCGCAGCAACTGTCCCGAGGAAATTTGTAACGGCGACCACCATCGAGGTAAGGGTAGGGCTCTGGAAGCCGATGACTGTGAAGATGGTCGCAGAAAAGTACATTAGAGAGTTCTGTGAAATTATTAGCCATTTGTAGAAATTGTAGTCCTTTGGGTTACTCACGAAGCCACAAAGCTGTTGCAGCCCTTGAAGTAGGCACGCGATAGCCAAGGCCCTGCGGTTTCTTCCTTCACTGACGAGAGTTTCCCATCCACCAAGCCACTTCCAACGGCTGGATGCCCGATGATCACGCAATCGTTGCGCCTCCTGCTCCTCTCGTACTTCAAGCTCGATCTCTTTGATAACTGCATCTGCATTATGTTGCAACGCGTCACCGTTGACCCGTCGAATAACCTCCTTGGCTGTGCTGGATCTACCAACCTTGACCAGCCATCGAGGTGTCTCGGGCATGAAAGCAATCATGCCTCCTTGTAGAATCGCGGGCAATGCACCCAGGCCAACCATCCATCGCCATCCTGTGGCTTGAGAGCCATAGGTCGAGAAAGCCCATCCAACGATATACGCAATGACCTGTCCCAAGGTAATAAACATAATGTTTAGCGTTACCAGGCGCCCTCGATGCGCAGCTGGCGCCACTTCAGCAATGTACAACGGCACAACGAAGCTGGCAGCGCCGACTCCAGCGCCGATAATGCATCGCCCTGCGACCATGATCGGAACCGTCGAGCTCCATGCTTGTAATAGGGCGCCCGCGATGAAGAGAATGTCGGCGTAGAGGATAACGTGTTTGCGTCCGAGTCGATCGGCGAGAACGGATGAGAAGGGCGATATTATAAGTGCGAAGAGCGACGTGGAAGAAGTAATGATCGACTTGTCCATCGAGGTTAGTTCGCGGTTCGAGAGCGATGTTCCTATTGAAACGAGGGTAGCGGAAACGACTCCTGTGTCATCTGCGGGTTCTTGTCAGCATAAACTCGACGAGTATAACATACAATAGATACATACATCCAAATAGTAGACCACTGATACCAGCAGCGAAAGTCAATGCCAAGACAAATACACTAGGCATTCCGCTCCCCATCTTGCCCGCTTCGATGGGGGACCCTTGGGCAGAATCATATTCGAGCTCCTCTTCTTCGTCGCCATGGCCCGCAATCAGCGGCGCTTGGGAGCTATCCATCGTATCGCGATACAGTAGCCGTAGCGTTCGTGCGGATTGCCTCAATGCAATTCCACGAGGCTATGGTGAGTGGTCATGAGGGAGGGAGAATCGTGGATCCTGGGTTCTTATGATGGATGATCAGCACCCCTGGTCACATGGCACATCTACAATTGATGCTAGTCAAGGGGATACTTATGTTGTCATATGTGGCTTGTATAAAGTAAAAGTATCTCACTAACAGCTACCAATAATAACTACCGACAGTTCCGGCATCCATACCAACCAGTAATTCATTCTTACACTCTATTCTCCATTAAACTTATACCGCGATATCCTTTAACTAACCAAGTGCATGTTCTTCAAAAAGAAGTAACCATGCACAGCCGCAACGCCAAACGGTTGAAGCGCCCATGGCAGTCGATGCCTCACATGTCTGCTCATAGACTTTGCCATGACAGTTTTTGGTGCTCCAGGCGTATACATCCAGTCTCGCAATAAATCCCATGTGAGTTGTTGGACCGGACCGACGCGTTCAAACATGTATTCCTCGAAACTCTTGATCGCCTTGTCCAGTTCTTGGTCATCTTTGTCCGCCGCCTCATTGATAATCTTTGCAAGTCGCATCGCATCGTCAAGAGCCTGATTTACACCTTCACCAGCATAAGGTGTCATGAGATGGGCGGCGTCTCCAATGAGAGTTAGGCCCTGCTTATGCTCCCATTTGCTACCGACGGGAAGCATATGGAGTGAACGTGGATTGCAACGGCCATTGGATAATTCGATTGCTTGTTTGAGTCGAGGGTCCCAATCCTTATACTTTGTCTCAAGTAACGTCTGTGTTGTCTCCTTCAGATCATGGGGGTTGTAGTCGCAGTTCTCTGGCTTGTACCAGTCTGGGTTATCCGTGACGAAACTGCAGTAAATATTCAAACTGCCATCGCCCATCTGTTGAATAGATGTGCGATTACCATCTGTGCTGGCAAAGATGCTTCCTCGATTCACAAGCTTGTACAGATCTGGGGCGTTGTTTTCAGCATCTGTGATTTCCAGCTCATGCATTCCGATGCCTGCAAACTCTGGAACGAGGCTTGGATCAATCTCCTTTCGTACTTTGCTCCACGCGCCGTCTGCGCCAACAATAAGATCGAATCCATCGACAGTGGTGTGGTTGAAAACAAGACTTCGACCCTCAATCTTCTTGAGATGGTGATCCCATTTGATCATGCCCTCAGGCAGTGACTTTGATAGTATTTCTCTGAGGCTAGAACGATCAATCTCGGGCCGTTCTTCAATCTTGTTGTATTTGCCGACTGCGGTCTTCACGAGATGATATTCCAAACTTTTGTCTACGATGGCCATGTACTGGCCGTCATAGCGAGCGTGCTTGAGAAACTCGTCAAAGACCTGTGCTTCTTTGAGGGCTGCAAGACCTGTGGCTGTGTGTAGATCCAGAGTACCTCCTTGGGATCGGAAGTTTGGATGAGCCTCTCCTTCAAAGACAGTGACTTCTGTGCCTGCCAGGTGAAGAAGCCTTGCTAACAAGCATCCTAGATATCCATGTTAGTGGAAGCATTCTTGCTTGACTGGATGTCTCGTACCAGCTGGACCTGCGCCAATGATTGCTATCTTTCGGTTGCCCATCTTTAAATTGTTTGTTTAGGAGGTATGTGGTATAAGTAGAGGAGTCTGGCTGTGATCCCGTTGAATGGGAGATAATGGGACTATCACATTTGTCGATGACTGGGCAGTCTCGTCGTTTAAATACAGTTGTCTCCTGTAACCATAACCACGTTGCTTCATTGTGGTGGCTTGGTTTCCAGACAAACACAGTATCCATCATTAGCTCACAACCGGAGCTGAAGGAGTCTCGATGAACCCCGACGGGTGAAGCGGCTTCAAAGTTCAGCCCAGCTGAACCCGCGTTAAGCCACTTCTGGTGTTCTATTCGACGTGCTGGCTGTGCTGTAAATAGGATGACAGCCACCCAACATTGTAAGTCCTACAAGTCAACGTTGCACCTTTCCCACAAGGCCACTTAATCTAGTCTTTAGTGATAACAAGATAGATGTCCGCGGGGTCCGCTATCACAACAATATGTGTTAGCATCAATGGCAGATGCTCGGCGCCGTGTATCCCGCCATGTTGGCCTGTACTGTATGCTTAGAATGCAAAGAGAAAATGTCCTAGGAGGCCCGGAGTAGCATCAACTTATTCACATGTTTCATCACATGTGTTCTGAGCAGCCAAGTCTTCTAATACTGGTAGACAGTGATGATGGAATGGTTGTAGTGCCAAAAATAGCATATTCTCCAACCTGTCACTCTCACATTGGGTCAACTTAGTGTAATATTCAGCAACCGGAGTAGGAAGTTGGAGTAAAAGTCCGTTCCCGCTTGTTGTAAGACAGGCAAGGTAGTCGTGTAAGTTGGATATTGCCCAAATAGTCCGTTCCTGGTCAGGCTTCAATCAGAAAGCCTCCATGGCTGCTAAATTCATCAGAGACAATACTTGAAGGCCGGTTTCTTCAAGTTGCTTCTCTATTCCCTAGGTCTTAAGGTTTAGAGATCAACCTTTCTGATACAGGCATGGCTACTCCCGTTTGATGATCATACATTCGACGACACATGATTCCGTGATAGGCAGAACCTTTAAAGCACCAGCCATAATATGGTTGACGATTTTCGTTACGGTAGCTAAGACGCATAAAGATGCAGTCTATTACTTACAACTACAGAGAGTCACATGTTTAGGATACATAAACAGCGTGTGCTGCCCTGCTCTATGCTAGCATCGACGGAGCATTTATCGAAACCATGAAACAAGGCCCTACCGACCCCAGATCCATGAAACGAAGGCTAATGCTTGACAGCCAAGACGGCTGTAGCGTTAAAACCGTTCCCTAGCCGACAGCGCAGCTCTTTTGCGCCATATAGCACGCCGAGCGAGATTATAGCACGGAAAATCGAGCATAAACAATGGCATTGGTATAGGGTGTTTTGCTCAGGATATTATCATGTTATATAAAACTTCTTGATTCATGCTTAGAGCCCATCGGACGTTTAAGCTCAAGATTCATCTCAAAAACCGCTTAGGACAATATTGAAAAGAGTTTGGTTTGGTGAGGACATCCATTCCAATCAATCCACCGCCTCAACGGTTTTTCAACGTTAGATGGCGGGTGATTAAGAGGCTCTCGTTGATTGGAACTCAAGTGGAGGTTAGGTGAATTAAATATATGGATTACAGACTACCTCGTTGGAGGTATTAGAGGACCTGGCTGTTAAAGGGAAGAGTCTGAGGATAGACAATCTAAACCTGTTCTAATACACTTAAACTGACTCACGGAATCCTATGATCTCAAAGATTCAATGCCTTGATGTTTAAATGTATGCTTTCAGGCTCTAAACCTTGCGCTACAGTGGCACGTGCTATAGTGCAGGGGTCCCATCTACAGTACTAAGCCATAGCCTAGGTGGATTGGATGGATCAAGGTTGGGTTGGGCACTAGGTGGACTTTCAGCTATTGGGTCCCGTCCCGTCACTGATGAGGTGCAGATAGGTCAGTTATTGTATCCATCCACCATCATCATCCATCGTGCGCACCCTCATACTGTGCTGTGCTGTGTCTTGCTGTACTCAACCTCAACATCTCTCTTCTTTTGTAGCCACTCTCGGTACTCTCGCTACAACAACCTCTTTCTACTCTCCTTGCGACGCCTTGGACGACCTTCGACGCCCGCTTCTGCGATTTCTCTACGGTCCATTCGTTTTGATGATGCCTCTTGCCCCTCGAAGACCTCCGAAATCCGATCATTAAGGAATTCCCTCTGCGCTCGATTTTCGAATTATCGCGTCAAACCGAGGCTACCTCTCCTTCTCCTTCCTCGACTTCAATCGAGCACATATTTCTTGTTGCGAACGCAAATATATCTCAAGCATAAGCCGACATGCAAGCTCCATCATCCGGTTCCCAACGCGCCTTTGCCCATCGCCGTTCGCCTGGCGCCGAGCCTGGACCACCGCCCAATGTTCCTGTTCGGTCCATTTCACCAGCGCTCCAGGCTCGAGCATCGAGCGCCTCGGCAAGATCTGTACAGTCGGCCGGTTCTCGAAGGATGAATCGTGAAGTGAGTATATAATCCGCAACGTGGGCAAGATTGTGCCCCTGCCGAGCCCTGCTGCCCCACGTCTGCCCAAGCCTGATTGCAACCAAGATGCTGACGTTGTTCTTCTCCAGGGTTCCGGTAGCGGTTCCAATATGCCTCTATCGCAGATCGAAAAGAGCGTTACGCACCTGCTCGTTGCAACAAAACAACTCCTAGAAACACTCACACAATGGTCGCGCGGGCAAGCTACAGATAGCCAGGTGTCAGATGTCTACGTGCGTCTAGGATACGAGTTCAACATGGCTTGCCGCGCATTTACTGCCATTCATGTTGACACATCCGATCTAGGAAACGTCCCCGATTCACTGCGACATATCCTTGAGGCGACGCTGAGCCAAGAGGCCAGCGCTGAGAGTTTAGAGAAATATCTGCCCAGAATCCGCGACATAATCATCAATTTGCTACACGGCCTAAAGCGCAAACAACAGAAGCTTCGTCAGAAACAAGCTCGAGATCGCGACGGCCATGCACCCCCCGATAGAGCAACCAGCGTCAGCACTGTTGGCAGCGGCAACAGCGGACTCACCAACATGTTGGAGGAGGGATTAGAGAATGGGTTTCAGACCCAGCCTGAGGCGCAGCCGACTGAGAATCTGCCTTCGTCGAGTGGTAGTAACCGATCTCCACGCCGCTTCAACGCCCAGCGTGACTCGTCTCGAGTATCCGCGATATCAGAACAATCTTCACTTTCGAGCAACACGATGCAGAATATGCCAGTGGTGCCACCTTATCCCGAAGGCGACAGTTCAATTCCATCAGGACCTCCTGCGCCTCCTGCGCCTTCCGGAGAACTCAATATCGATTCGTTCCCTCCTCCGCCACCCCCTCCGCCCGACAATACTTCGAGCGCCCTCGCAGCTCTGCAGAAGGGTGGAGATCTTGAACGACGAGCTTCACGCCGGTACTCTCAATATCAGATATCAAAGCACCTAGGAGGTGCCAATGGCGTTCCAATCTTACCTTCGCAGAACTCACCCATTCCCAACAGAGGAAGAAAGGAGGTCCGAGAGTCGCTACGCGCAGTGCAGGGTCGACAATCTATCCGACATAATCGCAATAACTCAAGCCAGTCTCTGCGAGCAAACACGGCGGAGGACTCTCCCGTAAGGATACCCGACAAGGTTTCCGAAGAAAACCCCCCAGCAGAACTGCCCACCAAAATAGATAGTCCAGTGCCTCAGACCCCAGACGAAGCATATGCGGCCAGTGCGACGCTTAGCGGGCCTCCTACTGACCCTATGTTCTTTCAAGATCATGGCAATGCGCCGGAAACACCAAAGATTGAGAAGCCCAAGCCCCAACCTGAAGTTGCGCCTACGGCACCACCAAAACCTACTGAAACATCATACTTCCAGGATTCTCCCCCGCCAACACCCTCAAAGGATCTGACCTTGTTCCTCCAGTATAAATCTAAAGTCAAGAAGTTTGTTCTACCTGAGGGAAGGGCCGAGCTTACAATTGGGCGACTGCAACTTGCGTTTATCGAAAAGTTTTCTTGGAATACACAACACAATGGCGCAGATCTTCCCGAAATCTATATTCAAGACCCCGTCTCTGGTGTACGGCATGAACTTGAAGACTTGGCAGATGTCAAGGATCGAACCGTTCTTGTCCTGAATGTGGAGGCCCTGGACGAGGTCAAAAGGCATATCGACGACGGAATCGCGTCCCTGACTGAGATCGTCCGTGACGTTAAGCAAACAGTAACTGATCAAGGAGCGGCTATACAACGAGTCTCAGACCGACAGCAAGAAGCAGCGAACGAAATGGCTCGACTGGCACTGTCACCACCTTCCACAACCGCCTCCACTGATGGAGCCAAGACACAGTTCACTTCAGGCCGGAAATTGAATAACAGTCACCTAGGAGAATTGAAGAGTCTGAGACAGGATCTGGCTGTCATGCGTCAAACCTATTCGAATTTTCAAGCCGACATCCAGGACTCCATGGCTACTATTCGCAGCAAAGCTGCTAACGTCAAGGTTGCCACAGCAAGGGCTGCTATTCCCGATATCGAGGGCGATGCAGGCTACTCATACGTTACCAGTGGGCGCAAGCAGCTCAATAGCGACTCTGATCGATTGGTTGGTAAAGTGGACGATCTTCAGGATCTCATCGAGGATCTGCGCAAGGACGTTGTGCACCGCGGTGTCCGACCTCTCCCACGACAGCTGGATTCTGTCGGCAAAGATATCTCGACGTTAAGCAAGGAACTGAAGAGAATGGAAGAGTACATGACTCAGGAGAAGCCCATTTGGACCAAGATCTGGGAGAAGGAGCTGGAAGACGTCTGCCAGGGTCGTGACGAGCTTCGCCTTATGGAAGATCTTTTGGTTGATCTGCGAGATGATCTAGAGAAAGCTTCAGAAACGTTTACGCTTGTGGAGCAGGCAACCAAGGAACAGATGAAGGACAATGGCACCGGTGCTAGTGCAGGAACCGCTCGACAATTCTCAAAGGGTCTTATCAACCTTGGCAACAGCTCCGATCAGAGCGCGGCAAAAGAGGGTGTTCTCGGCGAGGTGAGAGCGCTGCAGCCAAACCACGAAGACCGTCTTGAAGCTATTGAGCGTGCCGAGAAACTACGCCAGAAAGAGCTTGCGACACGGCATATCAATCCCATGCACCGTGAAATCATCAACTTCGTCGCGGACGGCAAACTCAAGAAGTCTGGCGGATTTGAGGAGGTTGAGCGAGCTCGTAAAGCCAAGGACGACCGTATCAGACGCGAGGTCTGGCAACGTCAGAACGGCATCATTCCCGAGAGTCCCATCGGTGAGGAGGGTGAGGAGGGCCAAGTAGGTCAAGAGGAGATGGATGACGAAGAAGCCGAATTTCTCAGACAAATGATAGCGGAGGAAGAGGCTGCAGCGGCAGCGGCGGCAGCAGAAGATCAACCACCACCCCCACCACCAAAGGATGGCAGCGACGACGGCAAGGGGCCGGAACAACCAAATGGTGCCTAGTTACGCTACTCCCGGTTTCAAGCATACAAGTTCTATCATGTCTAGTCGGTTGGTGCGGTCCATTATGTTTACGGAGATAATGCCTGGGATGAGGTTTATGCGAGATTGTTTGAACGCGATGCATGTCGGTATGGTTATGGATATTCTCGTACTTAGGGTTTTCGGTAGTTTTAGTCGGGATTTTGTCATAGCGGAGGCGAATGGGAAATATCTGTCGTTCATCTAATCTAAGCTTGCTGATATCAGTGATGTCTTGGCTAAGTTATGTAAGTGTGTCGTCCAGCACACCGCAAGATCTACTAAGTTACTTTGGCTCAAGCCGCTCGTTCTATTTTAATATCCTTCAGGATTGCTCGGAGGACATAGGTAGAAATTTAGTCGTAATTCATTAATGTACAGTATTCTAAACCATCTTGGACTGCCCTCTGCCCAGCATACCCAAACAGGTCTCAGTATGAGCTGTGTAATATATAATTTGTGTATCAAGCTTTCTAGTAAATCGTGGCCTTGTATTTCAAGAACCTTCGAGTACAGTGTAAGGCTATAAAGCGGGTTGCTGAGTACCCCCGGCTAAGTTAACAAACATGTTCATGTCCGTCGACGAGCTTGAGGGTTATGAGTAAGTATGTTCTATTGCTCAGGGCTGCACAGCACCCTGGCTTTGAGTATGATATTTCGGTATTGTAAATGGCCTCCGTGCTCATCGCCATGCTTGATTACCCCTGGAAAGGCGACACAGCAGATTTCCCTTCCAGTTAGCGATTCTTCGTCTTCCCCGCCTAGATCTTCCATTGTTTCGGGCTCGAACATGACTCTTTGGTGCGGTAATACCGTAGGCATGTTCACACGGAGAACGGCTTTTTGGACGGCAACGAGACGCGCCAGTTCGATAGAGTTGTTAACAAGAACTCGCAATCCACTATCTCGAGCTTCAGAGGAAGATGTGCCACACAGGGCATCGAGGATTCGGGTTATTCGTGTCAAGATAGCCTCCGTGACAGATGCTGTTGATTCCTCCAAGGAAGATGCATCTCTATGGAGCAAAGATAGAGTAGAAGACCTCCATTGATTGATGGCTTCGTCAGAGTTGGCTGCCAAAATTAGCAATTGACTATCATGACAAGTAACTATATGCGTACCATAGGTAGAAATCAGCTTTTCTAATTGCCGGAATTGCTGCGTCTGCTCTTCTGTCAAGCCAACAAAGTAGGCATCAAAGACCATCTCGACTAGTATCCTGGATACAATGGACTGCAAGAGGTAAACCTTGTGTGTCGACGCAAGCTCTTCATACATGGGCACGAGCTCGCTAATCTCAGCCAACGTCGCCTCGTCTAAGTTCTCCAGATCTACTAGCTATTAGGACGCAGATCTTTTGACCAGCAGCGGGACCACTCACTTATTTTGGCTTTCCTGAAGTTCACTATAACCCAATTTTGAAGTCCGTTGCCCAGTCGTGCCATGCCATCGCCAAAGACCTCATCGCACTCCTGACCATCTGTTCTCGTGCTGTTACTCACCCACTCTTTTAGCCCACGGACTTGGCCTCTTAGCCCCCGAATCTCTTCGTCTCGCTCTTTCAGTTCTCGCCGCAGAACCTCCCAGCCCTCTCTGAGCTCTTCACGCTCGCCTTCTCGTACTTCAACCTCGGCGCGCAAAAGCCGTAGCTCGGTGTCCGTCCGTAAATATTGCTGGTTCAGTGCACTGTGCTTCGCTTGCCAGAATGTCGCTGTCTCGCTTTCATTCTGGCTGAGCTTGTCCAGTTCGCGGTGGAACTCACGTTCCATGATACCCATTTCTTTCTCCAGGTACGCGATTCTCTCATCCTTTTCTTTCAGAGCAGCCTCAAGTCCGCGCTCTTTCTCCTTCTTCTCCCTCCGTTCCTTGCGTTCCTTATCGCGATCCTTGTCCTTTGTGCTGCTTGCTCCTGTGGCCGTGCTCTCCTTCTCTTTGAGCGGGGCACCACCGCCGCTGCTGTTCGTCTCATGGGACTCTTCGGGGGTCGCGTTGGTGTTGGAAGCCATGGCAGCTTTCGGCGGCATGGCTGGCATGCTGCTGGTTCGGTTGTTATTCGAGGCGCCTGTTCGCAACGTATGGGCAGACGAGTTCCCGGAGCCAGGACGGCGCTTTTCAGAAGTGTTCATGGCGGTAACGAGGCGGAGCTGTCAGATTGTGGTGTGTGTATAGCCTCCACTGAAGAGGATCGGATCGTCAAGTCGTGGGGTCCGATGCTAGGCGATCCTGTTTCCGCATTGTCGCTGGCATCAAGTGCAGTGGTAGTTCAATCCAAGCGGCTGATTGTGTAGAGACGTTAAAGAAAGAGTTATGTTGATGACGTTTGGTTCTTATTGTGATGCCTGGGGCTGGGCACTTGATTGGGAACTTTAGGCGGCCGCCCACTGAAGGCTGCGCTAATTCTGAGTTTATAACGTCTGTATCACATCCCGGTTCTGATATCGAATGAAACCGCCAACAGGAGTTGTTATGCGGCTATGAGTTTGTCACAGGGTCAATTGACTATTACTTCTGATTTGCTGACACAATCTTCAAATCTCTGTAAGTACTCTATAAAGACCAATCTTACATTGTGAGAGTTGTTGCCTGCTCACTGATTCCAAATTGATACCCTCAGATGCTCTGTCAGCCTTCAGAGTTTTATGAATACAAGGTTGGTAATCTACTGGGAAATGGGTTGGAAAGCGGCTGCCTTGTTCAAAGTTGCTGTCGCCTCTAGCTAATTCAGTAGTTCATCTCCTTTGCTGGTAGGATAATTTAGGTGCCTGACAATCAGTCCATGTCTAGGCTTCTCCGAGCCAGGGCCTTAGCCACGATATTCGCTATAGCATTGCCTGGACAGCCAAGATAAGTCGGGTTCTCCAGGCTTCTGTTAAAACTCAACCTCAGCTTCGACTTCATATGCTTCGTCATCCGTTCCCTCAATCTTCTTTGCACCCATTCGACACAGCGCAACTCTGTCCACAGGCATATCTTCCAGCCAAACATAGTCATCGTATAGACTGACCATGTCCCGTGCATCAATTGTCATCCTTTCTCGGATTCTTCTTCCTCTTTCATCCTTGACATAAATCGTGTTGACTACGGTTGCATGGAGCAACAATGGTCTATCTTCCTTAGCCATCAGTCCTGCCTCTTGGAATGTGGCTTTGATTTGCTCGCAGAACTTGTGCAGAATCCCTTCTGCATCTACAGGAGCAGCATACAGCACCGAAGTCTTCGCAGGCGACTGCATAGCATGTAACCCTTTCAGCGTAATCGAGAGCCGCTCTGCAGTTGACGATGTCCCAGCCTTAGCATCTGCAAGGAACTCGCTTAGTCTCAAGCTTTTCAGTACCTCAGTTGCTTGCTGGACACCTTCATCCTTGAGACTCATGACACCAAGCGTCAGATGCAGCGTGCCGGCTGGACGCACTGCCGTTGGTGGAATACCAAAGCTGGCAGGATTGGTGACCTCTGTGCGGAAAGCAGCAATACTTCTGACAAGCTGCGGACCGGCCAAGGAAATACACACGAAATGTGTTGGGGACGGTCTACCTGGTTTGGGCGGCATGTTTGTAGTTGTTGACTTCTTGTAGATGGAGAGCACTTGTCTGAATCTACACTGTCCTTCAAAGGCAAGATGGCAGTCTAAGTGTCTTCAATTATGTTTCCCTAAGCCGTTGATGAAGTTAGCAAGCAGATCTCTTTCGCATGTATTTTACAAACATCTCAAACCGCAAAGGGCACGAATATAGAACATCAATATTCGCATACCCTGCCATGCGGTAGAGTTGAGGTTGTGGAACATGACTAACACGATGTATGTAACGCATCTGACGTTGGCTTGTAACACCCCGATGATGTCAGGTCTTCGTATCGGCTGATTTTATAGATTGCTTGTAACCTGTGTCAAGATTACCCCACCTAATGTCAGAGCTTTCGGGAAACGTATCAGAGCTGTCACATAGGTACATAAGTAGAACTCCAACACAAGAACCAATAAAGGTGCTGAAATCAAGAACAATACATAGACAGATCTCGCAATGTGATAGTTCCCAACCTATGTCACAGCAAGGAGCTGGATAGCACAATGTTTCTCTTTTGCATCAGATCCATAGTTGGTCAAGTCTATCTACAAGCCGTCTTTCCCCTTGATCATGGATCTTCAAATGAGCTTTTCAATTGAACGAGGAGGGGAACAGCATCTCGTTCCGCACTTCATCGTGTCACCTCCTACTATGACTAACCTGACGGGTCGTTCTCTCAGCCTCAAGCCTTTCCAAGGCCTGGGGTATCTGCTTCGATGAACCCGGCCTCTCCATCCCTGAATATACCCAAAACACAACAAGTATTTGATAAGTCGTTACTTCCCTTCACCCAAAGTGCGCGGCAAGGGCGTTGCGCTTCAGAAAGCCTATTTCTGTTCGAGCGTGAACGTGTCGACTCAATCCGAGGCATTATTTGAGTGGCGTAACTGCGTTATTCCTTGTTCTCGTAGTACCTCTCCAGTTGCTCCTTTACCACGTCGTAATCTTTCTTAACAACGGTGAAGGAGTCTCGAATGAGCTCTAGGCACTTCTCGTCATCATCTAGGGTAGAGCCATCCAAGTTCTCATTCTTGCCATATCGCTGGATCGCTTCACATGCGTCCCTGACTTTGACGAGTCCCAGTGTCGCCGAGGAACCCTTGAGAAAGTGACCGAGAGATGACAATTCTTCAAGATCTTTCTTTTCCCTAAAATTACAGAAAAAGTGATGGTCAGTCAAAATCTTCCTGCCGTCCAGACATAGTGCAGAATATGACTGAGCTGCTACTTGTTAAGTCCCACTCACAATGCGTTATCGATCGATACAAAAGTCTCCTCTGCCTGTTCGAAAAAGCCGAAAACAATGGAGTGGCTGAACTCGCAATCGCCTGGCTCGTCCATCTCCAGAATTTGCTCGAAAGTGTTCATGTCGATGTTATCGCCGAACTCGACTTCGTCGACGGGTTCGGCCTAGGGTTAATTAGTGACCAGATTCGAGTTGATGCGCATCCAGTATCGAGCCCACCTTAGTCTCAGCTGGCGACATTTTGGCTGTAGTATCTGCCTATGATCGGGACGGGTACAAAAGGTAATAAAACTATGCGAAGCGGTTCTGGACAGCTCCGGGGTAGCAATGTGGGCTCGGCGAAAGAGTATAGTCGGAGAGAGACGGTGACACCTGAGCTATGTAAGTGTTAGAGACTCAGCCGAAGAAGAAGAAAAAGATAATAAAAATAAGAATCCAAAGCTGAAGCTGAAGCTAAAACCAAAGCTGCTAGGAGAAGGAGGAATGGTAAAGTCAAAGTAGTATTGGAGTTTTTGAAGGTTGAAAGTGGTAAAGCTAGAGCGGGACGTGTTGTGGAAGCTTGGCCCGAGGGGAAGGGAACAAGATGACCGTCCGTAAATGAGTGGAGTGGCTGGCTAGGGGTCTCAAGTTGCAGAACAAGCGACACACTATGGCGCTCAAGTGACGCTTGCCGCTTTATTGTCCAGCTCCAGTTCCAGCTCCAGCTCCAGCTCCAGCAGGTAGCAGCAGTGGCGATCAGATAGATATGAAAAGAACTGAACAGAACGAGTGACCGTTGGGGATAGAACTGATTCCAAGGGCTTGGTTGTGTGTGTACCTGAGGTTGCTTGATTGGGGGTCCTTTTTTGAGTTCACGGGAGCAGCAGCTATCCGAGCGATGACGATATAGGTGAGGAGAGCTCGGTAAGAGTAAGACTCTTTGAAGACGTGTAGAGAAGGAAAAAGACAAAAAATAGAGCACAGCTCAGTAGCGCAAACCAAAGTCGAAGTCAAACAAAGCAAAAAGCAAAGTAAGGCAAGCAGAGGAGAACAAGGGCTCAAGATATGGCTTAGCCAGAAGGCGGCGGTTAAGAAGTGTGTGATATCGGCTGCTGGTATGTGGGCAGTTAACCTCATAAGTGAGGGGCTAACGATGGAGAGTGAGGGTCTTCCAGATCCATAACCAGCTTACTAGAATGGAAATGGAAATAGATAGCAACAGCAACAACAACAGTACAATCGACAGCACAGTACAGTAGCCATTGTGAGTGGGGTTGACTGAGCCGCTCTCTACCTAGCAAATGCAAGGCGTCAAACCCAACACCCAGTCAGTCAGTCAGTCAGTCATCCATGGATCTGAGTCTGGGTTTGAGACTGGGACGGACGGCACGTCAAGGGGGAGTGAGTGGGGGATGGTGTTTAGTGCGGAAAAATAACGAAAATTTAGGCGATTCGACTTGACCTTGACCTCTAACTAAGGCCGACCTACCTCAACATACCTCAGCTAAGGTAAGAGAGACATCCATACAGGATAGATGTCTATTCATAGACTATCCATTTCTGAGAAAGCAAGCAGGGACACAACGAAAAAGAAGAAAAAATGCGCATGCATAGAATAGATAAGTAGATGAAGAGAGAGAGAGACATATCTCCTTACCTATGAACAGTGGGAGGCGGGGTGACTATACTGTCGACTCTTTTATATCAGGTAGGTCGTGAGATAATAATATCTTTATCGATGTTTGTTTTCTTTATTTTACTTCTAGGATTTTTGAATCGTATCTCTGCACGCTCTCTGTGAGTCCTCGCATGTAGGTAGATAGGTAAATCTCGACTCGGCGCGTGTGGATGTAAAAGAGCTGGTTAACTTGAAGTCCAGTCAAATGCTGATGGGTGTTTTGCGGGAGGTCCCGAGGAGGATTGCCCTGGTACGACTGACGACAGTGGCTGAATATAGCGTCAGAGGGTACGAGCAGGGGGGCACAGGAGAGCCGTTGAGGAAACCCGTAGAGAGTTATAGGCGAAAGGGTAAGGATAGATAGAATTATAGATTCACAGAAGAGAGGAAAAGAGGGAAAACTCCATCTCGGTGTAGGTAGCGGACGACATTCACTTGACACTGCGCTGCAGTACACTTTCAGAAGTCAAAACCCCCCCAGTCCCCGTCGGTTCCAATAATTAGCAAGGGCCCAGTCTAGCCTGGAAGGGCCCTGCCGATTACGTCGGTGTTTTGTACCAGAGTCCACTAAAAAAGAGAAGAAGAGAGAGGGAAAATTGGGGAAAGAGCAGCTGTTGCATCATTTGGTTCCATTCCGTCGAGAAGCAGAAGGCCTAGATTCCAAAGCTTCCATTGGAGACACCAATCCCCAAACCGCAAAAGATCGCCCGTCATCCATCCATTCATCCATTCACTCAATCCATCATTCATGCTGCTCTGCTGTTGGTTCTTGATATCGAGTTCGTCCTTCTGCTCTCGCTCTCTTCCTCTTCCTTCTACCAGATTAGGTCAGTGCCATCCATGCTTGTGCCACGCGATACCTTAATAGCAAAGCCGCTCCTCAACATCGCTGACTCGGCACACGATCGGAAACTTCTTTTAGGTATCTCACCCGACCTCTTTGTTAGGAAGTCGCTCGCCTTATTGTTCTCGTTTCTCCGGGACTCAGAACCGCGTCCGCCTAGCGCAAAATACTCGAGCCTTAACGTTATTCCGCTAGTCCACGGAAGCATGCACCACAAAAAAAAAACAAGTCATATCCAAATGCGACCATGAAGAGGAACAGTTTCTTCGGCATGTATCCGGAATGCAGACAAAGCGGTGTTTCATACAATCGCCTTCCCTAGCTTATGCGAACGATACAGTATGCAAGGACGGTGTGCAAGGATCTCCAAAATCCAGAGACTCGTTATATCCAGCAGGGCGGTCATAGGTTCTAGGGCCTAGGCTCCGTGGAGGATGGCTGAATGATTAGAGCATAGGTAGATAAAATCTTCCGGTGCGGTATGTTTCCGGGGTCCAGGATACCGTCACCCGAAGCTGAAGCAATTTGATATTGCCCTGTACCCGGTATTCCTCCACTCGCTGGCCAGCCTCTGACCTGATAGCCCACCTTGTGTCAACGTCCCTTCCCTGAACACCTTTCTCGGCCGAAAGAATTTATACATACACGAAGTCGCTTACCAACGGTGTTTTATCTCCAGCACACTTCGACAAAAAGAATAGGACCACATAGTCAGGTACCCGAACTCGAGACAAGTCGCAACGTTCAGACTTCACCGAGTCACCGGTCCACCTGCTCAAGTCTTGGTTGGTACTCAGATAGGATACGATCGGCATCTCGGCCGCAGGTGCTGGAGCTTCTAACAAAGATTCCAACTTCTGGGAGAGCTAGGAAGGCAGGAAGGCAAGCTCCTGCAGGCATTCAGAAAGCTTAGAATGACATGCACGCCGTCTTATGCCCGTTGGCCCACCCGTCAAGAAGTTGGACCCAGCCAACGCAACGAACCCCTCAAACACTGCGACATGAACATCAATGCTGTCTGTCTTTCACACCAGCCACCGCAGTGATCCTTGGTGCGGCATTTTCTCCATCATCCTTCCGTTCTGCTGTCAACGTGTGGCTTGGCTTGGCTACGTCTTCGGGTAGCTTTCGCTACGCCAATGTCGGGTCGGGTCCCTGCAGGGTCCGTTGATCAATCTCATTTAGCACCCCTCAATTTGCTTGCTGCCCCTCGTGCACGGTCACGATCACGGTCATGGTCATGTCGTGACTGATGGCGGGGTCCAACCACCGACGGCTCAAACGCGGTCCAGCTCATTACTTTCTGTGCTAACTATTCGTCAAATGGCATGGCTGACTAGACAGGCTGTCGCTTGGCTTGCGAACATCAAAGTCAAGTTAACTGCCGGCTAAAACCCACCTGTCATACAGAGGGGCATTAATTATGCTCCCACTTAAATACAGGATCTTATCAAGCGATCCATGTCCTGATTGATGCTTTTGATATTGGGCTGTCTTTGCGGCTGGTACCCCACCTATTGGACCTCACCGCAAGCCATCACATCTTAACTGCTTAGCGACCGACAACTTTCTGACGCGTGGTCATTATTCGAAGCTGTATGTGCTTAAATGGTAAGCACGGCAAGATCTTGCGGTGTCTAATGTATTCCGCACAACGGTATCGACATCACAATCGAACCACCAGTGACTCAGCATGGCCGGAAGGTTTCACCCAATTTGGGCGCCTCAACTGTCATGTACACGAATCGTATTAGCACATCTAACGAAGCTTGACGGGTGACATATCACGTCAAGCCAATCTGCAAGACCCTGCTATTATTCCCACGCGGAATGACCCCATTCGAGGCCCGCAGCGCATCCCTCCTGCGAGGTGATAATTCCCCCCACAAACCGGTTTTGGCTTATTCTACTCAGCTCTCATGCCTTAGCCGGATGAATGCTGTGGGTATCTATTCCTGTGTCTCTCTTTCCTTATTTGCATCCGCTTGGGCTTGGGCTGTAGCAGTGTGTGCACGAGGCACACAATACAAGAAAGGAAGAAGCAAAAAGTGACGTGGCAATCGGTCGCCTTGTACAGTAGTAATGGCATTGACTCTAAGCGGGCCACTTTCGCTGTCAGTTGACACTGTCTTCCCGGCTGCGGAACGGGCCCGGGAGTGGGGCGGTGAACGCACCCCGCGCCGGCCCAGCAAAGCACGGCGCCGATGTTAGAGTTGGGATAGAAACTTGCTGGAAACTTGCTGGAAACATTCCATTTGTTCGAGAAGTTTTCTAGGTGGCTGAATGAAAAATATGCCCCGAACACTGACTACACCATGTGCGACTCGGTTTTGAGAAAGCTAAACCGAAGGAATCAAAGTATCTATTGATCTCGAAAGGTATGCTGTCCGTTTGAAAGAAAAGCCAGGGCTGTATAAACCAGATACATACTATTAACATATTACGCTTATCGTCCATTCTCTTTTTACTACATCGTTGCTCTATCAATTGTATAAACATAGTGGCACAGCTTATCGTCTTGGGTTTAGAATGACTCGGTCTAAAACATCACCTTCGTGGCCACGCTCAATAACCAGGCTGCATCCTTCCAGCCACCCTCGTCAGCTTTTGGAGGAGGTACCTGTTCTTCTGGTACGGTTGTTATGCCTTCCAGATTGCGGGATGACCAGCTACGAGAGCGACCGAACTGGGACTCGTTGTCTCGTGGGGTCTCGTCACTGTCCTCATCTGAATCCTCATCATCCTCTTCCACAGAGAAAAGGGACCAAACGCTACCAAACCAGGTACCTGTGCCTGCTTGGCCCTTTCGAACGAGTCGTCTCACGGTAGCTTCATCATCCTGGGACACATCTTGTTCAAGCTCCTCAAGCCTTTCATCAAGATTTACAAAATCTGGGCCGGGAAGGTCATTGTCAACTTCTTGATGGGGGAAATAAGACCCCTCCGCAGTTGTCGATAGCTCAAGAGGCGAATGGAGAAGGCTCCGAGGCCGGGCTAAGCTATGAGAGCGACTGTGGGTGCGGCTGGGGAAGCGACTAGCATATGGGGACGCGTCCTCCTCAATCGGAGCAATGCTACCACGACGGCTAGCATGGCGACTTGTGAGCTCACGCTCGCGGGCAAGCTCGTTTTCGAAGGCGTCATCATCGGGGTCCATTCCTCCTAGGCTGGTCGAGCTCTGACGCGAGATAAGCCATGTCTGACCCTTGGACTCGCGAGCTTCAGAGCTCATTAGCGCGCCAGTTCGAAGCAACCAATCGCTGTCATTGCGATGGCGCATGCTGAAGCTCATATCATCTTTGGGACGTTTAGGCGTTGCACGACCTGAGCGACCCTTTCTTGTTCCGCTGCCAGCGAGATGGGATGCGGACTTGCTCTTGGCAAGTGGTGTGGACGGGGTTCGGGTAGTTGACCGTGAACGCGGTGCCGTAGGCGAGCGGGCGAAAAGACGCGGAGTTGTAGGCGCTGACTTTCCCTGGATATAAGAGGGAATTGGATGGATGGGCGAGTGAGGATGTGATGCGATGCCGTCGGCTAGAAGTTCGTCGTCGTTGAGGGGGAGCTTGGCGGTCAGAGGCGCTAGAGAGAGGTGGTTGAGACTTGAAGAGGAGCGGTTCTTGCGACGAGCGCGGTCGGCATGTTGATTATATGCAACATCCATGGTGGCGATGATATGATTTTCGTCGTGGAGAAGATATCGTCAATGAAAGTTGATGTAAACAATGGCTAAGCGAGGAAGCAGCCTAACTTGGGTAGTATGGGCAGCGTTAGGTTATGTTGGGGTGATTTTGAGTTGAGGGCAAATGAAATGCGGAGAGACGGGAAGTCAATGGGCTCAACCGATAGCGGGATCGGCATGTGATGTCGACCTGAGATGTAGATGGATATAAACGGCAGATGGAAGTGAGCTAGGTAATGGTCAATCAAAGAAGGGGACAAGATCAGGTATATGTATTAGAAGACGAAAAAGTGGCTGCATTAGATTGATCGAATCATTAAAAATAAGGTAAGTAGCAAATACAATAATCGCCGAGGCCCGGAATCGTAAAGAGAAAAACCTGCATTAATAGGAGTACCTGTTGCTTGTGCCTGCGAAAAGAGCTGATCTAGACGGAAAAGAGAAGAAGTGTGATGCAACCAGACGGGAGGGAAAAAACTGAACTTTCAACGATGGCGAGTCGGGGTATAGGTAGGTACTTTATCTGGGAGTCATAGCAGGTATCGCAGAGGCTAAACCACCCCGCAAGGCTACTTTACCCACCAACCTCATCAAGTACCGCAAAAAATCTCGAATTCGGGCTTCGACTCCAAATCTAGCAAAGACATCGCCGCTGATTTCCCGTTTCATTCACACCCAAGAAAATAAAGAAAAGAATATCACCACTTTACCTGTCGGCCTTGTCCGAAGGGGACCAGAACTGGTACGGCACTGGTCGAACGATATCTGCCCACCTGATAATATTGCATTTGCAACAAAATGCGCAACCTTCGAAACATTCGATTCGGACAATGCCAGCGTGCAAATGTCACAGCTGCTTGCTGGGATCCTGAGAAAGATGAGGTTCTTTGCGTAGCTGGACCGACTGAGGAGAGCAGTGGTATCGAGTTACTGAGGATCGCTGGCGATCAAGATATGTAAGTACTTGTATTTGTCCATATATCTATCTATCTTATTCATAGAACAATTCATTACATGTAAGAATCATCACTGACTCTATATAGTTCAGTTCGTACAGTGGCAAGTTGGGAGGCTCCCAGCCCAACACCAGATCTTTCTGTCGACAAAGTCGTTAGTCTGCAATATCTGAGTGGTTCGGCCACTACATGTATCGTCCTTGAAGGAGGCGACATCATCACAGTTCAGGAAGATGATTTCTCGGGTCAAGATGCTCACATCGAGATTGTTGGTTCTATTGATGCTGGTATTGCTGCCGCTCGATGGTCTCCTGACGAGGAGCTACTTATCGTCGTCACAAAGGAGAACAATGTTATCTTTATGGGCTCAAGCTTTGATCCCGTTGCAGAAATCACAATGACAGTTGAGGATCTCAACGCCTCCAAGCATGTTTCCGTTGGTTGGGGAAAGAAGGAGACGCAATTCCAAGGTCGAGGCGCAAAGGCCATGCGTGATCCTACGATCCCTGAAAAGGTTGATGAGGGTGTACCTAGTCCTGAAGAAGACGGCGCGACGACCATTAGCTGGAGAGGAGACGGCGCATACGTCGCTATCAACTCTGTACAAGAGGGTTCCCGTCGTGTTATCCGAGTTTACTCCCGAGAAGGTGAGCTCGATAGTGCAAGTGAGCCTGTCGACGGTTTCGAGAGTGCTTTGAGTTGGCGACCAGCTGGAAACCTGATGGCTGGTATTCAAAGATTCTCAAACCGCATAGATGTTGTTTTCTTCGAGAGGAACGGTCTACGACATGGAGAATTTACACTTCGTTCTCCCTCTGGACCAGTGGATGCTCATGAGAAGATACGTCTTGAGTGGAACTCGGATTCTACTGTTCTGGCAGTCATCTTCAAGGATATGATCCAACTATGGACGATGGGTAACTATCACTGGTATCTCAAGCAAGAGATGCCGATCGAGGCAAATGCGACATGTCTGTCGTGGCACCCTGAGAAGGCTCTGCGCTTCGCTGCTGCCTCTACAAGCAATGTCGTTGTGGCCGAGCATATCTTCTACACAGCAAGGGGGTCATGTCTACCACCCCACGACAACGGTGCTGTCGCAGTTATTGATGGTGAGACGGTCAAATTGACCCCATTCAGAACCGTCAACGTACCACCTCCCATGTCAATGTTCGACATCACGGTTTCCTCAGCCGTAGTTGACGTTGCCTTTGGTCGTGATAACGCCTCTTTTGCTATCCTCCACCGCAAAGGTATTGACTTTTATGCTTGGCCCGTCAAGAATGGCCGGTCCATCAAACCCCAATTCTCAAAGAAGATTACCTTTGACGAGATGGCTAGCCCTGGCTACAACGCTCTTCTCAGAATCGCCGCCGTTGCTGACGCTTTCCACTACTTCAGTTTTGAGGAAGAAAAGGGGTTTGTTCAACGATCAGTGCAGGTTAGCGGAGAGGGCGAGGCATCTCTTGCCGATGTCAACCCCAAGGAGAACTTGGTTGCTACAGCCAGTTATCAAGACGACAGTTCCTTTACAGGTTATGGTCAAGACAACTCAGGAAAGCTATTCCAGATCGGCGATTCCGGCAATGATATTCTCCCCGTCCAATTTCAAACACAACTACCTTGGTTCGAGATTAGCAAAGTTGACGAAGAGATCGTTGCATTTGGCCTGTCCAGGAACGGCCATATCTACGCCAACTCTCGTCTCCTAGCCAAGAACTGTACATCTTTTGTCGTCACTCCAAGCCATCTCATCTTCACTACTAACAACCACTTGGTCAAGTTTGTTCACTTGTCCGCTGATGTCGATGGTAAGCCACACCGAAGTCTTTTATAACCATTCGCTAACACTTATCAGAGCTTGAAGTCCCGGCCGATGACCCAGAGACCGACGAACGATGCCGTAGCGTCGAGCGCGGATCTCGACTTGTCACTGCCATCCCTTCCAACATGAGTATCGTTCTTCAGATGCCTCGTGGAAATCTAGAGACTGTCTTCCCTAGAGCCATGGTGGTGGCTGGTATTCGCAACTTGATCGATGAGAAGAACTATGCACGGGCATTCTCGTACTGCCGAACTCAGCGTGTGGATATGAATATCCTCTACGACCATCAGCCCGAGCAGTTCTTGGCCAATGTGGGACTATTCCTCGACCAAATCCCAGACGTCGCCCACATTGATCTCTTCCTCTCTTCGCTTCGGTAAGACATCCCGTATTCATATAACCAAGTTCCAAACTGACCAAGAACAGTGCCGAGGATGTTACTCAGACCATGTACCAAGACACAAAGCGGCCCAAAGCTTTCGGTACAGATGCTGTTCCCTCTGACCTGTCTCCTGCACCACGTGGCTCTGCAGCCAAGGTCAACACTGTCTGCGATGCTCTTCTCAGCGCCTTACAGAGCCGCAAAGCCACCAACCTCCAGAACACTATTACTGCGCATGTGTGCAAGTCGCCACCTGCCCTCGACGATGGTCTTCTTCTTGTCTCCGAGCTGATGCGTGAGGACGAGAAGATCGCCGAGAAGGCTGTCGAGCATATCTGTTTCCTGGTCGACGTCAACCGTCTATATGAGAATGCTCTGGGTCTTTATAACCTCGAGTTGGCTCTCCTCGTCGCTCAACAATCGCAGCGCGATCCCCGTGAATACTTGCCCTTTATCCAAAATCTGCACTCTCTTCCAGAGCTCCGTCGAAAGTTCGAAATTGATGATCACCTTGAACGCCGTGTCAAGGCTCTTGGCCATCTCCAGACTTTGGATGTATTCGACGAGCTTCTCGCATACACCGTCAAACATTCTCTATACCATGATGCCCTACGTATCTACCGCTATGACCCTCCCCGCCTTCGAGAGCTCACAGCTGCATATGCCGCCTACCTCGAGTCCACCTCGGCTTATCGTGAGGCGGGTCTCGCCTACGAGTCCCTCGAGAACTATGCCAAGGCAACAAGTTGCTACCGAACCGCCGGCGCTGCATGCTGGCAGGAGTGCCTCTACACTGCGGCCCAGCAGCAACCTCCCATGTCATCTGAGGCTATGGCTGACCTCGCCAACAACCTTGCGGATGCCCTCTGGGAATCGAAAGACTACTCATCTGCAGCGACTATCCATCTCGAATATCTTGATTCTATTGATATGGCTGTCCGATGCCTCTGCAAGGGCTACCACTTCGCCGATGCTATCCGCCTTGTCGTTCAACGCAACCGTTCCGATCTTCTAAGCACCAGCGTTGATACCGGTCTTGCTGACGCACTAGGAACTACAACAGAGTTCCTTGCTGATTGCAAGGCTCAGCTGAAGGCTCAGGTTCCTCGTGTCGCTGAGCTTCGACGCAAGGCTATCGAGGATCCTCTTGCATTCTATGAAGGAGACCGCGCCGGTGGCATGGACATCCCCGATGATGTCTCAATCGCTGCATCCTCACGTGTCAGCACCAGTGCATCACTCTTCACACGATACACAGGCAAGGCGGGAAGCGTGGGCACGGCTGGAACAGGCGTCAGTCGCGCAACAAGCAAGAACCGCAAGCGAGAAGAAAAGAAGCGCGCTCGTGGCCGCAAGGGAACAGTCTACGAGGAGGAATACCTCGTCAACAGCATCCGTCGTCTGATCGAGCGTGTAAGCGCCGCCGCAGCCGATACCGAGCGTCTCATCTTTGCGCTTGTGCGAAGAAACATGCCTGAGCGAGCACGCGCCGCGGAAGCCCTCATGGCCGATGTGTCTGAGGCTTGCACCTCTGCTGTTGCGGATGTTTTCAAGCCATTGGAGACGGAGAGTGAGAAGAAGCCCGACGGCGAGTCGGCGTGGCATGCTACAGGAGGAGATGCAGTGTTGCAAGATTTCGTGATGGGACAGGGAAAGAAGTTGGAGCCTCCTGTTGTAACAGGAGTTAAGAAGCTTACGCTATTGGGATCATGATGAAAGTTTTAAGTAAAAGTTATGTTGAATGATAAAAAGAATATGAATAAAAGTTTCAATGCCTTTTTGTTGGTTTCTCGCCTGATCTCTCTAGTGAGGGTATCTGGGTTCTGTACTACCTACATCTGATTGTAACGACATGGTCCAATGTCCTTGTAGGGGAATGCGGAACAGAAGACCCTGAGACAGCTCGAATAGGCTACCATCCATCGCAATGCATTCCTCGTCTGGCACATTCCCGAACACCCACCTTTAGTCACATACATAGGGCTGATGTTTGGCTTGATCAATGCATGCCAGCTCATGATTCCTAAGTAATTGCGTGGAGTCACGGCTAATCGTATAGATAATTCGAGCTGTAGAGTTGTAGCAGCAGCCTGCTTGGCGTCGAAATGTCTCAGAGCGGCATGCGAGATACTGTACAGTACAGCATGTCCAGGGTCAAGCATAGGCGGGTCATTCTGCATGTCGTGATTATTTGAATTGACTCATATGCATCCTTGTCTTGTCGATCGGATTCTAGTCGAGATGCTGAACTGGAAGGCAGTCTGAATATAACGACTTGCAGTGCATTGCGATATAATAGCTATGTAAGTATTAGTATATTGTAATTGCGTTCTTTGGTGCTGTCTGTGTCTGAACTGTCAGTCAATTAGTCTGTCTATGTTAGTAGGACGTCAACCCAATTAGGCTGTGCATATGATTCGGACTGAAACCCTACCATGTCAATGGGTCAGACGAGTCTTTTTGGTAGCCAGGGTTTCTTCGTCCTCAGCCATTTCAGTGAAGAGTCCATCGCCTACTTACCCATGTCCTGAGCAAGTTGAGCCTCAATTTTGGGGGTCTCTTGAGTTCCCCCGCGCGCTGGGTCCTTCTGAGAATGACTGTTAATTCAAGGATCCCCTCACCATTCCGTATAACAGTTTGGTTGGCTTGGTAGAAGCGCCGTAAGTCGCCGTGTCAAACTCCTCATCTTGATGATCGGTCCCAATTCCTTCGTGTCACACATCTTCCCTTCCCTTCCTACACAGTACGCCCATCTATAGTGTACTACATCCGTCGTAGCAGCTCCCAATTGGCCATGTTCTTGTCCAACTATGCCGATTATCTTCGGCTTCGTCCGAGTCAAGTACGACTCTTGCATGCATACCAGGCATGAAGCTCCGTCGAGAGTGTCGATGATGGACATGACAAGGTTCCGGGACATAGACCATGCATGCATGCACTGAAGGGCTGCAGGTCTGCACTGCATTCCCCGTGGTTTTGGTGTGCTATCGTTCATGGCGTTTGTAGTAGTGGTTTGGGAGACTGGCGACGAATGAGAGGCTTCGTGATGTAGAGACGATGCTGCCAATATGGATGGGTTATCATTGGGAGGGTGCTGGTGCTGACACTCGACGTTGACATGGTTGGTATGAGGATAAGAAGTGAGTGTTTCCCTCTCTTTGATCTTTACTCTTCACTTTGTTCTGTGTCTCGATATCCCAAAGCACTCATCGTATTCCCTCTTCTGTTTCGTTTGCTCAGAACTCTTGTTCAAATTTTGACCCTTTGCGGTCGACTCAAGTATCTGCCTCCAGTCATCTCTCGTACATTGTTGACTCATTGTCAATTCGATATACTCACCACTCGATCCTTGAATCTATCAAGATATACCTTCTACCCATTGGTTCTTCTCTGTGTCACATCAAGATGTCAGACCTCGCCGCCGATATAAACGGTTTCATAAGCCAATACCATGCGAGAAGAGGACCACAACCGTCACAACATGCTTTCACTCCTACACCAGGGTATTATGCTACAAGCCTGATGTTCTCGGATGAAGCCACAAACAGCCTTGCTACTCCCACCCAAAGTGTCAGCATGTCGAATGCCAGCAGTGGGACTTACATGTCGTCTTGTTTCGACATGCCAACTGCTCAAACATCCTCAACTTATATTGAGTCTCCTCCTGCTTCTATCCCGTACCAGCAGGCAATGGTGCCATCTTCACCCCTTGTATGCGAGTTCGTACGCTACACGGGATGCAATGCAGCTTTTGACCCCAACGATGAAGCTGGATGGATTGAGCATAATGTGAACTTTCATCTCGGCGACGCCTTCCCTGCAGTATGTGTGTGCTGGTTCTGCGATCGAGAGTTCAAAGTATCTTCAAAAAGCCGAGCCGGCACTGAAGCCTGCTACCGCGAGCGAATGCACCATATCGCAAAACACTTCCGCAAGGGCGTGACAGGAAGACAGATGCGTCCTGATTTCTTCTTCCTCGACCATGTATATAAGTATGGTCTGATCGATGAGGACACATTCCAAAGAGAAGCCATGCAGCATGAAGCTCCCCAACTATCGGGCCTGCATCCTGCTGGTTGGAGGCCTGAACGAAGGCCAGTGCAAGATCAAATAGAGTCAAGTCGATCGCGGCATCGAGGTTCGTCGACTCGTTATCGTGCATCGCAGAGATATTACCGCTGAAGATTCTCATCATCTATCGGAGGAATGTATGCGTAGGATATCTATATGCTGAACCAAGTCAGCTAGGAAACATTAGGGGTGAAACATGCTCTCCTTGGATGCGTATATGTAACAGAGTAGTCGCAGCGGAGCAAGTTGCTGTTGAAGACAGAATGAACTCCTCTCCAACAGGCAGAGAACAGATACTTGAATAAAAACTGCAATTTCAACTCAAAAGGAAGGATAAAATTAGTCATGTGAATCATTTTATAGCCATGAGCCCCTGAGTAACGTTAACTAGGCAGTGACCATGCGTGCATTGTTGTGGCGATGCTCTTGAACAACGTGATTGGATTGGGAATACGATATCAGAATTATAACTTGGACAAATCGATAGAAAGGACCTTTCTTTAGGCAATCAAGATACCAAGAGGTAGAGGCAGATAAAACGTCTTCTTTTACTTCCTCTTCTTATAATATTATTCGGCCATGTATCGTTTTGTGTATGTTTGTAAATTTCAGTTCTTGTCTAGGGTAGGTATATCATGCGTGAACTTGGCTTCATTCACGGCTTACACACATTCACGCTCGGATACAACCTCGGAATTTAACAAGAATTTGACAGCATAAGATGTTTTCTCGTGACCATAGAGCTGATTATGGATTATCGCTTATGGTTACAAGGATATGACTAGGCGATTTTTGATAAATGGCCTAGAAGCTACCTATTCTAAATATTCATCACCAAAGAAGCGCTCTAAGGGCCAGAATTAACACACGATGACAGAAGATTGGAAATCATTAAATGTAAAACTTGAGGTCATTTTGTTATATCGGTAGTTGACATCATAAGCATTCATTTCAAATGCTAGAATTTTGCTTACATGTAAATAATTAGTAAGAATAATGTATAGTGTGACTTTCTATCATATGCTTCATGTGCAAGCCATGATACTCGAAGAATGTGGATTTCAGACAGAGTATATATACACAAAATCAATCACGACCTTCAACAAAAACAGTCAGACAACGTGTCCGAGTGGTTAAGGAGATAGACTTGAATCATCACGATTGGATATCTATTGGCTTCGGCCTCGCAGGTTCGAATCCTGTCGTTGTCGAACAATTTCTTTTTTTGATCCTTTGACAATTCCCGCAGCCGCTTTGACCTCGAAGGCTTACTAGCTGGGGCTTGGAGCAAGATACGCTCTTACCTTGCCTGTACACATTTACACACATTGACCCGGGATGGACCATCATTGGACTTGTACCAAGTTCACTTAAGCTTTGAACCCCCACGGAAAGACCGTTGAAACGGCTTGGCCCGAACTACAGTATTGAAAGCTACACTCATCTTTCATGTGTTTGTGCCCAAGCGATGCCCAGATAGAGATGCGGCAGATGCAGGCACCCTCGATGGTACCTTGTTAGTCATGATCCCTCAATGCAAGCTTGATAAGCTATAGTGAAAACAGAAAGTCAATGTAGAATAATGTCATAAATTAGTTCCAATTTCTATATATCTGATCATAAGCAATACGATCCTTTCCATCACAGAGCTCAGCTCCATCTGTGTCGTATCGACTGGCCATAGTCCAACCAGCATCTGCTTTGGTTGTCCCGTATCTATATAAATATATAATCTCGTTGAGTAATAGCGTTCCAGGCCGCAGGGATTATACAAGACAAACACAAAGGAATTTCAACAGTATGTCCAAGCATGGGGTATCCGCAAAATGAAATGAAATGAAATGAATCCAAAAAAGAAAGGTGAAGAAAGAGACATCAACATCAGGTCATAAGAATCGTTGCATTGCATCAACGCAACCACCAGCTCCTGCACAGTACCACGCCGTATCGTACTGCACATATCATATCACATCAATCCATCAGTTGGCTACAAGTCCAACTGTGTTCTGGTCATCCATTACCCAAGGCAGGTCTCGGTTGCCAACTGTGGTGCAGGTGAGGTAGGTGATGCTGTCTGGTGTGCGTGAAGTATCGCCCATGTCGAGCTCGAGGTTGCTACCCATGAGGGGTCGTACGATTTCTCGGGCCATTGTCTTGAGCTCGTCGAGCCGCTTCTCAAACCTCCGGAGGTTCTCCCGGCTGTAGAGCTCCGGAGTAAGCTTGAGAAATCGCTTACAGTCGTCGTGGCCGAGAAACGAGGCGGGATTGTTGGATCCGAGTTGACGATATGCACGACCGACAGAATTTAACGGCGGGGAGACGGGGGGTAAGGCGGCGACGCTGCGGCCCCCATCACGAGAGGATATCCTGCGTCGCTGATCGGGAGGCGGCTGCGGAGAGGTGTTGTCGGCCAGCCATTGGCGGAACAAGCTTATGGACAGCCAGTCGAGGTAATTGTTGCTTGGGCCGACACGTTCACCACGGCTGTTGGTGAGCCCAAGGCGGAAGAGGCGTCCTTCGATGCGACCGACGGTTTCCTCGAGTTCATCCACCTTATCCTCAATGATATCCAAGACAATATCGGGCAGGGCTGCACGCAGACTGCGCTCACCGGCCGGCCACTGCCCAACGACGTGAATCAGGGCTTCCTGAAAGATGACCCTGCTGCGAGCTAGATACCCGAGGCGCAGATACGAAATCGGGTATTTGGCGATTTGCTTCCAGAGCCGTGACTGGAACTGCAGCATGTGGTGATCAACTCGAGGTCCCACCACAGCAAGGGCATCATATTGGTCGGCGAGGTTGAGCAAGCTCTTGCATTGGACATAGGCATCTGCGACATTGACACCATCGAGGACGGGCGGGTAATTGTAGAAGATGCGAAAGAGGTTGTCGTAGTCGCGCAAAAGGTCCTCGTCGGCTTGCGATAGCTCCGGTCCAGGAGGTGGGTGGTTGTGGTTGGAGGAGAGGCTGAGATTGGCAACGGAGCGGAAGAAACCGCTAGAAGTCGATGAATTGGACAGCGATCGCGAATGCGAGTGCGAGTGCTTAGAACGGCTCGAAGATCGTGAGTCTCTGGAACTAACTGTAGGTGGAGCTGACGAGGGGCCGAACAGAGACTGTGTACTATCTCGCGACGATTCGTCTCGCTGAACCAACATAGGAATATCATTGGGACCAGATCGTGGATCTAATTCGTATCGCCATCTCTTTCTCGGTGGGTGGACGCTTCCTCTTTGCGACCTGGAACTGACGTCGCTTCCGGTAACGGGATCGAGTTCCCCATCCTCGCCGATGCGGGAAAGTTCATTACCGGCTGGCAGTGCGCGAGTACGAGACCACTGATTCGATGTGCTCGTTTCAAAAAAGCCGCTAGATCGCGTAAGAGTATGGCGATGAAGCAGGTATCGGTTCTGCACAGGAGCGGCATCGGAGGGTGAATCGCGAGCGCGGACTATGATCTCGACATCGCCGGTACTAAAGACGGGGAAATCATTCTGGAGAGCATGAGTGGTATTGGTGCTGCCACCAGTATGAGATCGATTGTAGCGCTTCGATCGCGAGTGGGATTGAGATTGGCGAGAGACAACCGACGAGGGACCGCGACGGGAAACGGAGGAGGCGGTTGGAGGCTCCAGCGTGGACACCATGAGGGCTTTTGCGATATTAATATTTTAAAAAATATAGTGATGATTCAACTGCCGCGCAGTCGCAGGGGGGGTTAGAGTTAGAATGCGGCTCAGAAGGAGGCGGTTGTGGCGGAGTGAAATAGATTGAAAGAGCTAAACGAGACAGGAAGAGGCTGGGGAAGAATGGACGATGAGAACTAAAGGTAAAGTGGTGGAGGTAATGTAATTTGAATCACATGAGATGGGATGTTTTGGTTTGTTGCGGAGCGACAAGAGAGACCTTGACTTGACAACTTGACGCGACAAAAGTAAAGAATTGAGATGGGGAGAGAATAAAGTTGACAGTGTAACAATGGATGGATCTGGATATAAACATAAACAAGAGACTACTACTGTGAGAGTACCTAAGCTGCTACTACCTTACCTTAGTACCTTAGTAGGTACTGTAACAAGGATGACCTGTGATGGTGGCACGAGGACAACAAGAGAAGAGGGTTGCTGCAGCCAGAGATTCAAGGCAAAGCTCCATGATTCAAAACCAAGTATCCGTATATCCACTCCAAGGCTGTTTCTGCTTTCTACTGGGGGCAACCATTTTATGCCTTGGAGGCGAATCATTTGAGATCTTGACAGGGGTTGTTATTACCCGCATGAGTTGGTTAGCGAGTGTTTTTCCTGGTCTGTGTTCTCTGTGAACTCTGGGGATATTCAAGACTTGGGATGAATATGATGATTGTTGTTGTTTATTTACCTACCAAAACTACCTATTCATGGTAAAGTAAAGTCTACTAGTAACTATTAAACTTTAACTGTTACAACTGTCCACCTATGGTTACAGTACAGTATACAGTTGGTCCACCAACTAAACGCCCGTAGTACAAGGTTACCACCTCCACTAACTTTGACCGTTGTGCTCTGGGCAACCGTGTTTCTAGAAGCTTGTGATTCTAGACGATCATTGATTGAATCAACACGGGTTGGTTCATGTTATCTCTTGACAACTAAAATACTCTTCTTGGGTTAATCCCCTCCCAAAGGAGTTTGCTTGTCTCATATTTGACTTTTCTCCTCCTTCCATTTATTCGGAATGTCTTGAGAATGACAGAATATGGTCTCAAGCCGTGATTTTAATCCATTGCAGACGAGAAGAAGCAGCGTAGCGGCCCCACCAATTTGCCAGAATTGGAGACCCACCAGAGCTTTACTTGAATCCCTACCTACATCACCACTTTTTACTTCCGCTCTCCCATTCCCTTTGACTGCCTTATCAGCACCATCATCAGTGATTGCGCTCCAGGCTTAAGCTGGAAATATAATGGGATGAACACGGCAGCCCGTGTCTTTCACCACGCCCCTCGGCCTATCTCTTCATCCGAGTTCAAAGATGCCGTTGATGCAGTATGTCGTCCGCGGTTTCCAACCGCCCGTTTTGCCAGGCCACAGCGGATAGGTAAGCTATCCCAATATCCTTTTGCCTCTCAAGATATTGACGTACTTCAGTTATGGCAATCAGCGGAGGTGTAGATTCAATGGCTCTGGCATTCCTCATGTCTAAATTTGTCCGTACATACCGAGGCTCCAAAGTCGCAGACAACCCCGTCCACGGCGCCTTGGCTGTTGTCGTTGATCACAAACTTCGTGATGGAAGTGATAAAGAAGCAGCATCAGTTGTCAAAGAACTGCACAGGCTCAATATTAAAGCCAGTATTGCACCTCTCCCTTGGAAGGATGAAAAACGTGATGGTCTAGATCCTCGTAAACTTCCAAATGTTGAGGGCCTTGCGCGCACCTACCGATATCGTACACTTGGTCGCATTTGTACTTTTATGGGGGCTAGTAGTCTTTTCTTTGCGCACCACCGGGACGACCAATACGAGACAGTACTTATGCGATTGCTTGGCGGGCATGGATACCGAGGTCTCCAAGGAATAAGAGAAGCGAATTCAATACCAGAATGCTACGACTTGCATGGTGTTTATAAGAGCGGTCTTCTAGACGACCAGCTTAGGCCGAACCCAGCACTCAGCTTCCGACCGGCTCAGCGTGAGATGAAGCGACTAAGGCGCGATTTTCGCAAAGAGTTGAGTCTCGAGCCGTCCCCCCTCGTGGCCGACTTTCCAAGAGACCTGGTTGATTCTTACCCATCATCGCGCGAGGCTTTCGACCATGTCCCCTACCTCAAACCCCTGGAAGTCGAAGATGGAGGCGTCATGATATATCGACCGCTTCTTGAATTCGACAAGGATAGGCTTATTGCGACGTGCGAGGCAAATAATGTCGCTTGGGTGGAAGATGAGACCAACAAAGACCCCACGTTGACGACACGGAATGCTGTCAGGTATCTGGTTCGAAACCACGACTTGCCCAAGGCTTTGCAAAAGCCTGCTATTCTATCTTTAGCTGAGAGGTGTAAACACAGAACCAAGCTGGAAGAAGCGGAGGCAAAACGGTACCTAGTCCGTGAAGGTGTTGTTAAGGACTTTGACCCCAATGCTGGAACGTTGTTAATCCAGTTCCCAACATCTCGCACGGCTGACAAACGACGAAAAGGGCGTTCGTGCGAGAAGGAGAGTGAGTTGCGCAAGGAACATCAAAGGACAATCATGAGCATTGCAGTTCGGAAGCTTATTGATTTCATCACCCCTGAATATCACTTACCGCCTCTTGCCAACCTCGAAAACGTTGTCAACAACCTCGTTCCTGGTATGTCATCCAAAAATGGCTCCACCCCCAAAGCTTTCACCACAGCTGGCGTATACTTTGATCCTATTGTGGATGGGAAATGCTTTAAATGGTTACTTTCCAGAGCACCCTACACGTCGACTCAGTCGCTCCCTACCGCAAAGCTTTTCTGGCCTAAAGAAAAGTTACCTAGTCCTCCTGATTTCAGCAGCGAAGATCCGGATGAGATCATGCCACCATTCAGGCACAATGGATGGCCAAGATCCAAGATGTTCGATGGCCGCTTCTGGGTGCGCCTTGGACCTAATAGATGGCCGATGTGGCAGGTTTCTCCATACCGTCCAGAGTATGCTAAAGCGTTCCGCAAAGCTCTACCCCCGTTGCGAAGAGCCCGCTTGGAGAAGCTGCTCAAGCACTACGCTCCTGGAAAGATTCGCTATGCGCTTCCAGCTATCTACGGGGTTGAGAGACGGCAGGAACCGTACTCGTTACACATGACAACACGACTGACACTACTTGCGCTTCCGACACTGGGAATCCACATACCTGGCCTTGAGCGATGGGTCAAGTATGATGTGAGATATAAAAAAGTCGACGTCACATTGTTGGGGCATCAACCTCGAAGGGGGAGGGCGAGAAATTTGGTAAAACACCGACCGCTGTTTGGGCCAGCACATAAAAGGAGACTACGGTTGATGGGCAAGTTTGGACCGCAGCGATGATTATTTATGTTGCTTGATATGTTGTGTTGAATTATGGTAAAGACAGGCGCAATTTATACCCCTTCTATCAGCATTGTGCGTGTTGCCGTGTCATGTATTACGTCCAGCGAACGATGTGGTATCCCAATCCCAAACGAATGACCCTGTCCCAGTAGATCCTCTTGAAAGTCACAAACTCCTTAACACCTCCATCAGGACATTTAGAAAACCTGACCGCTGAGATTGCAAGGGACGAAGTATTTCGTTTACCTTGTGCAAGTTTGGGCCGACCCCCAGACTATCAAATCATGTTGCCTCATATCGTTTCCCTCGTTCGCCTTCGTCAATTAATGGTCTCTCTCTCCAATCAAAGCCACCTGGTCACCAGATACACTATTGACCTCGAGGGAGGAGTAGCCCTTCCCTTTTCGTCCCCTAATGATCTTCATAAATATTCCTCCCTCGTGTGTAATCTGTAACCCCTTACCCTGAAAGTCTTGCGAACCCGAGACGGACTGCGCGAAGAGAACGCCCTCCCATGATGCGGGATAGGAGAGGTTGATGCTCCCACTGACCGACTTATGCTTCGACTGCAGGACCGAGAGAGCTGGTTTGCTGACTTTGACTTCAGAAGCGTCGGAGTCCTCTCTGAGAACAATGTATGGTTCATGGCCAGTCTTTGGGTCATAGGGTTCGAATGGAGGAATCGCCCCGCCGATGGTAGCAAGACTTGTCCACAAAGGTTCGAGGAGGGTGACTTGGGTAGTCCCGCTCTTCGTATCCGTCTCGAGGTATGGCTTGCCCGTGGCGGCTATCAGCAAACTCGAATCCAACACAGGCCAAACACGAAGATTCAGATCACCTGATTGTGATTTGAAGGATGCAGATGAGCTGGCAGCTATGTCGGCTTTAATATCTCCTGAAGCCGTAATAATGTCTACTGTGTAGTCGCGCGGTGGGAACTCGCGATCGGGGCGGGGAGCCTTTTGAGCTCTGTCAATAGGCTCGTCGACCTTGATAGTTCCAGAGGCTGACCGCACTCGGAACGTAGCGGGTCGAACGTACTGCGGGTTGGCAGGCTTCGGTCCGACGTTGGTCGTGATATCGCCTGAGACCGTTCCGATATCGAGAAGATCGTAGAGAGGATACCATCCCTTGACTTGGCCACTGGTCGTATGGACACGGATCTCACGAGAAGAAAGAGTGTATGGAACAAGGTCCTTGTTTGTGTTGCTCACATCGATAGCAGGCGTATTGATATCGCCACTGACAGTCCGGATATTGACACCGTCTAAAGCTCCAAGCACGAAGCCCTTTGCGATATTGACATCAAGCTGCACAGTATTGATGGTGAGGGCGTTAATAATCGCCGCGCGAGGCGCCCAAATAGTAGCTCGGATTTGGATACAAGGAGCCTTGTCAGTGATACTCCAGTCAATTGTTCGCGGCACAATCAACTCGACGAGTTGCGATGTCTTATCAATGTTCACCTTAGCGGAAAGAGCTTTCGTGTTGGAGATCACCTCAACTTCAATCCTGGCCGGCGATGAGTTCTCTGCTGGACGAAGAAAAACTTCGCCAGAGATGTGAGTAGTCCATCCCCTGTTGCCAGGAGTATCCTTAACGGTCTGAATGATGCTCAGGTTGTGAGAGGATTGAATATCTAGTTCATGGACCTCTTTTGGAAAGGTAAATGGTTCGTTAAGACATGATTTGGAAGGACGCCACCCAAATTCATCACGGTCGCTGGAAGGTGGAGCGACGGGATCATTGTCCTCGACTGGGGATGTGTGTGACTGTACAAGAAGTTAGTAAACCCGTATACAAGTGAGGTAGGGTTGACAGGAGTACTGACTCCGTGGCTTGACGATATGGTAAAGCTGCTGAAGATCATGAACACGACAGTAAAGATCAAGAGCGAAGCCAAGAAGGTCTTGATTCTCCTTCGAATGTTGAGTCTTGCGACAAAGTCTTTGAACTTTTGCCAGCGTGAAGGTTGATCTTGACTTGGGTTGGGCGGCGGGTTGCTCATAGACTGAGGCGCATGAGAGTGAGTGATCAAAGGCTGAGTCTCTTCAGGTCGACCCATGGTCGCAGTAGAAGTGAAGGTCTGATAGTTGTTGACTGTTGTTGGTGAAGTAGGCGAAGGTGAATAAGCAGGCGGGGCATCTGCAAACGTCGATATTCTTTGAAGATAAGACTGTGACTGTGAATGTAATTCAGGCTGGGGAGTTGAGGCGATTGGGTTCTCAGAACCTCCTGCACTTTCCTGCTCTTGGTGTAAAGAGGCAGTGCCAGCAGAACCTCCATTATTTAATAACCTCCTCTCCCTCTCGGCTTCTTGGACTTTAGCATCGCGACTCAACTGCGAAGGATCCTCGACAAGCACGTTTGGAACATGGGGAGAGCGAGATGACGACGACTCAGACGACGCGTGGAAGTAACCGTCAGTTGGTGAGAGGGCATCGGGTTGTCCTTGATCGTGTTCGTCGTCAGAGTCGGCGGAATAGAGATTGTCAGAGTAAGGAGCAGGCATTTCTGTGCGTGTAAGACGTAGGGTCTAGAACAAGTAGATGAAGTATTCCCCTTGTACAAGGTAATGCGTACGTGGCTCTGTTCAGAAATAGAACATATACGATTCACCAAATAGTCAACTTCGCTGTAAGACAACTTTTCTCTCCAGAGACATGAAAGACACCAAGTCGTGAGAAAGGTCGAAAGTTGAGATGCGGCACAGAAGAAAAAAGAAGGGCAAAAGAGGGGAGTAAGCATCTATAGCTGTACGTAGACTGCCTACGTTCGGTTACGTTGCCTTATGAGCATGTACTGTAGGTATTCTACAATAACTACGACGTTGATCGATCACGCTATGGCCGGTTTGGGGGTGAGTTTGACGGTCTATCACTGAGATGCATATGAAGCGGAGTAATACAGCAAAATGTCCGAGTTATCAATCCATGAATACTTACCTTGCGTTACTATAGTATATTCATTCTCTTTGATATATCATAATACCATACAGCATCATGAATTCCTATGACTGAGACTTCTTATTCACTATTGATTCCACTTATTCTCTGTTCGTCTCTCTTCTCTTCCTCTTATCTACACCGTCCAAGAGCAAGGATCCTTAACAAAAGTTCCCCAACCATCTCGAAACCCCGCAACACCTTCTTTTCTCTCCAATCCCTGCCAATTGCCCTTCCTGTGCAAGCTCAATTGCTGCTGCGTAAGCTCTGTCGCACGCGATGCTGCTTACGACAACTCTGCCACAAGCTGCAGAGAGGCAAGGAAGAAATGACGTTTGACGTGATGCTCAGGAATGGACTTGATAGGGCTGATTGATAACAAGACCTTCTTGATTGGGGTATCCTGGTGTGATCTGCGCCTCTCATGGTCAAGTCTCGTTTATGCGAACTTCTCCCTCTTGCAGTCTATCGACAAACTGATTGAGTCAATGTCGTCGGCGGAAAGATAGCACATCCGTTTCTCTCCCAATGTTCAACACAAATATGAAAGGCCTGGCACTCACTCTCCTACAATGACACAGCACCGATACTGGCTACCCCACGATGGAAATACTGTCAATCCAGTTATCTCCGACCCTTGTAGTAACCAAGTTCAGCACGTTACAAGGAACTGCCTGGGTGTTTACCAGATTGCTTCGTCTCTTTTCATACTCTCTTTTTTTTTCTATCTTATCTTTGAACAAATCCATGTTCAAATAGTTCTAGCCATCACTTCTGCACCTTCAAAAAATGAGAAATATGCAGTGCAGTGCAGTGTGATGTTCTTCGAAGCATCGTCATGTCCATCGATAATGGCTGTCGACCACTTTCATCTGATATATCAATCCTTTCAACGCCATGAAATTGCCCCTCGTCGTAACGCAATGCCATCCAATCGCTAAGATTCCCGCTTTCCTGAATGTTGATGTGAAATTTGCGTGCGTGTGTATAGTAAATAGTAAATGTTGGTTGTGAAAACTGAGAAGAACTCCTCAGTCTCATGTCTTTCGTCTCTTTCTTTCGTCTCGAGTCTGGCGGTAACGACCAGCTAGCTCAATCCAAGGATTCTCTTGGAATTCTCATACACCATCCAAGTGATACTCAAAGCGGGTGCGACCTTGAGAAGGTTGGGTGTCAGACCCTTGTACAAGCCTCGGTAGCCCTCTCGTTGAATCGTCTTTTTCGTCACGTCCCAAATACCAGTGTATGTCGCCGGATGCATGGCTGTGCCCTGGGTCTGAAGTCGTGTTCGTACCACGTTTAAGGGGTACACCACACTAGCTCCAAAAGCTCCAGATGAAGCACCAATGATTCCTGTAGCAATGTTTCCTACTTCGATGTCGTCCTCGTGCACATTGTCTCGTCGGGCGTAGTAATTCTTATAAGACTTTTTCAGTACTTCGAAGGTGCCCATATCAATGGCACTATAGGGAAACATTCCGATTAGTCCCATAGTCAAACCTCGGTAGCATGCACGCAAGCCACCGTCTCCGTACATCTTGACGGCAGTTTGGCGAACGAGAGCCGCGCCCTTGAGACCATCTTTAACGGTCTCACATTGTAGGCGAAATTTGAGGGTGTCTAAAGGGTAGACAGAAGCCCTGCTAGCTGTTAGCTTCGAATGTCAATAGCTTTGAATCAACCATACTGTGCAATCATGCCAGCAAGACCGCCCGAGGCAAATTTTGACCACGAGCTGAGCTGCTTTGGGTCTCCGTGTCCTTCAAAATTGGCAAGAGCTCGCTTGGCCGCTTCGTATGAGCCAAATTTTATGGCTGTTTCTGGCATAATCTTTACGACATTGAGGCCATTTCCTGATGTTGTTAATATCAGTTTGTGCCACAGAGGGTCGTGGTGCACAAGTCTTACCTGCAAAGAGACTTCGAACACCCCCTGATCGAACGAGATCTCGGACCGCATCGCCAAATGGTTTTGCTGCATTCTGTAGAGCGGCGATAGGACGACCTTGCATAAGCGCCGCGCCTGCCGTCTCGGCTCGACTGGAAGTGTTGACAAGCAGATAGACCTTCAACCGATCGAGAGGCGCAGTAGCCGTACGCGACACTCCACCGGCGATGGCACCTGCTAGAAAGTAGCCTGGATCAGGTACAAATTGTGTTAGTCTAAACTTCTTGTGCACTACTGTTGAAGCTCCAGTGGTGTGTTCATGGGTGCCATCGTCCAGGTCTTGTGTAAGCGATTCGACTTCCTGCGATATCTCGGTAGCTGGATCATCGTAGTCGGGATATGAAACCGCGGCCGCGGTAGCCATGTTTTCGGTCGTGTTCGAGGATTCATTCGGATTTGAGGTGTTGGATTGACTGGCGGAAGTCGATGTCCGGCGGTCTTGTATGGGTTTTGGGTATTCGAAGGGGAAAGCTACTCGAAGAAGAGAGCCAAAAAGGGTGATGAAAAGAGAGCGGAAGCCGTCCGTACCTAAACCCTCTAATGTTTCCTCACTCACAAGCGTGTCTCCTTCTGGGGTTACGCTGACTACCGAGTAGTAAAAGTCAAGGACGGCATGAAGTTGAGAATCGTGATCGTGGGGGGGCATAAATAGGAGGAAGTTTCTATAAGTTCATGATCAGCCGCAAGCCCCTGGTCCATTCACAGGGCTCAAAAATCGTTAATCAGGAACAGGAAGTGGTCGCAAATGAATTGCCATGTGGTTGAGTTTGGGCTTGGCACATGACGTTATGAGGGTTATCCCCGCCAAAATGACTGAGGGTCAGTCATGAGCACCGGGCATCTGATGGAATGCGACTGACGCCCAGTGGGGTTGTTAAGGAAGAAAAGGAGCATTCAAGGTTAAGTTGAAATAAAAGACTAACCGCCATTCGTCAAAAGTGACATAACCGTCGTTGTTGAAATCCATATCGTCAAAGAACTCACTAAGCCGGCGGTTCGATAGTGTGAGTCCGGCGTTCTTGAAAGCTGTTTGAAGCTCGAGTTTGTCCAGCTTCCCATTTCCGTCTTTATCAATTGATCTGAAAAGGGCAAAGAGCTGGCGCTCTGCATTCTCAACAAATTTTCGGAACTCTAAATGGTGTAAAGAAGCGAAAAGTAAGCTTTCAAGGTCGCGGTCGTAGGAACCGAGGCAGTATCGGAGGATCGGAGAATGCTCGAGAGTCAAGGTAGACAGATATGCGTACCGTTGTATTGAATCTTGCCATCGTTGTTCTTGTCCACCTCTTCCATTATACGTTTTAACATCTCGTCGGCGTTCTTCATGGCTACAATCGCTCATCAGTAAATCTGTCGCGCGCGAGCGAGCCAACAAGGACCCTTGCTTACGATGATCAATCCTCCTAAGCCCCTTCTTCAAACCCTTAAGGTCAAGTTCACCTGTATGATCAGGCTCGAGGCTCGCCCAAAGCTCTTCGACTCGAGCATCGCGAGAGTTTTGTGGCTCCCTAAGCCCCTCCTCGACTCCCTCAACAATGCTGGTCACGCTCATGACGATAGCTATGGATGCGCTGGTGGCATATCTCGATCCGGCAAGACTTCAGGTTCGGCGGGCGCAACGGGCGCGAAAAGCCCTGCGCTGCAGGGGAGCGTCGTCTTTATGGGTTTGTAAGATAAGACTTATCGATCCGCGGCGACGTCGGGGGATATATTATCGGGTTACCGGAAGGTCATGGCTGAACAGGAGATCGGAGGTCAGGAAGAAAAAGCTGGTGTTGAAATGCCAATTGGCGAGCGAGCTGTGACGTTGGTAGCTGGGGAGGGAACCCCCAAACAGGGTTAACGTTTTGCTGCTCTTGCTCAGAAAAATACACCAGAGTTGCTCCAGTGGAGCTAGAGGTAGTTGAAGCCCCCCGCCGGCTATTGGAACCCGCCCTGGGCGCTGTCGGGCACTGCTGGGCCTGCTCTGGCGATCAATCAGAGGCACTGTATTATGCTTAGTGCCTCGGAAGGATCCGCTGAGCTATTCTCTTGCTGTCTCTAGTTGCTAGCATCTTCGCTCTGTCTCGGCATAAAATTGAAGGGCTCCTCATGTTTGAATCAATTTCTTCTAGAATGAATGCAAATATTGACATCCTGGAACTAGCGAGGTAGAGTTATTTGGTCAATTGAAGGCTTAGTTCCAGGGCACTGCGGGCCTGTCGAAAAAAAGAAGAAGAAAAATCTTTTGTCTTTGTCGATGATACCGCTTGATGGCTTAACAGACACAAACAGACAGCACACGTGCCAAGCAAATTTTAACATGGGAGTTAAAATAAGTCATTCAGTACCTAGGTAATTCCAGCTTGGGATTTGTAGGATCCAGCCAGTACCCAAGTGAAACGTAGAACCTAGGTATCTTCAGGGTGTCACAAAGCTTAACATTAGCAAGGTTGCTAAAATTAAAGACGAAATTACTGATTCAGTCTGTACAGACCATTTTCGTCTATCTTCTTTTTATCATTGCTGTATCCGTAGACTGAAACCAATACTCACTTCTACAACCCCGGCACACAAAAGCAGATGTGCAGATGCGATCTCTAACCAAAAGTTCAAACTCCAATAAACGCCTGCCAAGACTACCTATGCATGCTTGTTCCATAAGTGATTCATATCTCGTTTCTCATATCCCTAATATCAATATCACTTATCCAATCCTCGTGCCTTGACAAATCTGTTGATCTGTTCCCGTGTGAGCTTGTCATTATAATGCTCGTAACACTCATAAAACGAGATTATCTCCTGAGTCGCATCCACCATTGATGCAATGTCCACATTACTGTCAACCAGCCACTTGGCGAACTTCTGCACCCTGGACACTCGAGCTTGCTGTTGTCTCTCCTTTGGTTCAGCAGTTGCGGCATCTGCAGTTCCCCCTGACGTCTGCTGGCCTTGCGCTCGCATCAACGCCTGCTGAGCTGCTGCCAGTCCTGCAGCTGCCGCTGCTCCTGAGGCGTTCTGTCCAGGGCCAGAATTGTTCGGTCTAAGAACCAGAGCCAGCAGCATGGCCACCATTGCGATGATATGTGGAGGGTATAGCAGCGGAAGGTCCGTCATGAAGTGATCATTAATCACCGACCGGGCAAGCTGCACCTCATCCTCCTGCAATCCGAGTTCGCTTCTCAAGGCCGTGATTGTTCGGTATGGTTGGTATACAATGAGCTGCGATCGCATTTCGCTTATCATAAAGAACTCGCACTCTCCCAGTTTGGATGTGTCGATAGCGACGAGGTCTCCCCACATCTGTCGCGCCTCGGTGACGATAAGTCGGATATGCTGGGGCGACTCCTCTATTTTGCACGCGAGGTATATCGCGGTCGCTATCACGAGGTACGGGTTCGTTCGACGGATCTCTACTTTCGAATAGAATCGCTTCATGTAGACCTGCGCCGTGGCCATGGATTGTTGTCGAATCGTCAGGCGCTTTGCCAGCCTTATCAGCTCTGTTGGTTCAAGTCAGCCATGCCGTCAGGTCTGATAAAGTGAACAAGGTCACCCACGTTGATTAAAGTATATGTTCAAGTGTCGCTGCTGTGGGAGTGGGAACATGCGCACGAGTTCTGCATTGTCTTCCTCAAGCTTCTGTCGCATTGTCGTGAGCTGTTCCTTGGTGAAGTTCCAGAAGCGACATTGCGTTGACTGCCAATAATTGGCGGACATGATGTATATGCAGTATACAAAGACCCTGTGACTGAGGATTTGAGATCGGTAAAGGAACGCCTGCGACGGCCCAAGGCTGTTGAAGGTTTGTTGGATAAGTTAAGTTAAGGAGGGGAGGAGCTGGCAAGGCTGACAGCGCCACATTGAAGGGTCTTGTGGCTGATTGGCGATACGACCAGGCCAGATTATTGTGGCGATATCTAAAACAGCATATCCTGTTGCAAATGCGATATAGCATAAAATACATAGTCTCACCTCGGTCATGATCAATCAAGATTCATAAAGATTCTAAATTCCATTATTTGTTTCTAAAAAGTCATGATAGTATTCGTCGAACTTCAGAAACGTCCAACCATGTCATAAACGTAACATGCGTGAAAGATCAAACGATATCAGAGAAGAATCATCTATTGCCTTCCAGGACGCCGTTGGGTATCAAGCCTGATCCAGTAGCACTTCACCTCTTGCTATTGCCTCAAACACTCCCGTAACCTCAGACTCCGTTAATGTCTTGCTCCCGCTCAAATCGTACATTTGAATTCCCTTATCAGAGGGTCTAAAGAGCAGTGCGCCGTTGGAATCCTTCTCATCAACTTCTATGAATCCCAACTTTGATCCCATATAGTCAGGAATAAGCGCACATAGGAATGCGGTCAAGTCCGGCATCGCGTATGCTTTGTCGGAATATTGGCCGTCTAATGAGACAACATTCATGACGATCTTGCAAGGGTCTTCACGGCAGTTGAAGCCTAGAATTCGCTTCTCTAGGCAATGACCTCCGGCGTTCTTCAGACCCAACGCTGAGTATTTTATACTTTGTGCAGTGTGTGAAGGTACAACGGTAAACTTTGAGAACTCTGTTGATCGATTAAGCACTGCCTTGGCAGCCTCTCTGTTGAGAGCGATATTGAACTGATTTGCAAATAGATTCGCCGACATGTCGCAAGAACCCTGGTAGTTGTTAGTGAATGCCCTGGTCAGAACTACCACAAACTGATACATACCACTTGCAGATGGCATTTGACTTTACTAGCCACGCCTTTCTCAAGAAACTGCCGCAAGATCCTCAAAGAGGAACCTCCAAAGAAACGAACACTTGCTGCAGTTTCGATTGCATTATAGACAGTTTTCAAGTTAAGAGGTTGCACAGAAGTCTTCGAATTGCATTCCTCTTGCTCGATTCTCTTGGCGCATCCTTCGTACCAATCTTGTAGGCTCCGTGATCGCTGTGGAAAAGGTTCCTTCATAATGTTATCGTATGCCTTCAGCTCGTCTGCGCTCCGGTTGACAAGCTCTTCATGATGATGAAAGTTGAGATTCACGGGATTTTCAATCTCGTCTAGGCTCTCAAAATCCACGAAGACTTCATTGGGGGCATTGTTCGACCACTCGGCCAAACAAGAAGCAAAGTCCCAAGCTGTAAGGCGTCCATGACGCGCGGCATGTTCCCGTGAATCGTATTCCGGCTTTACAGCCATTTGCAGCTACACTTGGGTCAGTGAAATTCATAATAGGATTTGAGAAGGGGAGGCTACCAGCTGGCGATCAACTTCTGTGAGAGCTTTGATATTATCAAGATCCGTCTGGTTGATGAGTCCACCCAAAAGCACCTTGAAGGGATTCCCAAGTGATGCAAAGTGCTGTTGTATCAAGTCCTTGCACTTTGATACCTGTTCTGCTGTCATAGATAGCCCAAAGCACACCTGGCGAGGCTCTATAATCCAAATCAAGCGAGTGTTTGGCCTCTGGTATGTCGCCTTCCACAAGGCCATTGCGGCAGCAAGATTGTCCGAGTCGATGGAGTCATTGTAATAAATGACGAGATTCTCGCCCATGATGAATGTATCACTATGTTTAATCCCTGAGTTTCCGATATGCGATTGCGTCGAAGTTGTCGGGGATGGTGAGAGATTTAAGAATCTAGACCATTAATTGAATGCTTGAAAGAACGGAGGCTGTGCAACTGTAAGCTTAGGTTGTGCCACTGAAAAAAACTGCCCCGCGAAGCGCCTTGCCACGGCCAATGAATCACAAAGTCAACCTTCTCACCCAAATTACAGGCTACAGCCTTGTGGTTCGAAATGATTTATGGGCTTGGGCTTTTCACAGGCTCTTCTGTTTAGAAAGTGTTTCATTGCCCTCTTCTCGCCTCTGTTCGTGTATCAAAGACAAAGACAACTAGCACGGAATTAGAAATAGCCGAGCCATCCATATCCTAATCACTCTAGTTTAGAAGGCTCGGCGATAACATGACTCTATCAGGTTGACTTACTCAAAGAGTGATCGAGAGAGATCAAAGAGGGCGCCCAGTGCTTGTGGTGTGGTGCAGGCATCCATAGCACGACATCTAGTCTGGGTCACACTGATATCACGAAACAAAGAAAAAGGACTTTTTTTTTTTTTGGATTACTTCGTCACATCATGAACACGCCTTTAAATCACTTTGCTGGAGAATTAATATAAACATTCCTATCAATACCCATTCTGGCTCAGAGTGTGTTGCTTGGTGTTACCTGTACTTGATTCTTCGCCACTATTCATGGCACCAACCAACAAAAATAAAACAGAATCGTTTCTCTAGCTTATTACTTCAAAGAAAAGTTTGGTTTCCTTTGTGCATGAATTTGTTTGTTGTCCATTTGGCCCACACCAAGGCATGATCCTTTCAAGGAAGTGGGCGTCCTAGTCAGGGTTTTGAAATTCCTCATATACTAAAGACTTGCAGTCATTTCTCAACGAGCTCACCGCTATCAAGGCATTCTACTAGCGTTCTATACGAGGCGGTGTTTTCCTGATGGTGTGTCCCGGCTAAATACTGAGTGGTGAAGACTGGGTTGTGGTTGTATTTACACTTTGGCTTTTAGTAGTGCAGTCTGACGACCTTCACGATCCTGAAAGAGCTTTGATGGACTAAAATTGGTTAAGTTCTAGTCGTATCGTATCTCAACTTATCAAATTGCAGTGTCCCTTTAAGGAACTTGGAGCTATAACAGAGATGGGTCTAAGAGCAAGAACAACAAGGCACGCCTCCCCATGAGGGTCATGTCTTGATCAATCACGCTGCCCTTATGACAAACCAGCCGACTAACTATGACAGAAAGGGTGGTGCAAGCCTACATTGAAAGTCATGTACTATGGCTAGGGTTTTAAATATCAAAAACTCTTGAAAAAGTGGTGCAGTTGCGGCGTTTGTTTCAATCTCATCTTTAGTGCTAGGTTAAGAAAGGGGTTATAAGAGATTCTTTTTCTCGCTAGATATTTACCAAGCAAGCAAAGCGATATTCATCGTCCTCGTTAATCCAAAATTGACACTGAGAGCTTTTTCCTGTTATGTTCCCATGTGACCATTTCAACTTATTTCATCGGGCTTATAAAGAAGTGCTCCTTTGTCATGGCCGTGACCTGGAACTTCATCCCAACTTCAAGGTGTCCCTCAACACTTGGTGCGCAAAGCATTCCAAAGCTTGGCTTAAACTTGAGTCCAGGATCGATTCTTCGGTACTTCATCAACTGGTTCCAAGGCTGGCGTGGGTGCTTGGCGGCCGTGATAGGGTGAACATTGGGCACCTGGCATCGCAGGCAGCGACACACTACGTCGAGATCAAGGCGATGTTCACCTTCCCCTATTTGGAGAGTCTTCCATTCGTCTTCGATCCAGGGCACACTACCGCGGATGATGATATTTGGGCGGAAGCGCTCAATCTCGATCTTCTCCTCCCCGGCATCAGCGAGACGGTCGTTCAACTCGGCCATGCTCGCCATAGAAGCAACCTTTTACGTATCTCACGTTAGCAGAAAATCTAGGCCGGTTGATCAATAACTCATATGACTTACCAGCACAGGCATCATGTCAGCAAATTTGGTGGATTCTGTACGACCCAGACGCTGAGGGGCTCCGCTGCCACGTAGTACTCGAGGCGTAGGGCCTTTGTATACCAGACGGACATCCATATTTAGGAACCCGGAGATGGGCTTCGTGAGGGTGGCTGAGTATACCCAAGCGTCGGTCTGCTCGCCCCAAATGCCCGCCTTGTTGAGCTCAGTGTTATTCTCAAGCCACTGTGTGGTGGGATGGGCTGGTATTTCAATTTTGTGTTCATTTAGCGCAATTGCAAGTGTATCGGTGTCAGGATCCCAAGCTGTCGTGATGAGAGTCATGTTGGAGTTCGCTCTGATGGTGATGAATTCGTGCTTATCAGCGGTGACAAACATCCAGTTACGATCCAGGTCTAGACCTGTCCGTAGAAGTTCTGTCGATTTCACATCAAAGCCCCGGCATGACTTCACTGGGTACACTCGCAGGCGGACAATCTCATCGGTGGCTGGCAGAGGTGGTGTAGACTTGGCCACATATCGATCGCTGATTCTACGCGAGAGGATAAAAATAAGAACTATGGGCAGTATCAATGAACTAGCAACAAACAAAGTTTGTGCCAGTGAAGAGTTTGACGTTACATAGAACGAGTCCATTTCGACACAATCAAGATACTCTGTCTGTTGTGTTGTGGTGGTGAGTCAGGTCTGCTTATGAATTAAAGAAAAAAAGCTAAAAGTACCTATCGAGTGGGTGCGGGACATGCGGGTCAAATAAAATTACTAACTTTAAACAGTTACTACTAGTACATCAGAGGTATAGAAGTATTCCGATGCTTCCATTTCTTCTTCTTGTGTAAACCGCATGTCAATATGAATCTTCCTAGGTAGAGGCCGGTCAAGGTTACAAGCGAGAAAAAAACACTTTTTCAATATAGGTGTATCACACAAAGCCACTGTGACCAATGACTTTAATTCTCTCAATGACACAACATAAAGTATTCCCAATGCTTCTACAGCAACCTTGAGAGAACTGTATCTCAAACTTATTCTACAGGTAGAATGAAATTAAAATGCCTGGCCTGGTTTATGCCACCCGAGACTTGTTGCTAGATTTAAACCTTAGATTAATATCTCCCTGGAGATCAATCAAGGATCAATGTAACAAAGCTAAAGAAATAAACTCTTAATAGAAGCACAAAGCTTATAAAATGACTTTACAACAAACCCTCAGCTTCTTGGGCTATTTAAAAGCGTCGTTTCTTCTCTCGAGCCAGTCCCCACAGCCTTCTCTCTTCTTTTTCCATCATCACCAAAGGAGTCCCTAAACCACAACACGGACTTCATTGAAACCACAAGCATTCCTGGAAACATACACAGAAGTTTGAAGTCCGAAGCCAACATCACCGAAGCAATGCATCTCAAACTGACAGAAGACGCAATGGATGCCGCCGGGTCCCGCGACATCACCCCAGCGACTGTCTTCTTCGTCTATCCTGATGGGAATAAACTCGAGGGAAGAGTCACCAAGGCGGAGGATGGTGATGTTTTTGACGGAATAATAACTCTTCAGCCTAACTTCTTCACCCCGTTTCAGATTCGGTTGCTTGCCCTGTACGACCGAGCGTATCGATTTCAGTCAGAATCTCTTTGTATCCCTGATAAATTTGGGTTCTTCTCTCCTGGTCCCTGTCTTAACCATGATCGACTACTCGAGCTATACAAGCTCGTGTCGTTCCCCTTGATCATCGTTGTTTGGGCTGTGGTAATCTCACCCTGCATACTCCTAGGACCTGCGGATGGAGAGGGGAGTCGGAAATGGAGGAAACAGTTCCTAGAGCAATTGAAACTGTGGCTGTTCGTGACAGGGATCAATTTTGTTTGGATGGCGATAGTCTGGGTCAGAGCATGTCTGCGTCGCGCTTCGGAGAGGAGGAGACTTGCTCAACAAGAGGAAACCCAAACTGTTTGAGGTGTAGGGCAAGATCTCTCGAGTTGCTTCTTATCGAGTAAAAGGGAACTGGCTGATAGTTGAGTGTTGTTGGTCTCTCCCCAGACCAACATTCCTCTTTACTGGACGGAAAGACAACAGAACAGTGGTCGAGTATTAATGTACTATCTGGGAAGCAAGAACGCAAATCAACAACAGCCTCCTGGGTTGCAACAATCTCGGCCTCGATTTAGGCTTCAAGTTTTGAGTCATGAATCAGAAACTCGAGAGAAGAGTTTGGGAGAGTAGTTGGCCCAGAAATTGAATTACTTTTTATTTCGCTCACCGTGCTGCGTAAAGGGATTCTAGTCAACACAGTGATTAAGCCAATGACTTGAAGTAAAGGGAGTTAGGACAATTCTACCTCCTTCCACTACACCTTTCATAGGGAAGAAAGACGTTGCTCGCTCCTCCGAGCTTACAGCAAAGAAGCCTAGCAGTTCATAGTTAACATCACCATAAACCTGAATGCCGACGGTCTCCACTGTATACTCAAGACTTGACCGGATGCATGGATGCCTACAGATAGATATGTACATGACGAATCAGCGCTGAAGTTTCCCATCTGAAAGTCATGATGGAACCTCGTCAGGTGACGTAGCTGCGTCCCCGCAAAGTGTGGCGCGTGGGGTAAAGCAAGGGGTGGCGCGGTCTGGGCTGAGCTGAGTGTGCTCGGACTCTGCCATTGTTCTCCGCCAGGTGAGACAGAGAGTCTAGACAGTCGGGTCAGGGTAAGGTCGACACGGCGAAAGAAGCGCTCCAGCCGACAAAAGCAGACGGAGCCAATTGAGAAATGGCGGTGTGGTTATGCGATATGGCACGCTGTGTGCATCAGATAATGGGCTCGTCTGATGATATAAGAGGGGTTGAGAACTCGTGATGGTCAAGTTGAACAATGACCGTGAACAATTAGATGCGTGCGTCTGATTGTAGCTTGTCTCGATCGTGGAATGGGATGGCTAGATGGGTCTGGCCACTATCTACATACAGTGAAGCATGGGCATGGCATGGATGGCTGATAGTGTCATACTGTATAATAACTGGGAGTAATTGACAGGGGAAGAGAGACATATTGACACAAATGGAAAAGTTGTGAGTCCTGTTCCTCAAGGGCTCAAGGCCATGATTGAGTCAGACGTCTTTAGCTTTCTCCCCATCTGCCCACGCTGACGCAGAGGCTGGGATACCGAATGTCTTCTGCAGACACTTGGACGTAATAACGTCTTTCGCCACCAAGACCCTTAAGGGTATCTGACCTGACGGATGTACAGCAGTACCTTGATGATCTGTTCCCTGGACCGTGAGTTAGTGGTCAGTTTAACTTCATGCCTATTTTGTTCTTTGTTAAGCGACATTTCTACTGTACAGTACTGTCAAGTCTGGGCTGTCTCTGTATGCTTTGCGCTAGGAAGCCGAAACGCAAAAGCTTCACGCATTCGGCCAAGGGTCTCGCAATTTTACGGGAAGGAATTTGGAGGCTTTCTCCAGAAACGGGATTTCACTGTTGGGAGCCTCGGGAGGATTAGCCATCTTGAAGATTGATCGGCATGGGCGAGCCCAAAGAACAAGAACAAGAGCGAGACGAGAAGCACGCCAAGTTTAAACCTTTCACTATTGACACAAACAGGCTCAAAATAGATAGCGCAACATCGGGCAGCCCATCCCCGCAATGATGTCCTGGCAAATGACACAAGAGCCCTGGAGGGTTTCTCATGGCGTGGTCCAGCACGGTAACTTAGCGGTAAATCGTGACAGCCCTGATAGGACGCTTTGACATTGAGGCAGAGCAAAGCAAAGCAGAACAGAACAGGGTAGGGCAAGACAAGGTGGTTGCTTGTTTGGTAAAAGACAAGTGACGATCTGTTCTAGATTTTGACTGAATGAAAGAGAGGCTGGATTGGTTTGCGCCAAAGGATGCAGTATTGTATCAAAGACCAAAAGAAACTCTTGAAATCGAGATGCGGCAATGAATTGAATGTGGTGCATTCTAGACATCCATGCAGAATGAGAATTCGGCTGGTACAGAGTATAGTACGATAAAATGAGGCTTGCGGCAAAGCGGATCTCTCAAGATGATGAAACGATTGACAAGATGCATCAAACACCATAGTAGATGCATGGAAAGTTGAATACCGAATACCGTAACTGCAATACATACTAGGTTTCTGTGTTTTGCCGCCGTCGTCACTTGCTTATCCTTATCGTCAGCCTTCACCAAACGACGACGATCACTGATAACATTGTCGGTTCTGTTATGCAACACAAGAAACACGATCTCATCCTGGCCGTTGTGCAGTAGCACTTCTAACACACTGACATTTGTCCAACATTTTCGTAGACGCCCGCAAAGACGTTGCAACCGCCCATGGCCGACAAAGAGTAACTCGCCAAGAGAGACCTTCTTTCGGACAAAGCGACAGTGCAACGCACACAAAAAGGGAGCCTGCAGTACAACTGAAACTGGACTGCAATCGTGGGTTGGGGTTGGGGTTAGGTGTGTGTGTGTGTGTGTGTGTGCGTGTGTGGGTATGCAGGTGAGGTTACCCTTGACCTTGACGGGCAACGCCACAGTGTTTTGTGAGGTTCCATTTCTGGATTCATCAACTTGCTCTTCACGATCGAGGTTGGTGTTGAAAATGGTCTGGGCTTTGTCATGCCTTGAAGCACTACCCTACAGCATGGTGATGATAGTATCCAGGACCCGTCAAGCGTCACAGCACTCACGTCACAAAACTTCCAGAAGTCTAGGAATAATGATGAACATTCTCTCAGACATTTCGCCTCTCGTGGCGATAGTTAACACTAGAGAACCCTGGAGGCCGTTTCGATAATGGTTCGACCACTGGGGAAACAGTGTCGATTATCAACAACATCTCATTCGGCCGCTGACCAGGGCACAAAAACAACAACAAAGAGAAGGGGATGCGATCTGCAGACTGGAGGGGCCATGACAGAATAGCACAGTGCAGCGCCTTTGTCCAGCCCAGCCCGCCACGTTTCCAACGGACCAAGGACCCATGTCCAGACCAAAACCATCATGGACAGCACAGGACAGGGTCTCGAGGCCGCCCAGTCACAGCTGACACCAACCCTCCCTCACATCGCGCTGGTGGTCGGGAATGGCTTCTTGGACGGTCATGCACAGTGTTCTGCTAGACCTAGTGCTCACTGCCTTCGCAAGGTACCGTCGAGCTATCACCGCCTGCTTCCCACCAAACCAATGCCTTTAGACTACAGTGCAGAGTGCAGAACTGCCCGAAGCCTTGTCTTTCCGCTCGTCCCCCTTCCCTTCCCGTCCCGCAATGGACGATGCGATACGATTGTAACTGGGTCTGCTTCGGCAGTGCGCTGCATCGAACTGCAAGCACTTGACCTGACTGCACCTCAAGTTGCGTTAGCTGGTATCGTGGGTCAAGACAAGCCTAGCAAAGTTATTCGGTACCTGAGGATACCGTGTCTCTCGCTCCAATACACCAGATCAGATATGTACGCCGTGATATATTGTTGAGAGATTGATTGGAGTGCGGGGGCTTTCAACGTCGCAGATGAGAAACGGCAGTCAATTAATTCCGTATGGTGGAAGCGCGAAGGACCCAGGTAGTGGATAATAACAATTTCAGCATGTCAACAAACGGACAGGCGCGCGAAATCCAATCAATCAATGGACAAGATTAGCATGCTGCACCAGGGCATAGCGCCTAATCTCACGATGGCGAGAGCCCTGGAGGAGACGGTCAGAAAGGGGCTTTCCTGCGCTAGCACAGGGGAATTGCAGTGGAAGAGCACGCGGTCAAGATGGTGCCTGAGTCTGAGACTGAGACTGCGACTCCAAGGGGAGGATCCTCACTGTGTGTTTGGGTATCTGTATGGGTAGTGTCCGTAGCTCAGATTCCGTCACTCACCTGATGAACAATGCGCACCCCTGGCCCGACAGACTAGCACGGTCTGTACAGTGTAATACAGTATATTGGCAGCCCTGAGATGGGATGTTCTCACATAGATAGGCGGGCAGGGGACAAAGCTGAGAGCAGTCAAGTGACGAAGGTTGGAATGGGGAACCCCGAGAGGGCCGACTGAACATTCAATCTTCAATCTAGCACTGGGCTTGTGAGTGTGGGTGCAGTAGCTCACACCCTTGTAGGATAGGCGCTGAGTTTCGGATACCGCCTGGTGTGCAGGTGAGCCCAGAATAGGACAAGTAGCTTGCACTCAGCCCCCCTAGCAAATGCGTGTGTTGTCTAGCTTTCTGAACACGCTGGTGATACTGTGCTTGTGTGAAAGCAAGACAGACTGTGCGGTTCCTAAACATCCCTACCCTGAGCGACCAGGATTAGACTACCAGCATGCCACCAAGATTACACTGTGGCACAAGCTATTCTAGCAATATGCCAATCATAACAAGGTGGCAAAGAGAGCCTGGCCACCGTTCGCAGGTTGTGATTTGCCAGAAATTGGTCCCACCCTCATCTCCTTGCTCTGCAGGCGCTTCATGTGGGCTCTAGTGTGGACTCAGTGGACCTTGGTGGGCTCACAGTGTCCCCAGCCAAAATCCAATTGCCCGCCGTCCCCGGTGTGCAGTCACTGAACTGTAGGTATCCCGCCTGCCCCCTTCCATTTCTATTTTACTTATCAAAGCCAGCCCGTCACCTTCCACTTTCTCTCCGCCCCTCCTACCTCGTCTCGCTTCGCTCCCACTCTATTTCCCACAATTCATCTCTCGTCAACCAAAAACCTACATCAACCAACAAACTTGTTCTCCTCTTCAACACAACCCAACTCAACTCATCTCTCCTATCTTGTCTGCGACTTTTTGGATTTGTCCATTACGACTATTAACGACGACCTTTAAACACTTCATTTGTTGATTGTGTTTTTATCGCCCATCTGATTAATCCCGCACCAATTCCGGAAATCACAACAACGCGACTTTCGCCCGACTCGCATAATGTCTGCATACTACACCTACAACGCTCACCCAGCGCACCCCGCTCCCATGTCGCACAACCACCACGCCGGCCGAAATCGCAGAGCTCCTCGTCTGTCCATGTCTCAACAAGTCCAGCGCCAGTTCCGATCTGGTCCCCGTAACATGAACATAAAGGATCCCGAGGTTGCTGCCATCTCATCTTTCCGAACCAAGTTCGAGACCAGCCGTTCTTTTGACCTTGAGGATGACATGGAGTTCTGCCCCGGTCTGTTGACTGAGACTGACGTGAGTTATCCTATTGCCGTTCACCCCAGCGCATCAATCTGACCTGTTGTCCGCAGTTGGTCTCTATCTCTAGCTCGTCCGAGCGTTCCTCACTAGCCAGCAACTCTCCCGACTCTTCTCCTACGCAACATCCCAACACTGTTGCTCCTGGCTTCTCCCTCAACTCGACATCTCCCGCTTTCATTCCTCCCTCTTACCAGCACCAGCCTAGCATGAAGCTTCACCAGCCCTCCGCTACCCGCGGCCGCAATGCCATTCCCATCATCAACCCCGCTACTGGCATTACCATGTCAAGCCCTCCTCAGTCAGTATCACCTGGCAGGATGCAACAGTCTATGCGTCGATGGTAAACCGCATCAGGTCGCCACTCATACATACATCATGTATGGGTCGACTGGTGTGTCGAACCCACTGGCGATGTGCTTTGAACTGCAAACACAACTGTTAGTTCTTGGCAGCTGTTCATCTTGGCGGACACATTGACTGATCGAGACTTGATCTTGGTATCATCTTATCATCAACTGGGCTGGTTTCCTCGGAGGCTTTTTGAGGAGTTTTCGCTTGACGCGACTGCTTATTGTTGACTTGAAACAATTTTCGACACTCATCACACTTACCATCCAAACCTATCTCACTTGTATAAACATCCCTAATCGACATCTCTTGTTTTAACCAACAAGCTTATGAGGATACTATTGGCACGGCATGATAAAGATCGATACCATTTTCGGCTTGGTTACTTTGTTATTTTTGCAACAAATCAAATACCTAGGGTTGGGTGTCCGCCTCGCAAGATGAGGCTTCAAGACACGAACAGGCGTTTCTTTGCTTTTTTAAAGACGACATTGCATCGGTGTTGGACGGCACAAGTATCGGATTATTACGGCATCAATTGCTTTCATCTCTTTTTTTATATGGGAGGCGCGGGTTGGCCTTACCATTCTTACCAAAATGTCTTCTCTCATCGCGGTCATGGGTTATGAAGTCAACAAGAGAAAAAGAACAACATAGAAGGGAGTGCTTTTTCGCAAGCGGGGTCTTTACCGGTGTTATTTGATCGGTCGCATCTTGGAAATATCTTTGGGCGGTGGTCAGGATCGAGACGAACGGTGTTTTGCGAGTATTGGTATCCCTTGAATGGGACGGAATCTGGGAAATTACGGGGAGTTGGTCGAATTTCTGGTGTTATCCCGTTGTTGCATTGAATGGGAACGAAAAAAGGACGACCTTTGCCCCTTTCTTTTTCTTTGTATCATCTTGGGATGGCCTATACATTTGTCCTCTTTTTGTTTTCTTGTTCATGGATTAGGCTTTCAGCACCAGCGCTGGCCTACATTGTTTTTGGGACCGGAGTAGCTTTATACTTTGGAGCGTTGCTTGATTTGCCCTTGTCCTGGTTGGACGGGCTTCTTTTTACAAATATTTTTGTCTCGCCTTGGCTAGCATCTGGAGTGTTGGGTCCTGGGACATTTGTCATGATCAGATACAAAGAGGTTTTTGGGATTACGGGAGGCCCTCGAGCCTGGTTTTGCACTGCAGCGGTAGACTGCATTTGTGTGGCTATTGTTAACTGGGTATTGGCGCTGTCTGGTTGCGACAACGCGGCTTCAGCGCTGCGAGACGAGAATATACGAATGTTCAAATAATCTGAGGTCTCAAATCTGTGACATGTGTCGAGTGATTGTGTTTTGTGTAAGTGTGTATATGAGGGATTTGATGTACTTGTATGTGACGTGATGTTATGGTGTAGGTAGCTACGATTGCGAGTTGTTGGGCCAATGGCAGACACTTAAAGCATATTTAAAGTATTTGTACATCAATAAGTGCCGGGCTGTTCCCGATCAAACAAACTGGAAGATAGATGCTCTGTTCTTGACTTCAGCTATGCATGAAGGGTAGTAAAGCATTCTATGTTTTGTGATGATTGATGATGATGGTTTAACCCCACAGTACCTACCAAGATTAGTTTCCTTTTCCCCTCATAACAATAGCCCGTGCGTATTATCAACCATAGCCACGCAATTGGATCCCCGTACTACCTACCTACCTACCTATGCAGTTCATATGTAGGTCCAAGAATTCATGGCAATCGCTTCCTCGGTAAAAGGAAAAAAGTCTCGCGAACAAGGTCCATTGCCCCAATTGGGGTAGCATGAGCAGTAGGTAGTGGGGAATAGACGCATCCAACCTTCCATCATTTCAAGGAGAAAAGGAAAAAACAGAAGGCGTAAAGTTGATGATGCTCGTGACGTCACTCTCCCGCAAATGGTCAATAACCATACCCGAGAGGAGCAGTATTAAGCTCTTTTTCTGGTCTCTCCCCCTGCAGCTATTTCTCTCTCTCCTCTTTCTTTCTATCTACTCAATTCTTTCAAGCTACTAGATACTTCATTTACCTCCAAAATCCACCACCGCAAAGATGATGTCAGCTCGATCTATCATGACCATGCGCTCTGCGCAGCCCACCAAGATGATCCTGGGACGAGGATTCTTCACCACATCAACACGCCTCGGCCTCAAGGAATCTTCAACTCGTAAGTTTCTGTCCCTCGACTCAATGCGGAATCGTTCGAGAGGCCCTTGCTTACACTGCACGCAGAAACCAACGTCGACTACGACAAGCACAAGCAAGACTCCCTCAAGAAGCAGAAGGAGGGCGCCGGCCACTGGAAGCCCGAGCTCGCCTCGGACAGCGAGGAGGCTGTCAAGGCTGACCGATCACAAACTGATCCTAAAAAGGACATCAAGGACCTCCAGGAGCGAACCAAGAAGGCGGCCGAGGAGACTCACAAGGCCGGCACTAGCACACGGGATAACATGTAAATGCGATCCAAATAATTTGAATTGTTGATTGATTGAATGGATGAGCGGTTGATGGTTTGATCAATGGATTGTTCTGGGAGTTATAAGGTCCGGAAGATAGACTGGAACGTCTGAGCAAAATATTTTATTTAATGAGATTGGCTCAATGGCAATATTCTCTTGTCTTCATCTCTTTCAGCGCCAATGCGAATGTGAATATGGGTATGCCTCAATGTGGTTTGTTGACGCACTGAAACAGGTGAGCTCATCTCTTGGCAGTCTAATGATTCCATCATATTTGCATGGATGTTGGTAGAGGAACATTCATTGATGCGTCAACATACAATCATACTTTTATCCCACTAGATACTTACCTGCATCACCAACGCCAGAAATATTTTCCAAAGTACTCAATTGAGTCCTACAGGCATCGTCCTTTCTCATCAAGACGTGAATAACGAGAATTCACCTGACGCGCGTGTTGGTGATGTAATTAATTCGAATACAGGGTAGCTCAACTCGCGATGGATGCCCCTCAGGTCTAAAGCTAAGTTCCTCTTATCGATAAGTCCAATATTATCAAGCTCCTCCAAGCCGTTGACATTTCGCCGGTCTCGGTCGGTCCAAACCTCCGAAGCTACCGATATCCCTTTACCTCCTCCGGACACTGTCCAGTTCATTGTTCGACCCTCTATTTGGAACAGAGACAAAGTTACCGACCCTTCGAGACAATGTCCGCAGACCCGCCATCCTTCCGATCCGCCCTTCTCGCAGGCGCCCTCGCCGGCACAACCGTCGATCTCTCTCTGTTCCCTCTCGACACCCTCAAGACTCGCCTCCAATCCTCGGCCGGCTTCTTTCCCTCAGGTGGCTTCAGCGGCATTTATCGCGGCATTGGTTCTGCCCTCGTTGGTTCGGCTCCTGGCGCTGCGTTTTTCTTCTGCACATATGAAGGTGTAAAGGGTCTTTTGGCCGATAAGGATAATACTTCTGCGCCAGGATGGAAGGCTCCTGTCACGCACATGGCTGCGGCTAGTGCGGGTGAGATCGCTGCTTGTGCTGTGCGTGTGCCAACTGAGGTTGTTAAGCAGCGTGCGCAGGCGGGACATCATGGAGGTTCTTCAGCTGCAGCGCTGCGAGCTATCCTGTCGCGATACTCCAGTCATGGATTTGTTCCCATGTGGCGCGAGCTCTACCGTGGCTGGGGCATTACTGTCTTTCGCGAGGTGCCCTTCACCGTGATCCAATTCCCGCTATGGGAGGCCATGAAGTCATGGGGGCGTCGCCGACGTGATGGGCGTGAGGTTACTGCTGCTGAGAGCGCTCTTTACGGAAGCATGGCTGGTGGGTTCTCTGCGGCACTTACTACGCCGCTTGACGTGCTCAAGACAAGGGTCATGTTGTCCAAAGAGCGGGTGTCAGTGTCGAAAGTATTCGGTCAAATAATGCGTGAGGAGGGCAGCAAGGCGTTCTTCGCCGGTCTAGCGCCGCGAGTAACATGGATTTCCATAGGTGGCGCGATCTTCCTGGGAAGTTACCAATGGGCCATCAACACGATGAATGGTGTGGTATAGACAACCTTTCCACGCAGATAAAAAGAAAAACTGGTCGGCATGTATGATATCAAGCACGGAGCAAGGCGTCAAGAGATGGGCAGCTCAAACAGGGATAAAGGCTTAATTTCTCGCTAATGGTATATGCGCCTTGGGGGCATCTAACCTATGTATAAATCTACATACGATAAGGGGATTCGCTAGAGAAGAGAGCCTGCCATCTAATATAAATAGGAAGGCATGAAAAATAGAAATGTACTGGACACTGATTGTCCTCTCATACAATATACAACAATGGAGGGGTCACCTACAGTCAGACGACCTTAAGGTTGAGGCTGAGAAGGAACTTGGCCGTCTGTGTTTGTCTCTTCCGCAGCGGTGCCTTCCAGAGTTTCTTCAGCCTCAGCTGGCTTGGTCTCTGGAGGAGGCGGGAACGGCCGGATCTCCTTTTTGCCATTGGCCTTGTAGTGCAGCACGATATCATTACCTCCCTTCCAGAGGTGAGTACGAAGAGTGGCTAGGGTTGTCACGGGGGAGAGCAGCTAAATAACAGTCAGAAAACAGAGAACTGCAAAGAATGTGAAGAGAATGCGCTTACCTGGTCGTTGCAGTATAGTTCCAGATACTCTTCTGGTCTCATGGGATTTTCATCAGGTTCCTCAAGTGGTGGCTCGATCCTCTCGGCAACGTAGGAGAGGATTTTCCTGACTCGCAACATGCGATTCGCGTTGAGTCTGTTATTTCCATCTGCCGAAGCAATGGCTGGAAGGCTGTCATCCATTGGATATAAGACGAACGAGACCTTGACTGGTTCTTTGAAAGGCATAATATTCTGAAGCAAAACATCACCAAGCCACATGGGTGCCTTCTGCTCAATAAGGTCTGCATCTTTGCCAACGTCCTCGACAGTGCCCTGATATAAGTTGGCGCTGCCTCCTGAAGTCTCCTCTTGGATGACAACTTTGGTTCCAGGCGGAAGTTTGAGAACAGGTGTATCATTTGGCAGACTGGGCACCACTCGGGTCTCGACTGGCTTGTCAGGATTCTCAGCCAATTGTCTGTCGTACTCCTGATGGATTTTCTGAATGACGCCGAAGAAACTGTCGTCGACCTCCTTTTCTTTCTCATGGACAGATGATGATTCAGACTCTTCAGTCTTCTCCTCCAAAATAGCAGGCTTCTCCGTTGTGGCTTGAGAAGCGGAACGTGAAAGTTTCTTCGTACCAAAAGTCATGCGGAACTTCTTCTTACCAAATGGTGTGCTTGGCGATTTTGCATTGTCGGCCTTGTCCTTATCCTTATCCTTCTCTTTGTCACCATCTATCGACTTTTTCGAATCTGCATTATCCTGCGTTGGCGTGGACACCATACTCGCCGCCTTAACTGCTGACTCGAAAAGTTGCATGGGGCTATTGAAGTAGTCCTCTCTTTCTGTCGAAGGGCGACTGACATGCGATGTCCTCTTCTCAATAGGAGTCATCGGACTCGTTGCGGCATTTTCAGGCACATCAGGCAAACTGTTAGGACCTGACATGATACTGGGCCCAGGAGTTGCCAAACCAATGCCAAACCCGGGCGTATTGGGGTAGGGATTGAGGTTGGGTTTTGGAGTGACTTGGTCTGCGTTATCCCAGTCTGGAATGGCGGACTTTGGTAATGATATCGATAATGGAGGGGCGTCAGCGGTTCCTCCAGAGGCGACTTGCCTTGCTTCAATACCCTCGTTGAGCTTCTGACGATGCGCCTCATCTCTTCTGATTTCTTCATCAATGAGATCGGCAAAGAGATATCGAAGAATCCATTTTCCAAGACTGACTAGGTAGGGGTTAGTTGAATATTGTCATTAATGCTAGTCATACTCACTCCTTTGATCTTCTCGGAACTCTATAGTCTCTGGTAACTCGAGCTCATCGGCATACACTTCAGCATCGAAACAGTTGAAAGGTTCTAGCACCACAGTAAGATTTCCAGAACTGAGATCAATGGAACACCATGGGGCTACAGCTTCAACCGTATTGACAAGATGTTCCACGTCTTCCAGGTGTTGCTTGCCGAAGCTTTTGATGGGTTTGCACTGCTGAGGTTAGCCATCGTCCCCATCCCATGACAAAAGTTGCGTACCTTGATCAAATCCCACAGCAACACATCACCAGCAGTATCCGACGTCAACACACGTCTCCTATCATTAAGCAGCCTGTGTTTGAGCAATCCAAATTGTCCCTCGATTGTTTCTTCGGCCACCGCGTGAATTGGCTTAATATCGGATTCTCCTGAATCGATGATAGCCTCTGAACCTTTCCGTGTCGCAGTATCTGTGATGGTGGTAGAATCAGGATCCGGTCCAGATCGCGCAGGGAAGGAAGCGGCCGCAGAGATGCGCAAGATAGACTCGGCGGGGATTTCTTTCTTAGCAGTTCCATTCACTGCTGGAGGGGAAGCCTCGCGTGGCCTGTTGGAGGCGTTTGATGTAGCTCTGTGGTGTCGAACTGATCCCGGGAGCTTGATGTTGGTATCGGTATCAACATCTTCCCATCGGTTGATTGATGACCTATTAGTTGCTGTCCAAATATGACCTCCGGCTGCAACAACCTTGCCCACTCCGATGTGCTCATGTGCCACAGCAAGACTGAGACCATCGTCCATCTCTTCTAGGCTGCCCCGCACATCTGTCTTAGCTACTAGACCGGAGCGATCAGAACTGTAGAAAACACCGAGTGTTGGGTCTTCAGAGAACAGTGACCAGACACTCTCGTCGTGCATCGTAAACGTGTACATGCAGCGACCGTTCTTGATACTCCACATCTTAACCGTCTTGTCGGCACTAGCACTAAGAATAGTGTCTCCAGCATCATCAATCAGAATCGCGCGAATATTGTCAACGTGACCAACAAGTTTAGAGACCTTGTCGCCAGTTCGAGGATCATACAAGCGCACCGTCTTCTCTGGACCACCACTCGCCATGATGTTGCGCCCGACACGCAGGGCATATACAGAACCCTTCTCGGCAATTTCCTCGCCTTGGACATCGATCTCAAGTGTTTTGCCGGCGCCATTGAGATCCCAAAGGCAGATCTTACGGTCGAGACCACCGGAGGCGACCCAATTTGCGCCCATATCTGGAGGCGGGGTTGTAACACATTTGACATAATCAGCATGCTCGCCTATCGTCTCGACGCGGGTGTTATCCTCTTCGGAATATGGTCGCCAGACCTTTACTGTAAGGTCGGATGAGCCAGAAACCAGGGCTGTATTGTTCTGCGCAAGGGCAATATCGTTGATCCAGTGCATATGCGCATGGGTTTGTGCTCGGAATTTGGTCGTGGACTTGGGTTTCTTGTCTTCGGAGGCGGCAGGCGTCGAATCGGTAATATCGCTACGGCTCTTGAGATCGAGGTTTAAGTCCCAAGCGCAAACAATGCCGTCTCGGCCACCCGAGTATCTAGGAAATGAGGTTAGCAAATTGTCCTCCAAGGCTTAGGCTACCAAAATAGAGCAGCCTAAGTCTTAGCCTAAGCTTGCATAAGGCGAGCAAATTATTTCGTCTCTTATCCTGACGAGCGAGGGTAAATATGAGCGAGCTTACAGAATTGCATTATCGTTATCGACGGCGAGGCCATTGACGCCCAGACGATGACCACCTTCAGAGGATTTGGCATTTTCAAGGACTAAGGTACTACAGTATTAGCGGCTTCTTCAAATGCGGTCTCAAGATATGCCATCTCACCATAACTAATCCTTTGGCGCGCCTTCTTGGCCATGGCGTAATATGAGAGAGTAAGTGTTGTTCAAGTCAAGCAATGCGCCGATGACGGTAGCGTAGCACAAATGACGGGAAGGCGCAGAAGAGAACCTAGAGAAGGCTTGACATGTACAGTGGCGGTTCAGCGCTTTCAATTAAGTGATGTTGTGTGTAGTGGTATGAAGATGGTAGGTCATAAGTCCCAGTGCAGTGCAGCATCGGGGTTCGGATGGTGATGATTTGCGGAATGCGGGATGGGGAAGCTTCCACCCATGGAAAGTGGAGGGGTCTAGCCTAGGTAGTGGTCCAATACGTCCAGTCGCTACGCTGAGCTGGGCTGCAGTGAGCGATGGAACTGAACAGGTGGATGGACTGCAGCTTGACTATCTAGGTATGTACTCACGGATTATCTCCAGGGGTTGCCATTCCCAACCTCTACTCTAGTCTAGTTCTGTTGGACCTCAAGCAGAAGAAGGATTGAAAGCCCTGGCCTGGGCTAGCCAGAGAGGAGAAGCCTCGTGAGTTCTGAACTTGGAAGCTGCAGAGGATGGATTAAAACCCCTGGACCCCTGTCAATCAATCACATCACACACCCAAATACCCGGCCTTCTAACAAGCCAACAGCGGGGTTGGGGGCGGGTGGGTACAGAAGAATTATCCTCCAAGGCTTAGACTGCCAGAATAAAGTAACCTAAAAGTCAGTCTAAGGTGACCAAACTATTTCATCTCTTATGTTCTCGGCCTCCAATTCTTCTGACACCCTGACGGGGGGTTGGTAAGGTAGGTATGGAAGATCCAATCCAATTACAATACTCTGTAAGCCCAGGGCAACTCTTAATTGACCTTTGTCCAATCCAATCCAGTCGCATCTCAAGTTTAGCTGTTGTGGCAGTCATTGTTTACTTCCATGTACCTAAGGTAGTCATTGAGGAATCGGATGCTTTAAAAGGAAGTACATACTGTAGTGTACATGTTAGATGTCGCATGTCTCAGATCTTGTGCATATTATCATCCACTTACAAGTATGCACCGTAGAGGAGGAAAAAAGCAATTACTTCCGTGCCTACCCATGTACAAAGAAGAAAAAGAGATGCTTGGCTCGATTATCATGACGATGCGAGTCAATTGAAACCGTTCATTTCATAACAAGTAAATTGAGAAGCCCATGAACTCCAAGTATCTCTTCATCGCAGAATAAAAAACCCTCCATACTCCATGTTCCCAAGTTGATACCCGTATTACTCCGAATTGAATCATTCCATTATAGGCTCCCCCTGCCCTCCCTTCCTTCACTTCCCTTGTTTTCTCTCACTGGCAAACGCAGCATCCGACCGAGCACCACCGCGAGGATCGGAATCGGCTGGGCTTATTTTCACACTGCGCGCAGTCATCGTCGACTTTGGTGATATCTTCTTTTCTCCCAGGACAGTCTTCTCGGTAGCATCTTGTGTTGCCACGCAAGACGCGATGACCGCAGCGGTGCTCGATTAATGTTTTGGTACACATTGTAGATTGGAAGATGGAGTAGCCTGAGTTTGGGAGGGCTTGTCACAGTACTGCTGAGGCTTGTCTGGTCGAGATGGGTTTAATCGTGTGATGGTAATAGGCAGATAGATTCGCCAGTCGGGCGCAATGTCGTGCTTTCTTTGTCGCTCTCAAGGGATGGAAAATGAGCAAAAGGACAGTGTTGCTTTGATGCGCGTAATATTGCGAGTTTGTAGATGTGGTGGTGATGTACGTCTCTTGGCTAGGATGCCGTTCAGCTTCGATGCATAAGATTCAAAGTTTTTGGCTGCAATTGGGGACAATGTAAGAATTGTGTTTGCACCCAAACAGAAGGAAGCAATTGAACTCCAAGGGCCAAAAGGGCATGACGCGGACTACGGCCCCAACGGGAAGAAGGGAGTGAAGCTCGTGACGCGGCTTCGACCAATGGCTGAGTGGGTGTGGTAGATGTTGCACTTGGGTCTTGGAACTATGCCGAGGCCTCCGGTTGGATACGAGAATTTACTGAGACTGACTGTTCTAGGCTAAATTCCATGGGGAAGCTGAGGCTTTTGTTCTGAAATTCGATTCGATTTGGCTAAGTGGCTCGATTTTTCTTGGTGGCTTGATGTGTTCTGGTCGATCAAACGACGTTGAGCTTCATATGAAGTCAGAGCTTCGACTAAAACGCATATGACACTGTCGATCACTGGAATCGATCGACCTACGGGTACCTGGACTTGCAATGAATCTGCCAACCTTATTTGCCTGTCAATTTAATAGCAACCACTCATCCTGGTGATATGGAGGTTGGTTCATGGTGAGCAATCTAGCCATGCAGGCGAAGGAACGACCGAAGTGGGAAGGAAAAATGAAATACAAAAGAAGTGCTAGCAACAAGCTTCATCCTAATTTGAATTCACTGCAGCTTGGAATGAGACATGGCTCATCCGCAATAGAACATGATATGCAGCAAATGTTTGTACGGAATTAGACACATCTTCACTCAAACAAGCCAATTGAAACGAAAAGGTCTGTCTATGATCCTGCCGTAGCTGGGTACCATCATTACATTTTGCAAAACCTAACGCCGTGCTTAAAGCCTCCCAGATACACCGACAGCCAATTTGACTGACCACCACATTTTTCCTTTCCCATTAGGTGCTCAGGCTTTACCTGGTGAAATTGCTACTGTGACCTTGTCGTGGCTGGCTACCGTATGCCCTGCGACCTTGCTGCTTCTTGTCTCTGCTCATACTGGCGCCGAGAGTGATCTCAACACGAGGCGGCACCGAGAAACCGAAGCTCTTAGCAACCTTAGCAAGATCCAACTTGTTAATGTCAAAGACACTGCGCAGTGAGTGCGAAGCGTAGGCGTGCAGGTAGCTGCGGTAACCGTCCTTAGCGCTCTTGTTCAGGTAGTAGTTCTGACTGATGAGCTTCTCGAGCTGAGACTGAACATTGACGATCTTGTTGGCAGGGAAGTCAAACTCGACAACGGGGACTCGAGCGGCCTTGAGATGCGACAAGAACCCAACCTCATTAGGCTGAAGGAACATGAGAGATCGACCCTTGGTGTTGTTGCCTCGGGCGGTTCGACCGACACGGTGAATGTAGTCGCGGGGGTCATCCGGGGGGTCAAACTGGACAATCCAGTCAACAGAAGGAATCTGTCACAGGTTAGTAGGAAGTTTATGTGAGGGATGAAGTGGAGTACGTACATCGAGACCACGAGCGGCAACGTCGGTGCAGATTAGGGTACCCTGCTTGGCGTTACAGAACTCGAAGAAGGTGTTGGTTCGCTTCTGCTGCTTCTGCTTGCCATGGAGATCAAGGACAGGAAGGTCGATATAGTTAAGGAGCTCAGCGTGGTATTTCACACAAGCACAGCTACTGAAGAAGACAATGACCTTCTTCTTGAGGTTGCGCTTGAGGAATGAGAAGAGTAGAAGGAACCGCTTGTCGGCTTCGCAGACAACATAACCTTGCTCAAGACCCTCCACGGTACTGTACTGCTTCTCCTCATCAACATTGATGTACAAGGGACCGGGTCGCAGCGAGATACGAGCAAGATCCTCGACCTTGGTCGTTTGAGTGGCAGAGAAGAGCATTGTCTGTCGGTCCTCCTTGGGGAGGACCTTGATGATCTGTCGCATTTCATCCTCGAAACCAATCTCGAGAATTCGATCAGCCTCATCAATGACGAGAGACTTAAGATTCTTGAAGACGAAAGGTGTGTTCTGGAGGTGATCGAGGAGGCGACCAGGAGTAGCGATAAGCAAGTTAACGCCCTTGGCAAGCTTGTCGGCCTCGGCGCGACGGTTTGCGCCTCCAATAACGATGCCGTAGGTTTGAGAGTGGTGGGCCATGAGCTCACGAGCAACACCAAAGATCTGAAGGGCCAGTTCGCGAGTGGGCGAGACGACAATGACGCCAGTACCGTTACGAGGCTTGAAGCGCAGAGCACTCAACATCTCGATAACAGGAATTAAAAAGGCCAGAGTCTTTCCAGAACCTGTCTTTGCGGCACCAAGAACATCGCGACCAGCCAGAGAAGGGGGAATACCCCTTCTTTGGATCTCTGTCATTTTGGTGAACTTCATCTCCTTGATGGCCTTCATAGTCTTCTCGGAAAGGTTCAACTCTTCGAAAGATTGCGCCTCAGCGCCAGCAACCGGGGGTAATGTGAGCTTTCCGCCATCAGGCAGATCTGTGTTGTCCTCAGCATTGTCCTCTTTGTCCTCCTCTTCCTCATCTCCCGACTTTGAGTCTTCGGCATCCTCATCGGCTTCGTCGCTCTCGTCCTCAAGCTCCTTCAGAGCCTCCTCTTCCTCGCTGGAAGCATCGTCTTCGGGCTCGGGTTCGACGCGCTTGACTTTCTTTGACGTCTTCTCAGGAATAGAAGAAGACTTCTTTCCTTTCGAAGGCTTGACGCCATTGGCGTCCTTGAACTTGCGCTTCTTGTTGCCGGCGAAATCCATGTTTGGTTGCGCTTGAGGTAGGTATTCTGTATAACCGATCGTCTTAGCAGCGTCTCGAACCGAGAACTTTTTTTCAGCGATAAGAAAAAGTCTTGGGCGATAACGGCCTCTTGTTCTTCCGAGATCCGACCCAGCTGTCGAATTTGCAGAAATTCCCCGCAGTGGAGCAGCGGCAAATGTTGTTATAACCTTGCCGTTAAAGGACTAGTCTCATGTACGTCTGTGTCTCTTGGTCCAGAGAACTTACTATGGATGGGTAGCAGTGTGAATTGAATTGATCGAGACAGATCAGACGCACTGAGTAGGATTACTGTAGGATTTATAACCTGAGTCCAGTCATTGTCGCTCTGGCGACAGGCTGATGCTCACAACATAGACCATGGCTTAACTTAATTGGCATCTAGATATAAGTAAACCCTGAGTCACCTTTAGATTCACACAAGACTCCATTTCAGGACGGGTACGGCAAATGAGGATGAGCATATCGAAAAATACTGCACGAAAATCAGGTGACACTAAAGCCAATAAACTCTACATAGCATAAAAATTACACTGTTGTGAACGCATGCTCAATATCCGCTCAGGGTTTTTCTTTAAAGTGGTGGAGGATTGTCACCCAAGTTCCAAATATGGTTTAGCTGCAAGTCACGCTGCACTGCAGGTACTGTAGGTACGTACTGCTGCACTTTCGCGCCTGGGCCGTCTTCCATTTCCATGAACCTCCACTGATTCTTCCAAATCAGAATCCTCCCTCCTCCATCTCATCCGCGCTTTCGAGACATCACCCCTTTTGTGGTCAGAGACGCTACATATTATCGTCGTCGCGATCGCATCAGCCTTCTTACGCGACCCGAGACATTTATTGGCGATCTGTCAATATCCTTTCCTTCGCTATTTCTACTGTTGCTTCTCATCGCAAAAAGTCTTGATTTCCATCTTGACCCCAAAACGTGACCGGCAAATTAGTACAGTCGTTGCGATACATACTTTGGAGACACATTTATCTCGTCGGCCGCCTTCATAATAATTTGAATCCGCTACTTGATTTCGTTTTCGGATTTTCGTCAAATCGTCGAGTCCATCACTTGCCGGCGTAACCCTACGGCAAAAATTAGCTTCTTCTTTCGTGCTGGTTCTTGTCTAGATCCACCAACAGCACAATGACTGATTCCCGACCCGATATCCAGAGCATTCTGGCTGCGCTCGGTAAGTTGAACCGACTGACTTGATCCAGGTCTTTTGCGCTTACTGACTCGTTCGCAGCATCTCAGAGGCCACCCACAGGAACACCTACCCAGACACCACCTGGCGCCCCCAACCAGGCATACCCTCCCCCGCCCGCGTCTACGCAGTCAGCGGCCGCATACCAGCCGCCGCCTCTGAACTCCGGCAGCTACGGTGCACCCGCCTACAATAGTCTTCCTGCACCATCATCCAGCGGAAACCTCGATCTGAGCTCGATTAGGCCTATTAATTCAGGAACACTCAGCATTACCGATGCGATCGCTCAAGCCAAGGCTTACGCCGCTGAGAAGGGAGTCACATCCTACGACCGTCCCTTGGTTTATGCTTCCGAAAACCGAGGGCCCGACCGAGGATATAACCGCTCACGATCGCGATCACCTGCTCGCGACGAGTTTCGTGATGGCGTGAACCCCTACAGAGATGAGCGACGTGGTGGCGACCGCGGCTCGCACGGTCGAAGCTATGATCGGGATCGTTCTTATTCGCCTGGCCCTCGTGGTCGCAACTTCTCTCCTCGGGGAGGAAATGGACGTGAGAGATCTCCGTTGAGAGGGGGAGATGACAACTCTGAAACTATTCAGATTGAGTCAAGCCTGGTGGGCCTTATTATTGGCAGACAAGGCGAGAACCTGCGACGCATAGAAGCAGACTCTAACTGTCGCGTCCAATTTTTGGCCCCAACTGATGGTGGTCCGGGTCCTTATAGACAGTGCAAAATCTCTGGGCCAAGACACCGCCGTGGTGAAGTAAAGGATGCAATCAATCGCATCATAGAGGATAGCGGCATGGGTGCCCTTAACCGCCCCGAGAAACCCCGTGATCCTAACAAGGGTGGCGCGACCGCTCTACGTGAAGGAGAAGACCACATGCAGATCATGGTCCCCGATAGGACAGTTGGTTTGATCATTGGACGTGGTGGTGAAACAATTCGTGATCTTCAAGAACGCTCCGGTTGTCATATCAATATTGTTGGTGAATCCAAAAGCGTGAATGGATTACGACCCGTCAATCTTATTGGTACGCGCGAAGCTGCTGCTCGTGCCAAGGATTTCATTATGGAAATCGTTGACAGTGACAGTCGAGGCGATGCGCCTCCACCTGTCAAGAGGCTTGGTGGTGGTGGTGGACCAGCTCCCGGTGGCCGCCATGAGGGCTCTCAGCAGAGGGACGTGGGTGGTTCCGGCGGCCCTGATAAGATCAATGATGCTGTTTATGTGCCTTCGGATGCGGTAGGTATGATCATTGGCAAAGGTGGTGAGACGATCCGTGAGATGCAGAACACCACTGGTTGTAAGATTAATGTCGCCCAATCTTCTGGGCCTGGTGAGACCCAGAGGGAAATTGCCTTGATCGGCTCTCGCGATAGTATCGCTCGCGCCAAGCAGGCCATCGACGAAAAGGTTGATGCAGTGGTAAGTTTCATCCGATCATGACGTCCAGTATACAAAGCCTGACATGATTATAGCGCCAGAAGGGAAGCGGCCCACGTGGCGGCGGTGGTGGTCGTGGACACCAAGATCTTGACAGACCCAGCTACTCCCAACAGCAAGCGCCCAGCACACCTACTAACCAGCCCCCTCAACCGGCTTCAGGTGACGGATCAGATCCATATGCCCAATGTAAGTTTTCATCAGAATGCTTGTAGCTTTGCACAATACTGACGGAAACAGATGGTGGCTACCAAAATTATCTTGCACTGTGGTATCAGTCTTTGATGTTCCAACAGCAGCAAGGTGGACAAGGTGCCCCTCCTGCCGGTGCTCCTGCACCTGGGGCATAGTGATGTCTTGTCTGCTCGCTCGTGCTTGGGTGATCTTGATCGAGCTCTCCTTCGCAAATGCCGCGAAGCGAGGGCACTATCTGTTAATTCGATTGACATCATGCCGGTGCTTCTGACACTTTTGACGCCCCCGCTGCCCTCATGGCCCGTTGACACGACCCCCGATTGTACAACATACGTTTCCGTTTCTCGAGAACTACTTGGACTCAACTTCTTTGATGACATATCATTTGACTCGACTATCTTTGACGACCTTAATACTGGCATGCATAGCAAGTGCAACGTCCATGACCGTACTGCTTTGCCGTCATCCAAACTCATCTAGCCGCTACCTCGACTCGATGCTGAATACTCCTACGAACACCGTTTGCAGATCGCGTACTTGTCGGATCTCTCACAATCATGATGACTCTGGATTGACAGCTCACGACTAACGCAGTGATGACATGTGCGATCTTTGATGCCTATTCATCCATTGGTCTGACTCTCATCTCGAACTCTGCGACCTGCCAAGATACGGTTGAGCTGAGTTGTGAATTGGTCACCTAAGGTTTTGAATCGCATCCCAATCCGAGCCAAACAACAGTGTCTTGCACTTTGGTTTCGGTCGTACTTAAACTCATTTCCAGCCAGATCTGTGCGTTGTTGGATGAAATCGATTGTGTCGTGCAAGTGGTTTCGTTGTTTCTGCATGTGTGTTACGTGTTGTGCACATGGGCCTATTGATCATCCGCAAGTTACGCCTTCGTCTACAAATTCTTTAAGGTCTGGTTTCAACCCCGGACTGTTTCTCATCATTGCATGCATGCCATGAGGAAAGGAATGTATTTTCGGAACAAGAGATTGGGGAAATGGCGTTGGGGATTTGGTTGCATTGTATTACCACCGTAACGTAATTAGTCTTATGTCGCCGTGAAATTCCACGGATTTCTCTTCGTTAATGTCCTCTTTGAACTGATGTGAAATTTAAACAACATGCTTATAGAGAAGTAATGTATGTAGTCATTTTGTCGAGGTCCACCATGAGACTCTTACTAGGCAGTGGAAAAGTTGTCCTCTCAGTTAGAGTGTCAAAAGGCAGTCCAAGTGCTAGGACCGAATCATTGTATCTCCAAGGCTCTCGGCAGCCAATCCTTCTGATACCCTGACAGGCTCATGGCCTGGACCCTTCTTTTCGGGTGCTTCAAGACACCCCTTTCTCACAACTGAAGTACTCCAGAATAAGACGCCTCACTATCTCAGACGGGATTGACTAGTTATTTACTACATATACCTACAGTAAAGTAGATGCTTTACTGTTCGCGGAGCAACAAGAGTCTGATTGTTAAGAGTGCAACAGGTCACTTTCATCCTGTGCATACTATTCATTGAGATCACAATATGTATATGCTCGGAATGTAAGATGGACTGTAAGTCATGATGCTGCTGCTGCCTTGATACCATGTTTCTATATCGGACCCTGGCATCATGGACTGCTGTATAGATATCCAAGTATAAAGCGAGGGAGACGTTGTTGAAGCACTATAGAAGAATGAATGTCGTTTATCAATGATGAGATACTGTATAGAGTGCTAAAGTAAGTATAACAGTTGACGATGAGAGACAGCATAGTACTGGTTTGGAGTTTGTAGGTCACTGAAGTCAACGGAGAGAGACCTCCGTAGTAAGGAAAGAACAATGGTCATGCATTGCCAGGATGAAGACCTCGACCTCTACTCTAATAAGGCAGGTAGGTTGTTCCTAGGTAAGTGGTACAGAGATATTAATCTCAAGGCCAGCCTAAAATACCGTGAAGTAGCTGATATGATTCATCTCATAGATTCTTGACAGCGAGCTTTGCTGACGCACTGTCGCCAGGGCATGGGAAGAATTAGCTACTGGAAGCATAAGAGAAGAAATGATACAGTCCTCTTATGCTGCCCAAGGTAGTTCAGACCGGCGCTTAGGCAGGTAAGTGGTGCGGCAGGTAGATCTCCTTGACCTACCTGCCTGCCTACCTGGGTGGTTACATCTCCAGTTGGCTGATAAAGGAGCAAGAACATCTTTCACTTGCAGACGCTCCTCAACTTACCATCAACATCCATACATCCATTCAAGCTCATCTTATTATACACAATCATGGAGGTGAATCAGATTCTAAATCTTATTGACGCTACGGTTAATCATCCGAACTGGGAAGCACCCCAAATGCGACACTATCAGTCAGAAAACTACGAGAGCATCTTTCCTTTGGACAATCACGTAGGCAACAGAACTGAACCTGTCGTCCCCCGCTCCGAACGCCATTGCTGCCAACCCATTCGCTTCCAACGTCTCTACTGCTCTGGTTGCTTCACCGTTTTGAAGTTTGTCTCATACTGTCCCCATTTCTTGCCTGCCGACGATTTCTTCCCGGTAACTCGTTGTTACGACTGCAGATTCAACAGCTCCTGGATGCTGACAACACCCGAACAATGCCATAAAAGCTATTGGGAAGAATAGGAATCTGAAGCACAGGAGCGATTCGATAGATACCGCTCTCGCCAAGAAAGGAAAGCGGCAGAAAGAACCAACAATGGCGGAGGTTCTGTTATCCGCATCAATTCTCGTCTTGAGATGCCACTAAGGGAGGCTGCAACAAACCGTATGAACTCTGCACGAACGGAGCACAACACCATGCCCATCGGCCTGCTTCTATGGTCCTAACTCGAAGGCTCCCACCCTGACTTGTATGGGGGATTTACCGATGGCAGATACCAGAGTACCATGACGCACATTGAAGGCGTCTGCATATGGCTCAAACGTTCATTATAACCATGATATCAGTCAGGATACGGTGGTGACATTAGCGTCTAGAAGAGAACTACTATAATGAATAAAGCGTACTGGAATTATTGTTTCGAGTTTTAAATGACTGTAAAAAGGCCCATGCTTGTGTTAGGATAAGGATGTATGCTTTGACTTGCCTTCCTTCGTACAAGCGTCTTCTGCACTTATACTGGATAGCAGAGGATTTGTCCTCTAAGGCCTTAGGCTAAAGAAATGGATTTGCTTAATTGCTAGCCAATACTCGCATAAGGTGACCAGATTATATCGTCTCTTATGCTTTTGGCGGCCAATTCCTCTGATACCTTGATGTCGCTCAAAGACTATGAGAGAAGCTAACCTATGAGGTTTAACATATGCAGGATAGATACTATAGGACTACAACATGGATTTACTTGACCGATGAGTTCCGAAATTGTATTTGATGCTCTCAGAAGCCAGGGGTAGGCTTTCTCAAGCACTTGGCATAAGCTCCAAACACTCACTGCCTTGATGTCAATACCTATACCTCACCCTGATGCTATTGTGACCTTCCAGAAGGAGCATGTTCACCGGGCAAGTCTGAAGGAGCCCATAATGATTGACCGCTAGACCTCAGACGTCTGTTTGGTAAGCTACTTACTACGTAGGTCCTTGGTAGGGTGTACTACTGCTCTGCATTGCTTACATACAAGAGAGTTCAAGGCGCGGCGTTACCAGATCTTGGATAAAACTGGCTGACTCTCAGTTAAGAAGCATAAGAACAAATGAGAGGAGTATGGCAGAAGCTTCGACTACGCCCGTAGAACCTTTGTTTCGTGCCTGAGATGACGCCCCGAGACGGGTGGTGCGTAGTGGCACGGTTAACGAGCGGGTTTCATCAAGATCCCGGTGGATGTCTCAAGAATTCCAGTGCTGTCGGATTTAACAAGTTTCGGAGTTTGGGCTACTGTAGTCTCTATCTTGGGCTGAGATGACTTGGCTAATGTTAGCTTGCAGGAGCAGTACAGTAGCTTATCATGCCAGGAACCGCTTGTTAGGCCGTGCTTTAGCTTATTGGACTAGAGGTGGCTAGAGATGCCATAATGGGTATGTAGTGCGGAATATTTATCACCTTTAAGGACTTGTATTCCGCTTTCAATGCTTGGCTGTGTCTTTGGAGCAATATACCAAGAATTCAATGGCGGAAGCACACCGTAAGAGCTGTGAAACTTGATAGGTATCGAGGGTGAGCTTATGATAGTTAGCCTTGATCCTAAATAAGCCAAGAAACATCACAGGAATTCCATCTCTCTGATGAAACTCCCTACCGAGTCTGGGGGAAAAGGGCGAGGCGCGAAAGGCTATTGCCATGAAACAAAACGTCTTCGCAACGAAGACCCGAGGAGATGGTAGAAACTCGACGCTTGGCAAGAGAGTCTGTCACGACTGAACAAGAAGGATCGCCAGTCGTGGATGATCGTTGTCCATGTTGGGCAGTTCTTCTTGGTTTAAAGGCGTCAGTCTTCCGGGAACGCGGCGCTGGGACAGAGTAACTTGGACTAGACAGCCAAGCCAAGCCTCATGTTGCCCCTGGTTTAGATGGATCTTTATGACGATGGATAATTATTGATTTCTGAGAATTACAAATAATGACTTTAATTATTTGCGTTCTCCTGCATGAAGTCAGTGGCATAGGAAAAAGAAAAAAGAAAGGAAGACGGAAGCTCCGAGGTCTTCTAGAACAAAGTCTAGAACATACAAGAGAAGAATTCCTCAGCCCGAAACTGAGAGTCTAGAACTAGAGGATCGTCTTGACAGTGGCTGTGGCAGTGCAGCTGAACGGCTTCAAGATCTTCTAGCCTATTTAGTTGAGGATCAGTGGCGAAAGCTTGTTGTGTGTAAAGCTTAATGCCGCGAAAGCCAAGGGGTACGGTACGGTACTGTACTGCAGAAATGATGTGTATCGTCAGTCTAAGCACCAAGTTAGACTACCTTACTGTCAAGAGATTAATGGCTGTAGTCAAACTACAAGGCGCCAAGACGAATGCACGTCCGTTTTAGGGATATGATATGGTATTTCCTTGTTTCCTTTTTCTCATAATTCCTAATTGTCTTACTGGACTGCAATGTATAGTCTAGGTAGTTTATTTGTGACGTTTGAGAGGAGCAATTAAAGTTGGCCGTTACTTTGCCTTACCTTGCCTTGGGTTGATTATGATCAATGCTCACTCACGGTCTATGCCGTATCACGCATCTCACCTTCTCTGCAACTTGTATAAACATCCCATGTCTCCTTCAACTTTTCTACTTTTTATTTTACCCATAATCTCTTTAATACTTTATCAGCGGCAATAGATCTTGTACTTCAGCACATCATAAGCTCTGTTTCATTCCACTTGCATCTCATCAATTGCTCCAATTCAACTAACAGGCATTTTGCAAAAATCATCACAACTTGGATCTTTCTTGCAACTTTCCCTCCGCTTTTATCATCATCTGAATCGCACTCGGACGTTGCATTGTGGCTTGTTTGAATTGTCTCGCTTCCGACGTTACAGGGCGTCGCTTGATGAAGACATCACATCGACTCGGCATTCGGCTTTTATCCAACTGAGACATCGGGAGGGTTTCTATTACAAGAATCGAGAATAATCTTGTCAGTCTTGATTCACTCAGTCTTTTGTACTTTACTGACCATCAACCGCTAGTTCTAAAAGCTTCATTTCTGACGATCGTCTATATACCAGCCGCCTCAACAACATAATGTGTCGAATGATGATATTCAGAGGATACTGCACTTGCTGTGGCTCGGCCCAAACATGGGTTGACTTGACCCAAGAGCTGAACTGTCTCGACGCCAAAAACCTGGGTTGGTTTGGTGGATGTCAGCGTGGTATCCTCGTCGAAGAGCACAGTTTCAACCAGGAGTGTTCCGTATGTCATGAGGAGGACGAGGGCGTTGGAATAGACGACAATTATACGGTGCTATTCCAGCAGACATCTCATACGCAAAGCAGTCTTGGTAAGAGAAGCTCGACAGAGGATCAACAAGGCTCAACTTCAAGTTCGGGAAGCGGCTATAAGAGACAGAGGACTTGAGTTTGCATTATCTACAACGGCGTTACTTTTCAATTTTGTACACTAATAACAATGCCTGTGGCACGACATGCGGATTGCATTCATATTATCATTTTGGTGGATACGATCTAATGGGTAAAGGCGATAGATGATTTAGGGAGGAAGGGGACTTGTTAAGATGAAGCAACTTTATAAATAAATGTAACATATATGTATCTACTCTATTCATCTGCGAATCTATCAGGAAGCTTGAATTAAACATAGAGCCAACATTAGATACTCTATATACAGTTCCCCTCCCAAGTCTGTTGAATAGCCTTCCAGTATCTATCGGCATCAATTCTAACATGAGCAACGTGAGCGCCTCCCTTGAACATTTCCGTCCTCACAATGGCTCCATTCTTCTTTGCATCTAACGCATGGGACTCGATATCCTCAAATCCAACCGATTTATCCGCGTCACCATACAAATACGCCCTCGCTGTTTCGCGACTTGTTCTCTTTGAGTGGTTGAGGGCCAAAGCATTAGTATTATGCGGCATGGCGCCCAGGTATAGAACGCAATAGAGCCAGCCAAAGCCAAGCACCACCCAGACAAGAGGCGACATAAACCAAGGGAAGTCCATAGAAACGACATGGTGATCGCGTTTCCAGTGGAAATAACCAGGGCATGAGTCCATCACAACTGCATGCCGAGGGACTGGCTCGCTTCCAAGTGCATATTCCCACAGCTCCCACAATGTAACGGCAGAGCTGACGCCGCCGTTGGAGAAGATATGGAGAAGGAATTGAGGCTCTTTATCTTCTGGATTAGGGAGAGATTGAAGAATAGGCAGAGCAGCCTTGAAGAGATTGCGACGGAGTTTGGGCTGCATAAATAGCATGGGAGAAGATCGGAAGAGCAAGATAGCAGATGTTGGATACATGGCGCGGTACTGGGAAATGTACTTGGCTATATGAATATCACGAGCGCCCGACCATGATAGAAAGATTATGAGAGGAGGATCGCGGGTGTCGGTGGTAGAGGTTGATGTTGTATCTGGACGATAGTATAAAACAGCTGGACTGTCGAGCTCGTCCATAAAGGACAAGGGCGATTGCTTGACTGTCGCCATAATGGTTTGTGTGTACTTTAAAAGTAAATTTCGAATGTTTTCATAGAGAAGACAGCTATTTGTACAAGGAACGCCGAGGCTTGGTATGGCTTGAATGTTGATGCATCGGGGCCGTCGGGATGATTTGACGGTCCGTAGCCCCGCTGGAACCGGAGCTGGACGGAGGAAATATTCGGAGATTTATTCTTACATCCAATAGAAAGATGACTTGTTTCTCAAAGAGACAACAGAAACATTAAAATATCTATCCAAGTTACGCTAATAATGGGATTTTTTCATCTCATAAATACAAAAGTTTATGCCTCCAAGTCTCTAATAGAGAGAATCTGCTCTTCTATAAAATCATGAATCTTCATCGCCTCATTCTCCGCCTTGATCTCATCAACTCTCTTCTTGAAGCTATCTTCAGAAAGAACCCGTTCAACACCTTCCCTTACAAGGTCAGGAGTAGGCCTTCCTGTTCGTAGGTTGACCGCGACACCGCTCCACTCTCCACGCGCGGCAATCTCGGGCTTATCTTCACTCTCGCCTGCAAGAACCATAGGAACTCCGTTTGATACGCCGTGAAGGAAACCGCCGTAACCAGCGTTCATGACGAATACGGAGGCGTGAGGTAGAAGGATGTCGTAGGGAAGATAGTCGACGACACGAGTGTTGGAAGGGATGGTCATGTCGTCAGGTAGAGCAGCGCCCTCTTCGCCGAGAATGGCGACGACAAGGAGATCGTCTCGGTCGGAAAGAGCGTTGATGGTGGGAATAATGAGGTTGGAAGCCTCGCGAGCAATAGTTCCTTGAGTCACGGCGACGATGCGACGATCTCCCCGCTTCACATCATCCCACCAAGCAGGATAAACAAAGTTGGCAGGAATAGGCTTGGGCGTCAAGCAACCAGCAAACTTGACGTTTGAGGGCATATCAGACCGATCATACTCGAGACTAGGAGGGCACAGCTGGAGATTCAAGTCGTGCATGAGCATCCAGTGATGGAAAGGTATTTGAGGCTCCAAGATCTCAGTAGCTCCAAGCTCCTTAAGGACTTGTTCCTGATGAGCGATGACCTCGGCAAAAGGACCACCAACCATCATCTGGTTCATGAACTGGTTTCTTGCTCGGCCAGATTCTGTTGAATCAGGAGGGAGACCAGGGCCGAAAGGGGCAGTGTCGATGCTTGTAGCCATGTAAGGGATAGGTTGCAAGTTGATCACCTTGGGCCGGGTTGTATAACCCTTGGGGAGAGGTGCACCAAGAGAAATAGGGTTTGCGCCCATGAAGCATGTCTCCGGCATGACAATAACCTCACGTTCTGCATCGTTGGCTCTGATATCCTCGAGAACTCCCTTGAGAACTTCCCAGCGATGCGGAGTCTCGCCCGTGAAAACATGCTTGATATCCCACAACAGCCGAGGAAGACCAGCAGGAACAGCCTCACGTTCTGCCACTATTTTGGGGTTGATCAAAGGTCTGATACTAACATGTCTGGCACCCATCTTGGTGATGGCGGGCTCGAATTGGTCACCTCCTATGAAGGTGATCTCGAAACCTCGACAAGCGAGATCTTCAGCGATTCGGATAAGAGGGTATGTGTGACCATCTACAGGAGTGGCACCAAAGACGAGATGAGGTTTTTTAGTGTCTATCACATGGCCAGCTGCGGGCTCGAGTGTATCGGTGGAAAGAATCGGCATGGTGGTAAGTCAGAAGGAAGCAATTGATATCTAGAGATTAGAAAGAAAGATGATAGGAATGTGGTGCGAATCATCTCAGAGTTGAGTAAGAGACTCTTCTTATATATAAGTTCATCCGCGTTTTTGTCCCCATTCTCTCCTATAGACGACCCAGCTCCACCAAGATCTCATCTAAACATGTGAGCTGGCTTACTGTATGACGAACTCAAGCCAGCAAGGCCCAAGGTTACGCCTTGCAAAACTTGCCTCTAATCCAATGAACTTATCGAAATTCTCCAGCTAAGAAGACCAAGCGTTGCGCTATAACATATTGATATTACATCCGCCGCTCATCAGCCCTACCAGGGCGCAGTAAGACGCTAACAACGTAAGCACCCCTGACCCATTTTATACTATGCGACCTATGGAAATGCGTCAAATGCGAGAAGATAGCGGGTAGATGGTCAGCATTTTCCTTCTTGATACGGAAAAGGGTGGATGTTATTGCATCGTGAGATGCGGAGTTGTCTGGAGTTGATGGTGTATATCCAGGTGACAAGATCAGGGACCAATCGTGAAAGTGTCCTGAGAGTTTTGTGAGGCGGAGACGGGACTTTGGATCGTATAACTCTCTAGAAATAGTTAGCTGGTGTTCCATGCAGCGAAAGTTAACGACAAATTTGGTAGCCAGCGCATAATGTGTCAGCCAAATACTAACTTGTTGGGTGAAAGGTTTATGTTGCTCGGCCTCTTTCGACTGGACCCAGATTAGTATATCAATATACCTACCTAGGAATCAAAGTACAGTCAGCAGCATCTAGTTCCAGGTCATCTCGAATCCAGTTGTCAAGCGGCTTGAACGCAGTGCGATGTCTTGTTTCTCGTTTACTCTGACCACAATACAAGATACTGTTTCGTTCTCCTAGGCTTACCGAAAATTACTGTTGACGTTACACAGAATCCGTGAGTTTGGATAATGTCTTTCTCGTCTCGGTAGCTTGCGTAATACCAGTGCATAGGTGAGTATCAACAGCGGTTATTCTTGGGCTTGGCAGTTGAGGGTTCCAATTCTGTTTCCAATGATATTGAGGATGAAAAATAACCACCAGCGGTAACGATATGGGTGGGTACATTGTATACTATCACGTAGTATCTTATTTTCAAAGTAACTGGTCGCTTAAATTCATCGAGGTTGAAAGTTGTTGTGCAACTGTTTGGACCACTTACCTAAACCTGAACTTCTTGGCGAGTTTGCCTGGAGTAGCACCTTCCTCGCGATATCCAATTCTGAGGCTCCGGCTCCGGCTCAGGCACGAAGGGAAGGAAGGGAGGTACGTCAAAGGCACTGTTGGACAATCGATGGCAGGCGCTCTTCACCAACATCTCCCCCTCTCTTGCCTGAGAATCTATGTGCAGCACTTTCTGAAATAAAAAGCATATATGCCATCGTTACCTAAACCTCTGATACTGCACCTCTCTCTAGTCACCTACTCCCGCCTCCTATGCACCGTCAACATGAGAGCTCTCTGCCTTGTCCTCGCTGTCACGAACATCCTATGCCCTGTACTGTCGGCCGCGGTACGAAGTCAATATGAATGGGACTTGTCGACTTCACTGAATGGATTCTCCTTCGAGCGAGCCAAAGCTTTGGCATTCAAGCCTATCAAGTCCGCTAACAACCTTGGAGTTTACACATCACGATTGAAAAGCCTGAAGTCTAGGTCTGATGTTTACCCAAGGTCCTCGCTCTCTCTTCTTGCACGGCCAGATCTGCAAGCATTCTCCGACAAAAATGGCACAGTTCATCATCAGAATATATCCGCTGTCGGCACCTTCTCGACTGCCTATGCGATTCAATGCACATGGGACCAGGCTCCTGTTTGGCTGATCTTTGACATTGGAAGTTCCGACACTTGGGCTGCCAAGACTGGCTTCAGGTGTGAGAACAGCGTAGGCAACAAACGTGACCAAGCTGCCTGCGAATTCGGCCAACCTCATATCCCAGACTTTCTCCAGGATATCTCTGAAGTCTACTTCCATAGACGCTATGGGTCTGGAGAGGTTGTGTCAGGGCCAATGGGTACTTCTGATATCGCTTGTGGCGGCGTCTCGGTTTCTGGGCAGCAAGTCGGATTAGCCAACAGAGCATTCTGGCACGGTAACAACGTCACTGTCGGCATTCTTGGTCTTGCATACCCATCACTCACAAGCGGATATATTGGTGACCCAAGTAACCCAGTCGATGAGTCGGAGTGGAATAACTATCCTTATACCCCTTGGTTAACCAACGCTATTTCCCAAGGATTGATTGACCCTGTTTTCAGTATCACTATCGATAGAAACACCAGCGATGGGGTACTGGCCTGGGGTGGGCTTCCTCCCATACATTGGTATCCTAAGTCTGTTGCATCGACAGATCTTATCATTGTCAGTTGACGTGATCTCGAACACATTCTTTCTCCGGAAGTGCTAACTGGTCAACAGACAAAACTAGTAGATCGAGATGCCACGGCCTGGAAACCATCATTCTACACCATCATTCCGGATGGCCTTCAATGGGGAAGTACTACGGATATGGGGAAATATCCTTACGTCGTCGATACCGGAACCACAATGATGTATATCCCTCCCCGTAAGTCATGCACTCCACCATATGTCGGTCGCAATATTGCTAACCACACGAAGCACTGGCCGAGGTAATTGCAAAAGCGTTTGATCCTCCGGCTACGTATATGCCTCAATGGGGATCCTACTTTGTCAACTGCAAAGCCATCCCTCCTCATTTCGCAGTCATTATCTCCGGAGTTCACTTCTGGATCAATCCTGCTGATTTGATCTACCAAGAACTTGTCGACCAGTCCAACGGAAAGTGTGCTCTTGCCATTTCAACTGGTGGATCTGGGCCATATATCTTGGGAGATGTCTTCTTACAGAATGTCGTGGCTGTCTTTGATGTCGGTGGTGCAGAAATGCGCTTCTATTCTAGAGAATAGCCAGATGCGACTAATAGTGGCCGCAGATTAAACAGCTAGATGATAGAAAGTGGGGGATGAGAATGGAATCCTTGTGAATTGTACATAGCCTAGTCAATGAATATCGGAGAGATTGTCCTTCGTCAGGATCTGCGACTCACAATCAGGTGTCATATCAGAGATCACCATCGTATAATATTCTGAGGTCTGCAAGCATGTACGAGATAACAACGTAACACCTTTACAGAGATAGAGAAATTTGATGGTAAGAGCTTGAACTTCTATATCCATGGAATCGCGCCTCACCGTACCAGTGCTTTGAGCTTGCAGTTTTTCTCATTCACTTTACTATTCGTGATTTTGACTTTCTCAACGGGCTTCAATCATGCATCGATAACGCCTCCATCCATATCAACTGGGTGATTTGTGTAAGTAAAGGTTAAGTTCAGCGCCGTGAAACTCGTTTCGCCATACAGTGGTGGAACGGGTTGATATGGGACAAATGCTTATCGTGATAACCAGCTGAGCGCAAGCTCGTGATTTTGGTTGCTGCAGGTCGTTATCTCTCTTGCTGCATGTCTTCTGCCCTACCAAGCTTCAAACATCTCTCTTCAGTCACAAGACTTGACAAAAGCGCATTCACCGAAGGAATCTCGCCGTTTGTTTGTTCGTTCCCGACTTCCAGTCGACGTCACGAGCGAGAGCACAAACCCATCATGAAAGGCGTCGCAGCTGGGCCTCCGTCGTCGCCACAAACAAGGGGTCGTTCGTATACCTGGGTCTTTAGCAAGGTATGAATTGGTTATACATTTCTTTGTCTCAGCTGCTCCTCGTCGCTCAAGCGAGCGAATCCGATCCACCCAAAGCTCTAGTATCGTGAGGTCGAAGCGGTGTAAGAACAGGATAGTCAAACCTGGGGTGAAGAGGGGACCCCACGTCTTGAGGTTCGGGACCTGAAAGTGCATCCATCTATCATGCTATGAAGAGGGTCAGAAGATGGGCAACCCCAGATACAACACGCGTTACGATGCAAGAATCGGTCGAGAACAGTACAGTACCGGTCATGATATCGTAACAAGACAAACAGATGCGAGTGGTGCCAATTCGGACAGACCCGGAGCATCAAAAGGGTCTCGTGGACGGCATTCTTGTGGCGGTTCCTGCAGCTCACCCCGGACATTGACAACGATGGATGTCTGAGGCTGACGGCCCGGGGAGATCTCAGTTGCAGTACTTCGGCCTCTTGTCGGCGTCTAGGGAGAAATGCCTAGATGCCCGGGGTCATTCATTTGCCTGGAGTTCAGACTTTTCATGGTCATGAAGTCTTGTCTTTTCAACAACGAATACGGTTCTTGAATGCCTGATACTGGATTTATCTGGTCGCCCTCTCGGGGACTAACTAGAATGGACCGGGAGGATCCGGAGGCATGTCACCGGGAAACAGGTGCAGCTTTGTGGCAGCTCCCCCACCATCTCAATGGATGTATCGCTAAAAGCAGAGCCATTACAGTGCTTGCTACCTGGGCTGTTAGCCGTCCCGGGCTATTCTACACGCACGCACGGCGTCTATCCCGAGCGGCCGGGGGTGTCTTTGGCCCGCGGTAGTGGATCACCAACGCGGGCTTTGGCGGGGCAGCGACGTAATCCCATTGGTCTGACTCCATTTCATCGTCATTCATGATGGATCCGCGACCTTGAGAAAGACGATGGAAGCCGCATGCTCAACATGATTTTTTTTCTTTGGTGTTTGTGATGGCGCAAACTTGGTTATCTTGACTAAACAATACTGAAATATCTGTGTCAGTATCTACCTACTGCACTGTACAATCAGTTAGTCAGGTGTTGTTGGTCTGGTTCTACCACCTATACTCTACTCTACGCCATCAACCTTCATCCCGAGCTAGCTACCTGATCGGGATACCTTCCTTGCCTTTGCGCTACTGTACCTACCCTTACCTTTCTACCTTACCTCACCTTGAGTTTTCGTCACTTGACCTCGTTTTTAATTCTTTTTAACCTCCTGGCTCGTCTCGACTCGTCTGGTCTCCTCCCGGACTGTTCTACAGTAGCCAAAAGATCTACCTTGGTAGCTTCTGCTGTTGTTCCTGTTCCCTTCATCCATAAATTACAACCCCTCATTCTTTCCCCCACCTTCATCTCAAACAGCTTCTTCTCCCCGAACTTCTGGTTCCATTGCTCCGGGTGCTTTTTGCTGCAGATTCCATCGACCAAATCTCCTCATCCTGGTCGCTTCAAGCACAAGCCGAGCTAAATCGTTGCCAATTCTCCACTTCAAGCGGAATCACGTTTACATTGGATTGATTCTTCTAGTGTCAATCCGCTGTGTCATCGACCTAAACTTGACAAGAAACATCCATTTGCATTCTGTACTTTCCCTGCTGTAGCTTCCTCGTTTGGTCTCAGCTGAACAGCCTTCGGATTCAATCCCACGGAAGGAAGCCTTCGAGGTCGTTCTTTCCTCCTCGCACTCTACCTCGGTCTACACGGTTACTACTATCTGATCTTCTATCAGTCATCATCGATTGGGCCGCTGTCGCTTTACTTTGTTCCCTATTTCATGTGTCTGCAGTATTGGAGCTTCAACATATCCCGTCAATTCCAAGCTCTTGCCGTTTTCAACCCTTGATCGGCCTGCTCAGTAGCAGTCGTACTCAGCTCACACCGCCCAATCTACACCCCAGCTACAATGCCTTCTCGAACTAACGGCGTCGGCGTTCAGGCCGAAGATACCAGGATCTGTGTGGTCATGGTAGGTCTTCCGGCCAGAGGCAAGAGTTATATCGCCCAACGAGGTAAGTTGCGTTGCTGTCTGTAGTCGATCGCCGTTACAATGGCTGACCGATCAATCTTTTAGCCCAGCGATATCTTCAATGGCTCTCCATCCCAGCCCAAACTTTCAACGTTGGCAACTATCGCCGCAATGACGCTCCCCAGCCCAAGGCCGACTTTTTCGATATCAATAATCCTGAAGGAGAGCGCACCCGCCGCGCTGCCGCTGAAGCTGCCGTGGCCGACATGCTAGCCTGGTTCCGCTCCGGAGGTATTGTTGGTATACTTGATGCTACAAACTCAACTTTGGAGCGTCGCAAGTGGGTTCTGGAGGTTTGCAACGAAAATGGTATCGAGGTTCTTTTTGTTGAGAGCAAGTGCGATGATGAGGAGCTCATCATGGCCAATATTCGCGATGTTAAGACTACTAGCCCAGATTACCGCGGCCAGGACCCCGAGACTGCCGCTCTTGATTTCCGCAACCGTATTCGCAATTACGAGAAAGTGTACTGCACGATTGATGCCGAGGGCAAGGAGTCGCACCTGACTTACCTTAAGATCATGGACGTTGGCAAGCAAGTCATCATCAGTCGAATTCGGGACTATCTCCAGAGTCGAATCGTTTACTACCTCATGAACCTCCACATCCGTCCTCGCTCTGTCTGGCTTTCAAGAGTGAGTCAACTGATCTTTTGGCTTGTACATGCACTAATAACCCTTACAGCATGGCGAGTCATTGTACAACATCGATGGAAGAATTGGTGGTGATACTCTTCTTTCTCCACGTGGCGAGCAATATGCCAGAAAGCTCCCCGAGCTTGTCCGGAAATCAGTCGGTGTAAGTGTTTCTCGTATCGAAATAGTACTTGCCTTTCCTAACATTCATAGGATGATCGTCCACTAACAGTCTGGACCTCTACTTTGAGACGAACCATCGCCACTGCTCGCTTCCTTCCTGACCATTACAACCAGCTTCAGTGGAAGGCTCTTGACGAGCTTGATTCTGGTGTGTGTGACGGCTTGACCTACCAGGAGATCAAGGATCGATACCCGGAGGACTTTGCCGCACGTGATGAAGACAAGTACAACTACCGCTACCGTGGAGGAGAGTCATATCGCGATGTTGTCATCCGTCTCGAGCCCATTATCATGGAGCTGGAACGCAGCGAGGACATTCTGATTGTCACACACCAGGCCGTACTTCGATGCATCTATGCATACTTCATGAAAAAGGACCAGTCTAAGAGCCCCTGGATGAATGTCCCTCTTCACACACTGATCAAGTTAACGCCCGGCGCCTATGGTACTGAGGAGGTCCGTTACGAAGCCAACATCCCTGCCGTCAGTACATGGAGAGGAAAAGGCAGCACCGCTAAGCATGAGAATCCGGCTCCTGGTGTCATGTAATCGACGTTGCAGCATCAGCGATGGAGCTAAGTGAAAAGCTTATGTTTCGGAGATATACGGCGTTTCGACGCTCAGGGCACGGCTGTTTTATGACTTGGAATGAGCACGCATCTGGAACAAATGGAGCATGACGAAACGACAAAGCATTTTAGGGAACATTATACGACTATTCGCTACCAGGGGGGTTAAATGATATTCACAGGAACTAAGGGTTCGGAAACAAAAACATAAGCGGCATAGTGTCACTGACGACACAACGAAAGGGCTTCGGTACGGCTCTGTACAGGATTAACGGCGTTCTTTTGCTATTTGTCTAATAGCGGATCAGGCTGGATAATAACTAGCATCTCTACAAACATGATATTAAAATAAGTGCAAGATAAAGCTATCGTGACCTGATTCAAAGTCATTCGATTAAATATATTTCTCGAGAAGTAAAACTTTTGTGCCATGGCTCGGCACAGCGGCCCGGGTGCTGTTTTCCCCCGCTGAGCCTCTTGCTTCATTCCGCCGCTGACTCTAAGCTTTCTTATATCTCTTTGTTCAACTTGGGAGATGGTTTGAGACTCGATCCTGTCATAGCATTCGGTCCAAACTCCCAAGATGTCATAACTAGGTTATGTGAGTGACATTCTCGTCAGTGGCCAACAGTCCCTAGGTGTCTTTTACGACTGCCTCGCAAATATATCCTTCAACGGATCCCTCTCATCAAAGCCGGCAATACTTCACCGGTTTGTGCCAGTGTAGGGGATGCCGGGATGTGCCGGTAGTTGTCCGGTGGGGCCGAGCTGTCTGCCGAAGCAGGATGTTTATGTTGATATGCTAAGAGCTGAGTCGGATTCATCAGAAGCGAGCCAATACGGATGCTTCTTTTCGTTCCTGTTGATAATTTGCTGTAGGCTCCCCGATTCGACCTGAACCTCATGGCAGCATAATATCGTCTGTTTCGAACAAGTATGTCTTGGATAACATGGTCAGAATCGGAGGTTAGATGCCAACTATTGTCATTCTTCAGTCGCGATGTACATGGGAGCTTTCGTTGGATTGTCCTGTTGAACTGGGTATGTTTTGTGATCCATAGTCTGTCGCTACATTGGTATCCGACTTCCAGGCTTCTTGTTGTGGCTTGTTGTCTTCGGTACTTCGTCTTTTACGTGAAATAGCTTTGCGAGCTGAGGTTATTGAAAGAGGTCGTCCTCCTCCACGGCGCTTCTCCCCGGTGCGTATGCTTTTTGTGAATGCCGGCCAAGAGCGACGGAACCTCCCAGTGGTCGGGGCCGTTACACTAGGCGCTGGGGGAGCACTGTGTCGAGATTGGACTTGACGGAGGAATATATGGTTTGGTTCATCATGGCAGGCGCAACGACAAGGAGCTAGATTTGGTCCGGAGGCCCTGACGATTTTTGCGATAAGTTCGGCCATGGAGAGCTCGATATGAAGCTTGACAAGATATGCAAGGGGGTGAAATTCAACATATCTTTCAAACAGTTAGAGGAGTTTTATGATCTGGGGATTTGGACATACAGAAAGGTGTTTCGTAAGGACATTGAACCAATTATTAAGATCTATATTCAAATCAGTCAGAAGTAATGCAAACTGTGTCCAACAAGTCGTACTTACATCCATAGAGATGGAGATGACCACCATCAACAAATTGAAGCGGTATAACACAACGTATTTGGTAAGGCCATATGAGATGAGGGAAGACCGGACCAGATAGACAAAGTAGAAGTTCAAAGCGAGATCAATGACTGCAAAAATGCCTTTCTCAATTCGGTCCCAAACATTATTGATGTGAATGTAGGTCTCGCTAATTTGCAACCGAGCAGGTATCCAGATACAAAAAACCGAAATGTTGATAACGGCAAGAATAGCAAAGATGCCCCATTTCAGCCGCCGCACGATGGTAGGTGAAACGTGAAGAAGGGCGATTCGATTGACGATAATTTGCATGATGCAATGGATTTGAAACACCCAGAGGAACACTATCGGAGTCAGCTTGTGTAGGCAAATTTGGTACCGAGAGCCATACGTATGAAGAAGTATATCAGGAAACTATTCGGCAAATGTCAGTCAACGAACGACAGATTGAAGCCAAGCACACATACCCAGGACGAATGGTTCCACGAACATAGCCCCAGCCCAGTCCTCCAATGATTCCACTAGCAATCAGTTCAAGCCATATTAGAACCATATAAGTCGTGATTCTGTTGGCGCGTTTCCATTGGTGATATGTTTGGACAGACACGCGGATGAGACCAAATATGGTCAGACAAAGGGTCATACCAAATACAATACTAACAATCGCCCAGTCTGAACAGCTTGGCTCATGGTATTCGAACCATGGTGGAATAAAGATCCCGCCTTTTTTCATTGTAGTACTCATTGTATCATGATTGCTGGCCGTGTCAAATGTGTTTGATGAAGTAGGAGTTTCGCAGGTCGTCAGCCAGCTTGTGGGCTGCGCGTAGAATGTCGAGTCTCGAAAATCAAGAGCAAGAGCATCCGCTCGCTCAATTCAAGGACCTGAGCCGATATTAATATTGAATAGACAAGATGGTTGTAAGAAGCAAAACACAGCTGCCGCGCCACCGAGTATTCGACGTTCCAATCAGGGCATTTCGGCAAGCTGAGGTTTTGTCGAGCAGGCGAGTTAAGCGGAGTATTGCACCCGGGGTAATGCAGGCTGCAGTAGATCGTAGACTAACAACTGGACGTTGAGGACGTGGCGCTCTGATATGTCAGTCCGGCGGCCCGACCGTGGAGGGCAGGTAACTTTTAAAGGTCAACTGGCTCTTTACGGTGAGGTCGCGGATGCCACTCGGTCGACACCGCTTCATTTCACTCTGAGACAGAGTTCAGCTTGAGAGTCACAGGGAGAAGGTGTCTTCAGTACCGGATCCGTACGGGGCAGTTTGTAGACGGCATCATGAGTGCCGAGACCTTTTCTTCCTTAGCTCAGGTGATAAGCGACGCGACAGTCTTCCCTGGTCCTGGCCGCTGGTGTCGTGTTATGTCATTATCCACAACGGGACAGGACAAGACAGGAAATGCTTGGGCCCCAGCCATAGCCGCCGATGATGGCTCGAACGGTTGGCATCTCGCCAAAATAGCGATCGATAGAGTTTGTAGGGGCCTGTAAGCCAGCTAGTGAGGAGCAAGGCAAGGTCGTCGATCTTAGTGGGATGTGATACGTCAGAGACAAGCTCCCTGCTTGACTGCTTTGAGCTACCAGGATCTTCATCGTCGCGCATTTGCCATATCTGTAGTTGTCATTTCATAGCCATTGAGGCTAGGCGCTATTGTTGTTGCATCGTATTGGGCAGCTTAAAGAATGAAGATCTTGAGCATAAAATGGTGCTTTTGGTGGGATGCAAAACGACAATTACTGCCCGTGTTTTGCTATTCGGCAGGAACTCATTTAGCGTGGCTACAGTAGGTAGGTAGTTACCGGGTAGACTCAAACGATGGGCACTTTCCTCGGAGAAGGTGTGAACGAATTTGGAAGGAGATAGGTTTGACTCAAATTATGGTATTTGATTTGATTTGGGGAAAGGATTGCTTTTTGCTATAAGAGGCTCGTGCCCCTGATCAGTTGTCTTAATACCTATCCAAATGCTCTGGAACTTATGCCTACCAATGGACATCAATGATCAATCACTGGACGACTGAGACAAACCATGCAAGGGAACAGGTTAGCTGGAAAAGAAAAGCCCCCCACAACCAGCCTCGGCAGTTGCTCGCAATCCCGGTAGTAACTTAATCGTGAACATCTGTAAATCAAGTCTTCTGTCATTCTTTAGGGTAGGTAGAGATGACCAACACCAAACAACCCATCACTAACTGATGTCGACTGTGTTTGTGATTCAGTCATGCAGCATCATACCGTCAAGTATATAAATGAGAGGGGAAATCCTTCTTCTCCAGGTAAAATTCTTATTCTGGCTATCGTTCCCGCTTTGCACAAAATGTCGTTTTATTTCCAACCTCCGATCTTTGGAAACTACCTCCTCCCAGTAGCTCCAGGAACTATCCCCTCTAGTTTGGTCGTCCTGTTGCCTCGTACTACTTACACGCCTTTATACTGGCGGCCAGCACCCGTGACTATCCCAGTACCTCAGTATATCTTGCCTTCGAATATCAGAATCAAAATCATATTCCACCGTGCAGGAACTGTCCTCGCTTCCAACGATGCCCATTACAATTATACGCCAACTCGCGAAACAGTTTTGGCGAATTTGGCGTGGTGGTCCAAGCAGCATAACCTAGGAGACCGAGTTTACTCAGGACAATGTACGCTGTATACCACGCGTAGTCAATACTCGAACCTTTCGATCCTTCCTGATGTTGGGGCTATAACACCAGCGGACAATGTGCGAAAGGTTTCATTCGCGGACCAGCTAACTGCCAACGACTTCCAGTCGATCATGTACCAGATATCTGCGAACAGCCAAGGGGCGTTTATTCTCGTCGACGTAAGTGTAAGAAGGAGGAAAATACCATGGTGGAAGAGGAAGAGATAAGTTAGCTAATATGTAGGCCGCCAGCATGCTTACGTCCCTCTTCAAGTCCTAGCTCGGGGCTCTTCTGATCAATCTTCAAGTGATGTTACGAATAACGCCTCAGGTGACTTGACTAATGCCGCTCAGACTGCTTCTCATAGCACTCGTCAAGCTTCACTTGCACTACCAAGCTCTTTAAAAGAGCTAGCCAACACCAGCAACGATGAAAACAACGGTACAGGAAACAGTAACACTGGCACTCAAACGCCGCTTGCGCCTGTGGATACTGACACTGGTTCATCGAAAGGAGACGTTACTGATGGGAGCCCTGAGAATATTGGTGGTGAGGAATCCAAGCAGCCGACTGTAGATGAGAGTGTAGACGAAGAGGGCGTTGCAAACGTTTAAGAGGGAGTTGGGGTCGCTCGAGCCCGATGCGAATGTTGGTAGCAATGGAGTCCGATAGCAATAAAACAAATGATTGAATTGCCTACTACTTATGTGCCCAGGTACCAAAGTAGATACCTATATCCATGTGCATGGCTACATGTTGGGCATCTCGGCCCACCATCTTGTCACTGCCAGCCCCTGGAGGACTTGCGAACCGCGAACCACAACCAACGCGACCACAGCGCGTTGGTCACAATCCATTAACAGCAGCTTCGTAGAAGAGTTTCAAACTCATCTCACTCAAAGTCACAAAAACCCCTCCATCGAACCACTGCCCCGTGTTGACGCCTGCCCAAGTTAGTATCGTTATCACAAGACTTCCATCTTTTCGTGCCTTGGTGATACATCGCTGTTGCTTTCAACCTGGTTCATCAGACAAAAGAAGACTCGGGTATCATGGATCTCTGTATCACCGCCGAGGAGCCTTTCGCCTACGAGCCGCCCAAAACAAAGCCCTTTGCGCCCGTGTCGCCCCCTCTTACTCGAGCCGAGACACGCAACACTTCAACCTCTGGTGGCTCTAGATCTCCAGCTCCTCTGCCTACTCCCACCGAAGCCTCCGACCTCGAGTTTGACCTTATAGTCCATGATCCCGCCAACGACAGCGCTCTAACCTATCCCTGGGATCTCCCTCAGACGTCTCTACGTATCCCCCTGGATACCTCCAGAATCCACCTCCTTAACCTTTTGCGAGAGCGGCTTCCAGTACCTGAATCTCAAAACAGCAAGTCTCGTCGCACTTGGTCGATCCGCCGCCCTAAACTGATCGCTGCCACTTTGTACTGGACCTTTCGCGGCGCCATTCTTCCGCTTGGACCGAGCGACACGGAATGGCACTATCGCGATCCCATCACCAAAACCGACATCATGGCTCGCACTGAGCTTGAGTGGTTTCTGCTCAAGGAGATGATGGCTTCCTCTGGAGGCGCACTCAAGTGCTATATTGCCATCCGCGGTGAGGCGCCCCCGACTAAGAAGTTCACTGGTTGGTGGTTTGGTAGCACGACTTGAGCGCTTTATGTATGTATATACACATTTCTTCCAAGAGATATAAGTACTGATTAGTTTGGATCGCAGGAGTGGGAAAATGCGACGGGTGTTTTCAATATAGGAAGACGGTATATCACAAGTAAGGAAAATGTATTAGAATCCGATGTATGCTGGAAGTATGAGGACTGAATATGGAAAGGGGGAGCCGAGATCTGCTTCGTAATAGCAACAAAAGGACTACTGCATGTGGATTAGTAGATCCTTCTCGTAATGTACTATTGGCTCATGACAGGCCGTGGACAAGAGCTACCGTTACCCATTCCTATCGTGAGTGTCCCTGATGGTGCAGTCAAGGCAGGTTGAAGGAGATGGTAAACAGATCGAGGCTTGAAAATTTGAAACTTGACATGGCAAAGACCAAACTCCTTATTTACCTAGGTATAATCTGAATAACCCCATGATATCCTCGCACATCCAAACCGCTCATAATTCAACGCGGCCTCCCCGACTCTTCCATCTTTTTCTGTCTTCTGACTCTGAAATTAACGCGCCATTTGATAACTGCCGCATGCGCAACCGATGCCCCGTGTCTCCAAACTCCGCCATGTACACCGGATTGCTTGCTGAGCGTCTCTTTCAACAGGAAAACAAGTAGTAGACAAATGCGCATGACAAAAAACGAAAAACAAAAGGGTAGCCAGGACCTCGGAAGTGGACCTGTGCCGCAAACCCTGGTAGTCGTACACGAGTAACTGCAACACTGTTACCCAGATTAAGCCTTGAACCCTCGCTTTCACCTCTATTCGTTGACCCAACTGCCCGAGGAACAGGCCCATGACGATTTCGTTTACTGTCGTTATGTGTGTGCGCGAATGACCTGCATGGCCTCACCACCGTATCCTTGGGCTCTCAGTTCGAGAAGGTAGCCAGCAGTGCAAGACGCACCGCTTGGAGACCCTCAAGAGCGATCGATATGCGTTGAAAAGGATGACCAGGAATGGATAGATGGATAATAACGAAATCACACCACCCCACATGCATTCGTTCTGCCACAACCAGGTATTTTCCCAAGAGCCAGCGCC